>OX352482.1:10079895-10439895 GCA_947093115.1 Brenthis daphne | reverse complement strand
TGTCTGTCTGTCTGTCTGTCTGTCTGTCTGTCTGTCTGTCTGTCTGTCTGTCTGTCTGTCTGTCTGTCTGTCTGTCTGTCTGTCTGTCTGTCTGTCTGTCTGTCTGTCTGTCTGTATGTCTGTCTGTCTGTCTGTCTGTCTGTCTGTCTGTCTGTCTGTCTGTCTGTCTGTCTGTCTGTTACCGCATTACAGAAAAACCACTGAAGGGATTTTGATGAAATTTGGTATGGTGATAGCTGGTTATCCGGGTCAACATATAGGATACTTTTTATCGCGAGAAATATCTCATTTCTGAGAAAAAAATACAAAAACTGCAATGTAAGAGTATACTAATATGTAAAACCTAAGAATTTGGTTTTTGGTCATCTGAAAGCGGGTGGAGCCGCGGGCAGTGCTAGTATCGTAATAAAATAATTATACGATGTAAAAATTTAAATTAGATATTTTAAATGTATAGAGCTTTCTTTGCGCCTCTAACATTATATCCTATCTAAATAAAGCCACAGCTTCTCAATGGCTGGGAACAAAGCTTATCTGCACAAAGCGGTTGATCGTTACAGAGTATAGAAACGAGATTGGATCTCTACATCCGTTATAGTTCTTACGTCGTTATACGACTTAGAACTTACAAGTATAAGAAATTTTATTCTCTTGATTTTATATTTAAACTATGTAGCTTTTGTATTTAGTACAAAATTGATTAAAAAAACCCACTTTGAATTCGCTGTATTTCAAATATTAAAGATTTGGATGGTTATATTTTTAAATAAGGAATATGTAAAATAAAATAATTTATGTACACCAAATTTCATCCAAACCCTTTTAGCCGTTTCGGCATGATAGAGTAACAAACGTATACACACATAAAAACTTTGCGTAGCGTAATCTGAGTAAATATGTAAGGTCCCCCGATTTTATTTTTGAGTCTGATCAATGCCATAGATTTATGAGGAGAGTGGTGTGATGACTGGTACCTAGGACCTACCTAATTATTTTTTAGATTTCAGTACATTATCTACATTATTATTATCTTCCTTTCCAATAAAACCATTTAAATTTAAAAAAAAAATCTATTTTATTCCTATTTAAGTTTAAAATTGACTTTGATATATTATAACCACGTGACATGTCTATTGGATATGTCATTTCTATACATTTCGTCAATTAACTATAGCAATTATAGAAGAATACTAGCGTGTGTTCGCGACTCTACCCGACATGGGTGGGGTTTTAATTTTGTAGAATTACTCCACTCTCATAGATCGTAGTGTGATATAAGATAGTCTATAACCTTCTTAATAAATCTCTGCCTGTTACCTTGAAAGTAAAACTTTCTGTTACCTTTTCATGCTCAAGCCGCTGAACAGATTTCGATAAAATTTGGTAACGACATAGATTATCACATCCTGGGCTCGGATATAGTCATAGTAGTGGCCCTTAGTATCGCCCTTGTTACCGAGCGAGCGCACGCACGCGAGGAGACGCAGGCTAAAACTGGTACAACAACAAGGCAACAGGTTTTTCAAATCAAACCAGTGGATTTAGAGATTAGCGTTTTCAAATAAACGAACAAAAACAAACAAACAGACACTTCAGCTTTATATATTAGTATATATTATTTTATCCAAGAGAAGAAAGACAGAAAGCTGACAACGCAAATATATGTCTGTTAATTAACAATGAGTAGGATGAAACAATGCTATATAGAGTCTTCATGTTCCTACTGAATCATAACTTTAGTTATTATTTCGTGAGTACTTTAGATCCTCTTAACTATAATCGGGTTGTGGACAAAGCGTTATGAAATATTGTTGTTAGGTGCGTATGAAGCTTGGGAAGTAACGAACGAGTTTCTATATATAAATGGACAAAGACAACAGTTTAGTACCTTTTTCTCCACTGTTTGCCAAGCGATTTTCTTTTTTTATATATATGTACACCTAATCTCTCGTATACATATAATAAAAATCTAACTAAATAAATCCAATCTATACATTAAATATTTTTTGGCAAATCTTATTGAAATTGTCATTATTATCGATACAGAGGCCGAATTAGTTTTTAAAATTTTTGTCTGTCTGTCTAGGAACGCATCACGAGAAATTCACTGGACATATTTTAATACAATATGGTATGATGATGAGCTGGTTATGCGAATCAACATGAAGACTACTTTTTACTGGGTGAAAATATCTCATCTCTGAAAAATCTATAATAAATGGTAAAACGTAACTAGGGACGAACCCGAACAGAGCGAGGGTGAGTCGCTAGTAATATTATAAAGAAAAAAGATTAAAGAAATTAGATTATATTAATTAACTTTGAAAATACCGAACTGATTTCTTTTTAATTTAGTTCTCTTTTATGCAAAGATTAAGATATACGATGAAGAATAAGAATAAGATATACGAGAAATATCTTATTGCAATAGGAACCAAACACAGGCTTTTCAAAACTATTAAAAAAGTAATTAGGGGTGATTGTTTAACTATACCACCCTTAGCCGATTCATTAAAAAAATGTGCAAGCTATCAGTTGACTAAGACTCCATAACATAAAGTTCAGAAAGATCTATGCCAGATATACGTTAATTTGCTGTTCTATTAAAGAACTAACTAACCAACAAACGTACATTCGCATATATAATATATTAATATTAATTAATGGGTTTCTAACAAATATGCCAATACGATATTCAACGCAACATCCTTTTGTAAACTACTGATTTAGTTATATGTTAGACAATATATGTATTATTGAAACGCTTATTCGTAATAGAGTGGGTTTCAAACATGTTGTAAATAACATTTTGTTTACCATCCTTTGGTGGATGGTAAATAATTTGTGTTAAAAAATTCAGTTTAAGCTAGATAACTGGTAATACTGTTATCTATACATATAATAAAATTGTAACTAAGCCGAATTTGTACATTAAATATTTTTTGAAAAATCTTATTGAAATGAACATGATTATTGTTACAGAGGCCGAATCTATAGTTTTTAGAATTTTTGTCCGTTTGTCTCTCTGTTACCGCATCACGGAAAAATCACTGGAGGGATTTTAATGAAATTTGGTATGATGGTAGCTGGTTATACGGGTCAACATATAGGATATTTTTTACCTTGGAAAAATATCTCATTTCTGAGAAAAAATACAAAAACTGTAATGTACGAATAGAACTAATATATAAAACCTAAGAATTTAGTTTTTGGTCATCTGAACGCGGGCGGAGCCGCGGGCAATGCTAGTTTGATATAAGCTTGTATGCTTGCTTGTCTATAGAATTTTATTTATATGTATAATTTTATTATACATATAATAAAATTCTGACTCGAATCCGTACATTAAATATTTTTTGGAAAATATTATTGAAATAGTCATTGGTTTTGTACAGAGACCGAGTTAGGTGCGGTCGCGGGTTCGAGTCCCGCTGGGGGCATACATTTGTGTGTTGAGCACGAATGTTTGTATTCCAGTCATGGGTGTTATTATATTTATAATATGTATTTAAAATCATAAATGTGTCGTGTATCAACTATCTGGTGTCCATAACACAAGCCTCGTAGCTTACCATGCCACTAGATGGTGTTGTGTGTTAATGTCCCAACCTATTTATGTATGTGTATGTTTTTTACTCCTTCACGCGGAAAGGTTGGACATATCTGGATGTGTTTTAGTAAATAGATAGACTTATATAAAATAATATAGGCTACTATTAGTAACCCCCTTTTTTTAAAGTTGGGAAATGCATTTACGCACGAGGTGTGGGACTCACCGGCAAAGCCAGTACTACCCACTAAAACCCAACAAAACCTTCCCCCGTCTTAATGGGGCGTCGCAGGATCGCTTACGCATTCAATACGACGCCCCGACGGCAGGTCTGCCGAAGCAGACCACAACAACCACGGGGTTGCTCCACAGTCCACTCTGCTATCAGAGAAGTACCAAGAGCAACCCGCATGGTACACTGCCCTCCGAAGAGGGCCACCTCCCACCGCCCACCGAAGTGGGCCACCTCCCTGTGCGTTTCTTGGCTTCGCGCCCGGTTGGGTTGCCGGGCACTACTGAGCCCCCCCACCACGACAAGGTGAACGCACGTTGGGGGGATTAGTAACCCCTGATATGACGTCGTCGAGGTGGGGAGGGCTCATTAGCGTCTTGCAATCCAGCCGTGCGTGAAGCCAAGAAATAACTGGGACGAGGCCTACCTCGGTGCGTGGTGTACCATGCGGGTTTTTGCTGACAGCAGAATGGACCGTGGGAGCAATCCCTTGGTTATGTTGTCTGTCTCGGTAGGCAGCCATTGGGGTATCGTGCCTGAGCAATCCTGCGATACCCCATTAAAACGGGAGAGGTACCGTTGGGTTTTAGTGGAGTACTCGCTTTCTCTAGCCGGAGAGTCCCACATAAGCACCTGCTTTTACCCAGGTGGTATAGGTATTCAGCCCTTTTTAACGTTCCACTGCTGGGCACGGGCCCCCCTTTAATACGAGGGGGATCAGGCCATAGTCCACCACGCTGGCCAAGTGAGGGTTGGTGGACTTCACATGTCTTTCGAAAACTTGTTAGGTTTTCTCGTACATGCAGGTTTCTTCACGATGTTTTCCTTCACCGTAAGGCAAAGTGGTATTCATGATAGATATGATTCGCACATGAAAATATGGTGCGAGACCCGGGATTTGAACCCGCCTTACTCGGTTTCCCAAGTAAGCGCGTTACCACTGGGTTATTAGTGCCTTGCAAGTGATATACGTAAGTGTATTTCCCAAAGATGGCAGTCTGTACATAATTGGCGGGGATATCGCTGAAATGTCTAGAAACACATGTACATCGTGTACCGCCTACATATTTCATATCAATTATATAGCCGTACTGTAAAATCTAGCAAATTGAACATATCAAAGCTCTATAATATATAATTTACATGAAAATTGGAGTTAACAGCCCATCACTCTTTGTATATTGTTGTCAAAAAAGCGCTTTTCCATTAAACAACGTTTCAGAATAACACATGAGCTTGAAGCATTATTTGCTCTATGATAAATGACAATTATTTTAAGTATGAAACTCATACGAACATTAATCATGTCAGGAGCGTGACTCGTGAACTTGTACAGCTATAACAAATTTGTGCTCCTAAAATCTATAGTATATCAATAAAATCTACATAGTTTAGTGATGTTAAAATATGTAGTTTTAGTACTTTGTTTATAAGTGAAAACATTGATACTACATAGATCACAGGTTCAATTTAATTCATTGCATTTAAAAATTTATTTATAAACAGTTCAGTACCTTTTTCTCCTCAGTGTGTTAAGTGATTTTCTTTTTTTTTGTAGCTAGCTATTGGCGAGCTTTAAGTGTTATCAATAAAATATTTTGGTAAGAGTTTTTTTTTGTTTAAATAGGTAAATTCTATTCATAGGAATTTTTTTTCAAATTTTCGATAATCATTATTGTCGAATTTCGATCTCTGGACGAAGGCTAGTTATTATAATGACCTTTTAACTAACTAGACTAAAAATCTTTTTCAAAAATATCTTAAACGTTATTAATATTATTAATAACATCATCAGGGATAGATTTTATTGACATTTATATAGTTATTTCCATTCTTGAAAAAAAGTGAAGAACTTTAAAAAAACAACAAAAAAATGGCGTAAAATACAAAATAATTCTTTTTGAAATCAGTCAAAATAAACCCATTTTATAGCGAGCTTTATTCGTTATGTTATTTATAATACTTTTTCTGTATTTTCTATACATTTTATAAAAAATATAAATAATTTATTTCATATTTACTTTGGAACGAAAAAATAAAATCTGAATATCGATAAATATTTTAAATCAACTCCTCTCAAAAGACTTTAATATATAATAATCTACTTTAAAAAATATATATTCTTTTTTTTAAACCGAATGTTATTAAAATTAATAATTCATAAACCCCAGTCGATTTCTATCATTATTTTTGCTTCTGAAAGACTCAAACATGGCCGTACCTTAAATTATAATACCAAAAAAATCCACTGCATAGAAATAATACACCTGTAACTTCAAATCCAACAAAGGAACCAAGTTCCGAAATTTCATTCCGTAGCTTAATATTTATTATTGTCTTGACAAGGAGCAACTTGTAGACGAGTTGCTTAGGACACTTGCTTTGAAACTTGTAATATTACTTGTGCCTTTTGACAGTAATCTTTTTCATAATATTATGTTATTAACAGCGTATTTACAATACATTTTTGCATTGAATTTGAGAATGATTGTATATTATTGTAAACTCCCTCGTTCTGCATGATTTCGTCTCTCGTTACGTTTTAACGTACGATAATGTGTAACGTATCCTATAAATTGACCCGGATAACCAGCTATCATCATACCAAATTTCACCAAAATCTGTCCGTGTCCTCGTGTCGTGTCCAAAATGTGTCTGTGGTTTTCTCGTGATGCGTTCCCATGCACACAGAAATATAGACAAAAATTATAAAAACTATAGATTTGGCCTCTGTATCGATAGATAATAATGATTATTTCAATCGGGGGGCACGGAAGTGCCGTCATCAAGTCGAGCATAGGATTTTCCAAAAACATATTTAATGTACAGATTCGACTCTGTTAGAATTTTATTATATGTATTATAGATAGACGTATTTTAGTGTCAATATATTAAAGTAGATGTGTTCTAGATCTACTCATAACAGATATGCTCGTACATACAAATCATAATTATTGACAAGAAAAGAAAATGGGTCCTCTGCTAGTGACAAGAGAGCTGGCTTGTTTGTCGTCCAAAGAATCGGCTTTGTCATTCAGCTGGGGAATGCTGTTAGCATTCTTGTCACAATTCCACGCGGACGTAATAATTAAGTGTACATTTTTTTGTAAATATAATTAAGTATATTATCTGTAATTTCAAATCTTAGTGGATTTTGTTCACGCTCTTTTATTAGTTTCACGTGTGCTAACTATGCAATCAAATCAGGAAGTCGATTTCAGTCTACTTTTAATTATAATCCTATCGCTTTGTATACAACTTTACATTTGCAATTCGAACTATTATTAAAGATGAATCACTAGTAAAGATGACTTCAAAAGTGAGGTTTTATTATACAACTAGCGATTCACTCAAATTTCGCTCGGGTCTATATTAACCGTTAAAACGTATATACATATATATCTTTGATTGGATAAGTTTAAAATCCAGTCTTTACCACTCATAGCTAGCCTTATAAAACTTCATTGCATATAGAATTAAAACATAATATTATGTACTATGAGTACTAATAGAGCACGGATATAACTTTGTTCCTAACTCTATATTTGTTGAAACAAAACATAGGTAGGGAAATCTAGGTGTTAACAAACTAGCTCGAGCAAGTTGTAAGGCACTGCTTAATGGCATATTGCTTTGTTTTTGGAAACTTAATTCAATTCTTACTAATATTATAAATATCAAATCTTAAAATGAAGGCGGAATAAATGCGAATCATTTTTAACAAGATTACCATTCGTCTCAAGGGAAGGTAACACGTCATGAGGAAACGTCTGAGAGAGCCTAGCAAGTTTTTGAAAGATATGCGAAGTCCGCCAACCAACACTTGGCCAGCGTGGTGGATTATAGCCTGGTTTTCCTGGAATTCTACAATTTGTGGAAGGGAAAAAGTCTGAGTAAGATGAGAGAGAAAAAATGTGTCTTCCCTAACGATCAAAAGACAAAGTAATTAAAATTAATTTTAGCATAGATATATAGCATGCAAGCATACATATATGTATATATTGTAAGGTTTCTCTATTTTAATGTATAATAAAATAGTTATTTATTGATTATACTTTCCACTTTGACGACGCGAACGCACAATGATATATATATATATATATATATATATATATATATATATATATATATATATATATATATATATATGATACCTTTGTAAATCAGGCAGTTAAAGATGACAAGATTGGTGCTAAACTGCTGCGCCGATTTTGACGGGACTTTCACTGCTAAATAGATGATGTTATAAGGAGTAACTTAGGCTGCTTTTATTTCAGTAAAAGTAATAAAAATACAATTAAAAATAGAAAGAAGAAATAAACAAATGAGGGGATTGGTGGTAGTGGACATGGGTGGATGCGATCCGTAATTTTAACGGAATAAGAAATTGTTGAAAATAAGTGTTTTCTAATAAATTGTAAATAAATCTACTTAAAATATAATATAAGTTTTGAAACATGATGCTGGTTTTTCCTATGTTCTATATGTATGTTTGTCAATAGTTTCCGTAAAAGTTTGTTAGTAAAAGTTATTGAAGAATTTGTGGGGTGCAGTCAGGGGGGAAAGTGATGGACGTTTGTTAGTACTAAATATTTATTTTCACTTTTTTTTAATCATTTATTTCAGCAATATTTACAAAAAGATCTTTAATATGTAAACAGAGGCCCATAGCATAATATATACCTTAAAACTAACATATACATACATATATTTAATTGAAACTGAAAAACAGGAAAATTACATAATTTTGAACAGCGAATCCCCTTACAAAGTAGGCGCACAATATTTAATTAGACAGCTTGGATCCTCCTAATATTATAATTTTCTTAGGCGCGAATTTATTTATAAAGCAGCAGTGTTAGGGAAATAAAACGTACGTATTAGACGCTATTCTAAGTTTGAGTGACGTAGATGATTTTTAAATTCTTATTAAAAAGTATAAGGAAAGCGTCGGTTTGACCCCAGGCGCTTTTTGTATTTATAATATTATTTATATAGCGCTTTTTGGTTATTTTTGAAGTAAAACTTCTTTAGAATCGTTGTGATTCGAATCTCGATGAAATAAAAATGCGACACTAAAAGGAGACAACACATAAATATATAGGAATAAGCCGGCGACAGAATGAGATAGAATACATTGTCATCTTGCCACGGTAACCGTTTTTACTGTCTGAAAAATATTTATATTTATGTCAAATAAAATGTAAAATAATTTTTAAACTTGGTAAAAATATTATAAATAAAATAAACCTTACTATTATCTTACTCCAGATACTCTATATTTATTAAATAAATTTAAAAAAATGAAATTTTAATTCTCTTTTAGGTTACTTTTCTGAAGTTTCAATTCTACCGTGTGTAAGTTGCACACACACGCACTTTTTTTATTTTTACTAATACTAATCTATATTTTCAGGTATCTGTGCATTAAATTTCATCCAAATCAGGCCAGCAGTTTCAGTATGAAGGAGAAACAAACATACATACACAAACTTTTTATTTGAATGCATTTATTTCAGTACGAAGTAATGGGTTCGATTCTCATACACAAAAAATATTTATATTGCAATAACAGATACATCAAACATTGTCTACACTAAGTTTAGAAGCTAGTTGAAAATCTCTAGGTATGTCCATTATACATATGTATACTCAAAATACACAATTAGCATTGAAAAATGTCCATAAAAGAAAAGTGCACAATTCGAAATTGAATTGCGCTTTTTTCAAATCTCTTTCATTGTTTTTGAATGACAAAATTAAAATACACGTTGTTTCGTTTAAAAAATGGACCTTATGTGGTGTGCGTAAGTTCGAAACTTTACTTCGAAGTTTCAATTTTTGTATTTTATTCTTAGGTTTGACTTAACGTCACATATAGACGCCACTTTTAGAAGAGATATTTTGTAGGAAATGTGTATCTATCTATGTATTTATATATCAACTAGCAGAACCCGCGGCTTCACTCGCGCTAAAACTACAAAAAGCCTCTAAAAGGGTAGTTTGATACAAACATTCACTCTATGTTTTACCCCCTTATAGAATGAATTTCGAAAAATGCTAAAACACGTATTTATTTAATTTTATTGAATATCATTAATACCAAGTTTCAAGTAATTCTGATCATAAATATTTTTTTGGATTGTATTTATAACGTGTTTTCCCATGGGAATTAGATCTCCCGCGGTAAAAAGTAGCCTATGTCACTCTCCAGCCCTCGAAATATCTTCACACAAAAAATAACGCAAATCGGTCACTCCGTTTCGACGTGAAAAAAGGACAAACAAACAAACATTTTCACATTTATATAATATTAGTATAGATGGGTATGTACATATTAACGAAAGACTCAAACTCTTCATCACGCTTCTTTCTTGCACTCTATACAGTAATATTCCACCACTCAGCTAAGATTACAAGTCATAAATCAATTTTGCTGTAATAAAACAAATGTTATTGAATAAACGTATCCGCGCGCACAAGCGATATTACAATTCACCCTGTAATTATACGTAATCAGTTGTAATCGAGCGTAGCTAATGAGTTCCTGAGCGCTATATAATTTGCCTCGTAATAATGCTTTATATGTAGATCGGGCTCCCCTAATTTTTATTGTGGAATTAAAATGAGTAGGTTCGTTTTCCGCGTGGTGTAATTGATAATTATATTATGTACATGTGAGCAATGTGTTGTTTTGAATAAAACTATCTTTTCGGTTCTTACGCGTATTTATTTTGATTTTTGGTTCCCCACGTTTCGAATGCTTTACAACAATCATGGTCACGATATACATTAAGGTTTAGGACATCCCAAAGCTTATTATATATGTAGTTGTTACAAATCCACAAAATTATAGAATGATTTTCAAACATACAAGAAATGACACCAAAGTAGGTACTTACTTTGGTAAAATTAACAAAAATATTGTAAGGTGTATTTGTGAATTTTAATTATAAACAATTTTTATAATTTTAACAAGTTTATAATTGAATATTAAAATAAAATAAGTAAAAAAAAAGCTAAACGGTTTTATTGAAAAGAAAGATAAAAAAGACAAGATGAAGATAATGAACTAAAAGCTAAATCTAATTAGGTAGGTCCTAGGTACCACTCTCCTCATCAATCTAGATTCTAGGGCATTCATCAAACTAAAAAATAAAATCATGTGACGCGTGAACTTCCTAAACACTATTCGAATAAATACGAAGATTTTTCAAAAAATAAGCCAAATAGGTTTAGCATTTTTGTATTTTCATCATTCATCCCCATTTTCATCCCCTTAAGGGATGATTTCCGGGATAAAAAGTATCTTATGTCCTTTCTAGGGTGTCAAACTATCTTCTTACTAAATTTCATCTAAATCGGTTCAGTAGATCCAGAGATTACCCCCTACAACGTCACAAACTCACAAACTTTACCTCTTTATAATATTAGTAGTATAGATTAATTTATAAATATTTATTTTTGTAATAATTAGTATATTCCAATGTATTATGGCGTAATTTAAATACCTTTTTTTTATATTTAATATTCATAAACTGTGATGAGCATAGTGTGTATGACAAAGTCTTAGAAGGTCTCGAAGGTTCGATTCCGATATAATTATCCTACACTAATTAAAACAACGTTAGCCACTGTCGTTCAAAAGACCATCTACGACCAATATGGCGCATGCGAGTGGTACCGGATAATTTGAGATTTATTAGTCCAAATACATCAAGTACAGTGATATAATAATTTAGATACACATATAACAAAATTCTAACAGAGTCGAATCTGTACATTAAATATTTTTTTTAGAAAATCTTATTGAAATTGTCATTATTCTCGATACAGAGGCCGAATCTATAGTTTAGAATTTTTGTCTGTCTGTCTGTCTGTCTCAGAACGCATCACGAGAAAACCACTGGACAGATTTTGGTGAAATTTAGTATGATGATAGCTGGTTATCCGGGTCAATGTATAGGATACTTTTTGCTGCGGGAAAATAATTCATCTCTGAGAAATTTATACTAAGTGTTAAAATGTACCTAAGGCTGAACCCTAGTGGAACGAGGGTGAGTAGCTAGTATAGAATATATAGGGATGTAATGTAAAATGTACATATATTTTATATGCCGCTTAATAGTAAACACGAATGCGAATAATAAACACGTTTATTTCTTTATTACAATAATCTGGTTTTTCATATAATAGTTTATTTATTTGTACAAATATTATTTGTTATTCGAATGGGAATTTGGTATAGTACATATTCCACAAAATAACATTCAGTCAAATAATTTTAAACGAGCCCCAAATATAAGTTTAGTGAGTTATAATCTAAGTAGAGCCAGGCTATTAAAACAAAACTTTAACAAGGCTTAAAAATAAAATGTTCGTCGCAAATCTGAGGGCGTTACTAAATTTATACAGCGGGTCTTCGCGATAAGGGTCTAGGATTATCTACCTCTTGACAAATGCCGGTCGCTGTGATAGATATATCTAAACATCTATACATATAATAAAATTCTAAGTCGAATCTGAACATTAAATATTTTTTGGAAAATCTTATTGAAGTAGACATTATTATAGATACAGATGCTATGAATCTGTAGTTTTTAGAATTTTTGTCTGTCTGCTTGTCTGGCTGTCAGTCTGTCTGTTTGTGTGTCTGTTACCGCATCACAGAAAAAGTACTGGAGGCATTTTAATGAAATTTGGTATAGTCATACCTGGTTATCCGGGTCAACATATAGGATACTTTTTACCGAGGGAAAATATCTCATTTCTGAGAAAAAATAAAAAAAAACTGATTAGAATAAAACCACGATAATACTATATATATTTTAGCAAGGTAACTTAATAAATAAGCCAAAAATTATTAAAAATAGCTTATCTTGTAAAAAAATATCCAATAGCGGTATTTTATTTGGTTTTTGTAATCTGAACGCAGGCGGAGCCGCGGGCAATGATAGTAGGATATAAAGTGGTCTGCGAATACTGAGATCGTAGGTTCGATTTTAAATGTCGTATTTTCCTCACGGAATTACATACTGACATTTTATTTGATTTTGCAAAAAGTGCTCGTAAAAGTCTATTTGAATACAGTATACTTTCATTTAGTATAGAAGTGACGAACTTCTAATTAAAGAGTTTTGTGCAATTGAGTTTTAAGCTTATATTTATTTGATACTTTCATAGATTTACGCGAATATTCGACATCTATTTTAATCGACTAATATTATAAATGTGAAAGTTTGTGAGGATGTATGGATGTCGGGATGCATGGGTGTATGTATGTTTGTTACTATTTCGCACCAGAACAGCTGAACGGATCTGGATGAAATTTGGTACAGAGATAGATTATAGTCTGGGATAGATTTGTTTTTGTTTTTATAGAGGCGAACCCAAGCGAAGCGAGGGTGAGCCACTAGTTTACAATACATCAGAATAACACATAGGCTACTTTTTATCCCGGACAATGTAATGTACGTTTCCCGTGGGATAGATTTGTTTTTTGTTTTTCAAGAGGCGAACCTGAGCGTAGCGAGGGCGAACCGCTAGTTTTAAATTATTTAGACGTCGCTCGGGTACATTTCTAAGTATTTCTTAAAACAACTTCAGCATATACTATTATCTACATAGTTGAAGTGTTCTTGACATGACAAAGACATATGAGAGATTCGCAGCTGGTTAAAGCTGAAATTGTCCACACGTCGGTCAAAGTATTAGCACCATGTGCACATATTGCGATGGAATTGTCTGAGCTGGTAATTAACTAAACGTTTCAATAGATTTTTAAAATAAAAACTGTAATTAACGTGTAATTTTTAGTTTTAAGTAAAAATTGAAACAGTTTTTGTAATAAGTAGTAATTACAAAAGGTGTTTCAGTTTTAGTTACCCGTTTTAGTCCATATCATAAAAACTACTGCACCGATTTTAATGAAATCTTTACTATTCCATAAGTTGAAATAAATGTCAGCAAATAAAAAAAGAATGATCACGATCCGATTACTAGTTTTGGAGAAATGTGTGGACAAACATACATACACCTATAAAATTTTGTATTTTTGTTTGAAAACTCTAATAGATTATCGTATGTGAATATTTTGTAGTTCCAATAATATTACATATATACGCGTCAAACTGATAACCTTTTTTTTGAAGTCGGTTAGTTAAAAATCTCGAGAATACCTAGTCCCAATTAAATACGTTAGACCGCTAAGATAAATATTCCGCTCAGAGCTTTATGAAAATATAATATTTTAAAACTGCTCGTACATTTTGTTAGTTAGTTATGTGAGTTAAAAAGAAAAGACACTTGGATCTAAATTTGTTTTTCATTTAGTCTTTTTAAATATGAAATTCCGTTTGTGAATTCACATTGAATGTTAATAAAGGTTGTTGTAGAAAAACATTTTTATATTTGTTTTGAGTCAATTTATTATTCTTGTATGGCTAATGTCGAAACATCATTGTTTTTTTCTTAAGAATAAATTGTGTCCCTACTAATTTTATATAGGTATTGTTCATACTAGTAATATTATAAAGTCTGTCTATCTGTTACGTTTTTACGCTAAAACCACTGAGCAGTTTTGGGTAGAAATCCAGGACATAAGGCATCCTAAACCAACCTCCTCTCCATTTCTATTGCGAGCCAAACCGCGGGCAAAAACTAGTAATTTATATAAAATTATATCATGAGGGATAGCTATATGAGTATAATCATACACTACTTACCCTGAATTGAAACAATGGAGCCCAAGTTCTGGGTTCATATATAAAATTTGTGTTTTTAATGTAAATCGAATTAAGAGCGATCTGTTTCCAGAATACGAAACTAAAAGACCAAATTCAAAAACTACTGACTGAGTGACTACTCTCATGACTTACTTTTAGTATGACATCTATGAGATATGACAACTATACAGAACACATTGTATTGTATTTGTATTTAACTATATGAGTACTTTTTATTCCATCCCTCGTATTCCAATCTTATAGTAAAACTAACTCACACTCGCTCCGCTTGGGTTCGTCCCTTGCTACGTTTTAATGGTAAGTATAGATTTCTCAGAGATGAGATATTTTACCGCGGTAAAAAGTATCCTAAACGTAGACCCAGATAACCAGCTTTCATCATACCAATTTCATCAAAATCCGTCCAGTGGTTTTCTCGTGATGCTTTCCCAGACAAACAGACAGACAGACAGACAGATAGAAAAATATTTTAAAAACTATATACAGCCTCTGTATCAATACTAATGACTATTTCAATAAGATTTTCCAAAATATATTTAATGTACAGATTCGACTCAGAATTTTATTATACCTATAGATGGTATTATCTAAGCTGAACTACTACCTTAATAGCTAAGTTGCCAGAAATAAACGGCATATTATGTTATTACACCCTCTACCTAATATAATAAAATTTAATACAGTATACGAGTACTTGTCAGAATAAGCGAAAAAACATAAACTTGTGACGTTCTGCTTATAATAAAACCTTCAACTTAATTTAAAAATACATATATTTATTATACTCTAATCTAAAAAAAAAGGTTTCTCAAGTATAGATCCCCGTGAGAGAAAAGCCAGCCTACACATAATAGACAGTGAAAAATGAGAACGAAGTGATGTGACACTATCGCGATTCGTAAAGAAAAATCGGTAAAGATAAAGAAAAAAAATGAGTTTTCAAAATACAATAATAACTCAGCCCTTTCACGTCCCTAGCTAAGCTTCCAGTTAATTAAATAAAACCTATGGTCAAGTGTGGCTTCACGGACTTCATATGTCTTTCTAAAATTATTTGTACGTTGCCTTACGATGTTTTCCTTCACCGTATTAACAAGTGCACATGAGCATGTCAGAGATGCGAGACGCAAGTTTTGAATCCACTTCACTTTAAATATGAATATGTTGCGACTTTAACACACAGCACCATCTAGTTCCATGGTAAGCTACGAGGTTTGAGTTATGGATACCAGATAGTTGATACACTACACATATATAACTTTCAATACATACAAATTATAAATATAACCACCTATGACTGGAAAACAAACATTCGTGCTAATCACACAAGTGAATGCCCAGCTAGACTCGAACCCGGCACAACAAGTAGGATCACAACAAACTAAGTCAAACGTGTTAAAGCTAACCTTAAAAAAATATTAGAATATAGCATAAAATATATCAATTTTAACCATTTCTATAGATTTTCGGTTGATAATATCTATCATATAAAAACAGAAGGAAGAACTTGTACGAGGGCGGTAATGACGGGCCTAAATGGAACAATAGCTTTGATTAATCTCGGGCAGAGCATTGTTTGTCGCTGTGACAAGGGCCGTTGTGCGTTACACTTAATAATATCTTTAAATATATCACGTGCTTTGACCCTTTACTTACTTCTATCTTACTAATATGATAAATGGCGAGGTGTGTTTATTTCTCTTTATTTTATCATCAAATGAATTACTGCCTCTGTGGTAAAGTGGCTAGTATATAATTATACGACTTCAGATTTGGAGGTCCTGGGTTCGAGTCCCGGCTCGGGTCAAGTTTATCGATATCTTTAGAATGTTTCTGTTTACAATCGTGATGTCGAATTTACGTCCAACCGGAGTATGAGAGTAACAGGAATAGAGCATGTGTGCTTACACAAGCTTTGAGTTTTCTTGGTCACTGAAATTATTTTTATGATTTAAAAGTGGAAAATCGCGCCTCAATTACCGTTTGATATAATAAAACCTATTTAAAAAGCTTGATTTAAGAAGTGCAATTCGTTCAAATGTAAATTTTTTTCGCGACTTCCCTCGCGTGATAAGCGGGGCGGGGTTCAAAGGTACCCTATATGTGATCCCAACATGCAATCCCGACGTGCAATCTATGTCTTTTTTGAAATTAATTTTTTTTTATCGAAATCTGTTCAGCGGCTTAAGCGTAAAAAGGATAAGCATAAAATGATAGATAATATCATATTTTTCAATGCTCTAGACTCCCATTGACTATTTTAAAATTAGAAGTTAATATACCCAACGTATTTTATGGGGTTATAAAATATTCGACACAAAGGACTAACGGCCACAATGGCCGTACCTGAATATTATTCATATCTATTGTTTTATTTTGTTATGTAATTTTGCTACGAGCTTCCTATTTCATGAAGTATTTAATAATATAAAGACTTTTTCTTCCTTATTGCTAAAATTGAATGAATGCTATTTAAAGCAAAAAAATTTCGTAAAGTACACGCAAGGTACAGAAAATGTATTACTTGTTCTAGTAAAGAAAGGAGACAAAAAAGAATAGAATCTCGCTGTTTCTTTTCGTCAAATAATATTTATTTACGATAGAGATATCAAGCAATTTTCTATACAATAACAATTTCTTATTTGTCCTCTTAGATGAGTTTACTTCTTACAAAATATATTGACAATAGATGAGTACAAAAATATATGAAATTAGCTTTTTACAAAAGCTCTAGATATCCTACATCCTCACCCCTAACGTGCGTTCACCTTGTCGTGGGCGGGGGGTAGTTCAGCCGGGCGTGAAGCCAAGAAACGCACAGGGAGTTGGCCTACTTTGGTGGGAGGTGTACCATGCGGGTTGCTGTCTCTGATACCAGAGTGGACTGTTGGAGCAATCTTATGGTTGTTGTTGTCTGCTTCAGCAGATCTGCCATCGATACGACACCTGTATATACAGGTGGTATGCGTAAATGCATTTCCAAATATTAAAAAAAATGTAACCTATATCCGTCCCAATTATACAATATATAGTTGCATCAAAATCTGTTCTGCGGTTGAAGCGTAACAAACAGACACATATAATGTTATAGTATTGACAAATTATTCTGATCACGTGATGTAACGCCTAGATATGTATGTAATTTTTATATATGTACATCGGTTTCTATTTGGCATAGCGATGGTAGAACGTCATTATGTTTAAGCCCGTTGATCGGATTTGAGCGATTTTCGATTACAAAACTGATTTCGGCATAGCGAGTAACGGCATGTATCGTTATCGATATTTTGCATAATATTTTGTCGATATTTTCTGAAAAATAGTTAGAAGTATAGCTAAATTATTTCAATTGATTAAATAATGTTACATTTTTCCAAAAGTGGTGGATTAAAAAGCCGGTAAGATGTCGCATTTATGTAGTTAACAATCTATACATATAATAAAATTGTAACTAAGCCAAATCTATACATTAAATATTTTTTAGAAAATCTTATTGAAATAGACATTAATATTATCGATACAGAGGCCGAATCTATAGTTTTTAGAATTTTTGTCTATCTGTCTGTCTGTTACCGCATCACGGGAAAACCACTGGAAGGATTTTGATGAAATTTGGTAGCTGGTTATCCTGGTCAACATATAGGATACTTTTTACCGCGAGAAAATGTCTCATTTCTGAGAAAAAAATACAAAAACTGCAATGTAAGAGTATACTAATATGTAAAACCTAAGAATTTGGGTTTTGGTCATCTGAACGCGGGCCGAGCCGCGGGCAATGCTAGTATTATCTATACTAGTGGCATATATGCTCCTTAAAATATTTCACGAGAAATAATAATAATAAAAAGGAAAATATTAAAACGCCTATCATTAATTATGTCTAAGAACATTAACACTAAGTTAGCTACAATGGACCATAACTGGTCGACGTAGCTAGGGCCGACCTCGGCACCACACCCAATAAAATAAACAATAAATAACACTAAGTTATATGCACTTTTCAACTTCCTTAGAAGTTAAATTAAAAAAAATCCTAGTAATCATTCATGTCAGTACAAAGGCTCACCTTTATACCCGCTCAAAAAACTCCTTACATTCGTTTTCCGAATGTTTATATTTACCTACTAGCGATTCGCCCTCGCTTCGCTCGGGTTCGTCCCTAGGTACGTTTTAATGGTTAGTATAGAATAGATAAGGCTGTACATATATTATGACATAATATATATCCTATATCTTTCCTCAATAAATGGGTTATCTAATGTAAAAATAATTTTTCAAATTGGATTAGCAGTTACTGAGATTATCACGTACAAACAAACAAACAAACAAACAAACTCTGACTCTTTATAATATTAAGTGTACACTGGTACAGTACCTTTTTCTCCTCTGTTTGTAAACCGATTTTCTTTTTTTTATTTAGTAACTACGAGCTATTATCAATATATTTTTTTTTAAATATAAATAAGTACGTTCTATTCCTTATATTTTCAATAATGATTATGGTACAATTTCTACCACTGAGCGAACACTAGTTTTCAAAATGAATTTTAAATCAATTTGAACGGTCGAATAGTATATTTACTGTGAATTTTAAAATTTATGACATTGATATACTCGTATAGTTTATAATTCAGTATACGTGGACGGTTAGATTTTTTTGTTTATGTTAAATTTTCGAAGAAGTAATAAAAAAAAAATATATATTAATCGTCATTAATATTAATTTATATAATAATTTAGTGCGAAAGTTTGTATGACTGTGTGTATGTTTGTAACTCTTTCACACTAATTTAGTACACAGATAATTTATAATCTTATAAAAAGTAAATTAAAAATAATCGTTCAAAATGGTCTTCTTTAGAAATATAACAGTGACAAAGCCTTTCGACAGAGCATCAAGTGACGAACCTTGTATACTGCATCACATTTCATTAGTACCAGATACTGTATTTTCAACCGACTTCAAAAAGGAGGAGGTTCTCAATTCGACTGTATGTTTTTTTTTTTTTTTTTTTTTTTTTTTTTTTTTTTTTTATGTTTGTTACCTCAGAACTCCGTCATTTATTAACCGATTTGGACAATTTTTGTTTTGTTTGAAAGGGTATACTTCCAGATTGGTCCCATTTAAATTTCAAAAAAAAATACCACCCCTAAGGGTGGAAAAACAACTAATAATGAATTTAACCTACTTCTAATTGTCATATTGACTTGAAACTTTGCAAGTATTTCTATTTTCGTTGATAGTACAGTGGTTTGGTGTTGTTGACCTGATCTGATGGCAAGGCCAGAAGGTGGATAGGTGGAACTCTTCAACGGCTAATAGTAGATACTTTGAGTTTGGGCTTATTTTGTTTGATTTGACAAGCCTAACACGTTAGAATCCTTACTTTGCTACTACTGTCTACACTAAAAAGGGAAAAATAAAAACTTTTTAACAAAAAAATAAAAACCGACTTCAAACAAAAGCACTAAAAAGTGAAAAATAACTGATTGGTAGTTTTCATTTACTATACATACCTAATCAAATATTTTCGAAGTCGGTGTGCTTTGGCTAAGTAATTAAAGCCTACCTATTAAATACATACCTAATCAAATATTTTCGAAATCGGTGCCAGCCCATACAAAGCAAAGCACACCGACTTCGAAAATATTTGATTAGGTATGTATAGTAAATGAAAACTACCAATCAGTTATTTTTCACTTTTTAGTGCTTTTGTTTGAAGTCGGTTTTTATTTTTTTGTTAAAAAGTTTTTATTACCACACTATTTTAAATGTGAACATTTGTATAAGTGGCTGGATAGATTTGGATGCAATTTAGTATACAGATAAATCTAGATTAACGTATATTTGTCGACACTTTTGGCTCAGTTTGTAGTGACCCTATTTGCTGGGCCAGCGGTCGCGGTTTTGAGTCCCGCTGGGTTTGCATTCATTTGTGTGATGAGCACGAATGATTGTACTCCAGTCATGGGTGTTTATATTTATAATATGTATGTGTTTAAAGTGAATGTGTAGTGTATCAACCCTAGGACGGCGAGCAAAGTATAAGTCTCCAGTCAGTAATAATATTTTCAGTACACACTCATGCCGTCCATATGAGAATAATTATTATGTGTTGTCGTTTCATTTCGCCACGAGTGCTTTTATTAACGTCGGGTCTCATAAATCGTTTTTTCGCTGGCGACCTCTTAAATTTTGTTTACGCGGATGACTTGCTAATTTCGGTGAACTTTTTTCGCGGCGTTTCATAAATAACAAAATTACGCTTAATAACTTGAAGATGTATTGCATGGCTTTTATTTGATGATAAATTAACGTTTATGGCTATTGCGACTCAGTGGCTATTGGACAAAGTAGTTGGTTTTATAGAAAGTCTGGGGTTTTTTGTATGTATGTAGTCAGCCCTTTTTAACGCCTCACTGCTAGGTATGGGCCCAGTTTCCTCACTCAGTTGGTTGATTGTGAGCGGTTCCCACACGATGTTTTACTTCACCGTAAGACAAATGGTAATCATTCGCACATAAAAAATAAGAGGTGCGACATCCGGGATTTGAACCCGCTTCACGAGGTTTCGTAAGCGAGCGCGTTACCACTGGGCTACCATTGCCGTTATACGATACATGATGCAATGTATGTGCTTGCCAATTTTTATCAAATTGTGTTCAGCGGTTTAAGTATGAAAAATAACGAACAGAGTTACTTTTGATACATTACTATGGATAATATTATATATAGCGTTATTACAAGGAAATTAGATTGTAAGGTTGGTAACAATATTATCTATGAAGATAAATAAAATAGAAGTGTCTGTTTGTACTTCGTAATGTCAAAATAACAGCTTTTATGAATATGAAATTATATACGGTAGGTACTTATAAGAAAAACACATTTTTCTAAATGTTTGTCTCTCTGTCTGTTTGGTTCGGCTAATGTCCGAAACGGCTGGACTGATTATGACGAAACTTTCACTAGCAGATAGCTGATGTTATAAGGAGTAACTTAGGCTACTTTGATTTTAGAAAAAGAATTAATATTCCGTTCAAAAAGATTAAAACATACTAATATTATAATTGTATAAGCCTTTATTTTATTCTTGTCTTCGACTTATCTTTTTTCTACGAAGCAGTGGATATATATTTTGCAGAGAAATATACAATTTATGTATCATAGTATTGCGTAGAGAATAAATAAATCCTGGAGATAAAACGTTTATTAATATTATAGTTTAAAAGATTATTTTCATATCTGTTTGAACTCCTTAATATTTGAAAGTACCTGTCTAATTTTGGAATTTCTCTTTGAATTTAGTCTATTTAATGAGAACACTTATCTAGAATCACTCTAGGACGTTTAGCAGCGAAAAGCTACTTTATGGACTTACAATTTACATACTGACAGATAGTATAATTTAAAAAAAATGTTAAAACTGATGATTCAAAAGTACTTGTAAAGGGTCTGTTTGAATCACAAATCATATAATACTATATTAAGTAAATTTTGAATAAAAGTATCTTTTCGGATTCTTTCGTAGATTTGTTTTGAATTTTGGTTCCTGACGTTTCGAATGATTTACAGCAATCGCGGTTACTGGAGAGACTGATACTTTTCAGAAAGATAGTAGGTATCTATATCCAATAATCGCGAAAATCTATATATTTTGGTTGGATTAGATTTCATAATGAATCAATTCTAAGTTAAACCAATGTAAATCATTAAAGCAAATTACCTGTCTAAGTAGACAAAGCCACAGGCGACTAATAACATGTTATTATACAGATTTCCAGTTGCTATTAATCAAGAGTGAGCAATTACTCGAAATATTCACTTTAATACAATATTAATGTAATTATTACAAATAATATTGGGAAATAATTACTGTGAGTATGACGTGTATCAAACACGTACAGATTTGGCGAATTTGTGGAATAATTGATTTCATTGGAATATATTTGTTATTAAATTGTTATAGACGCAAAATTGAATCTCGTATTAATTTAACATTATTTAGTCATAACTCATTTTATTTAATATTGGGAAATTTATTTACACATACCACCTGCGTATGTAATGCAGGTGGTTTTGTGGGACTCACCGGTTAGAAAAATCAGTACTATCCACTAAAGCTAAACGGAACCTCTACCATTTTTAAGGGGCGTGGTAAAATCGCTTTCGCATTCAACCATGATTCCTTAACTGCTGGTCTGCCGTGGCAAACCAAAACAACCATGGGGTTGCTAACAAAGTCTACTCTGCTATCAGAGAAGTACCAGGAGTAACCCGCATGGCAGACCACCCATCGAGATAGGCCATAGATTTTAGATATTTTTTAGTTTCACCAACAAAGGCAAGTCAAAAATGTAAATTGATATTTTCTGACAAAATCTCTTTGAAAGCATAAATAATGTAGTAAAGGTTTAAAAAATAAATATATTGCTCATACAAGTATATACTGAGCTAGAACTAACAAAATGGATCCAGCTAGATTGCTTTCCAAAAATATAACTGTAAACATCATTAAAATTATGTAAAATTGAATAAAATAATCAAAATGGTGCCGTAGAAACATAAAACAGATATATTAGGAGCTTCTCGAAATTCCCGTTCCCGTTATTGCACAAAGCGATGTAATAAAATATTTCGATGCATAAATAACATGTATATATTATATGAAATATACAATTTTCATATATTTCCCTTATATTTTGAAGAAGACAAAAGAATTTTGAGGCTATTATGATACGGTTATGCAATTTGAATATTCAGCACGAATGTATTGAAAGCTCTATGAAAATAGTTATAAATCCTTTTATTGCAAACGGAGACTCCTTTTGTTGTGTATTATTGGGAACGATAACGGTACCTATTATGAAATAAATATAATAATATTGATATTAGGTGTCTGTAAATAATACTGAGTTTTTCTCTCTTTGCGGTAGAGGTAATGCTTTCACGCATTTTGTTGCGTATTAGAATTTAAAAAATGTTATTGATCAGTTTTACTTTGTGAGATGCGAAAAAATGCATTTTTATAAACGTATGCCATGATTTATCTATACTAATATTATAAAGAGGTAATGTTTGTGAGTTTGTGACGTTGTAGGGGGTAATCTCTGGACCTACTAAACCGATTTAGATGAAATTTGATAAGAAGATAGTTTGAGACCCTGAGAAGGAGATAGGATATTAATCCCGGAAATCATCCCTTAAGGGAGTGAAAATGGGGATGAAAGTTTGTACGGGGAATCAAGCTAGGGACGAACGAACCCGAGCGAAGCGAGGGTGAGTCCCTATTTTTAATATTAGGCGTATATTTATGTATCATAAATATCTATGCATAATGTATATAGATATGTTTCGTAGATATTAAATGAAACGATATTTTGTATGCATGAGGCCTATAATTTGTGTTAATTAATCCCCATCTCTCATTTAGAGGGATACATATGTATTACACACATGTGACGAATTCTGTCACAGTGTCTCTAATATATATAAATTTACTAAAACATGATAGTGCTACTAGTGTCCTATATGTCGACATAATTTGCCACTCTTTGTAGAAATAAGATAGATTTGTTGCTTCGTGAATTAACAAACTGACACACTAAAGTACTCATGATACCAATAAGGAAAATATGAACCATTCGTACGATACATACAAAAAAAAACAACTAATTCGTTATATTAATGATGGAAATTGCAATTCATTGGTTCTGAGTAATGAAATTTGCATTATTTCAGTATACAGGCTATTACTAACAATTAAATTAGTTCATAATTAACATTATTCAATATTCTACTAACGTGGCATATTTAGCTTAGGGGATAATTTGGGTAACATTTTTAACATGTTGAAAGCCTTAGTTGCAATTATATGTTTGATATAACTACGATTTTATTCTAATTCGAAATGACATATATGTTTAATGTTTTGTAGAAATTTCTTAGAGATGGGATATTTTTCCGCAGTAAAAAGTATCCCATATGTTGACTTGGTTAACCAGCTATATTCATACCAAATTTTATAAAAATCTGTCCAATGGTATTCTCGTGATGAGTTTCTAGATAGACGAAAATTCTAAGAACTATTTATTCGGCCTTTGTATCGATAATAATGACTATTTCAATAAGATTTTCCAAAAAATATGTAATGTACAGATTGGACTTAAAATTTTATTATATGTATAGTCATATATCAAACTTAAGTCATTTGTATGATCAGGGCCGGATTTAACCTTAGCGCCGCCCCTGGGCACAGTAAAAATGCCGCCCTATTATCGTGACCATGATTGCTGTACAGCATTCGAAACGTCGGAAACCGAAAATCAAAATAAATCCGCGAAATAATCCGAAAGACAGTTCTATTTAAAATGTACCTACTAGTTCATCTTTTTTTATTGTTCATTTTTTGTAAAATAAAAAGAGCATTTTCGATAACGCGAAGAAAATTTTTTTCCGCCCTCCGAATTTTGCCGCCCCTAAAATTTGCCACCCTGGGCACTAGCCCCGAGTGTCCCTAGTGTAAATCCAGGGCTGTGTATGATATTACAATAATTTCAAATTATCTATTCGGTCCTACATTGCAGATAGTGGAGCTCTCAGATGGCTATTAGAAAAACCTTCATAAAAAATGAAGGTACAGACAACCTTTGATAATGAAATATAAATTAAAATAACATTTAATCTTTAAAAGCTATTAATTTTCCATTCTTCTTCTCCTTCTCTTCTTAAGCTATTTTTTTATTTTGTATAAAAAAATATTGTTAAAGTATGCAACACTGACCGATAGATCGCCGCCGTAGAAAGGGTGGATGACGAATGTTTCGTTGCCGATGTGGATGACGCCCGACACGCCATTGCAAGTATGGAAGGCGGCTGATGCTCCCGGATAGTCCTTCACCGTCCCATGGTAATAACAGTGCTCGATCTCCTACAAAAATAACATTTAAAATTTAGTACTCTCTTAGATTATCTAATATTTGACATTTTAAATAAAAAAATCTCTCTCTCTCTCTCTAAAAACAATATGTAATTTTGACGTTGCATTTTTGTGTTTTTAAGTTGTTCGATAGAAAAAAAACCATTCCTGGTTACCTGGCTTAGGTAAGTTTTAAAAGCTACTTCCTTCTTGTGAAATTTGATATTATAATTTAAATATTTAAGGTACTTTCGATTATGTTACTAGCCCGAGAGCTGGTGAAGAATTTTGGGAAGGTCCTTTTGGCAAGTTGAAATTGTGAAAAAATATAGTTTCGTCAATTGGCGTTTCCAGTCCTGCGAGTCTGGTATAGCGTTTGCCGTTATTTCATTAATGCGCAGTATATAACATTTGCAAAAAAATATCTAAAAAATATACATTTTGGCAACTTGATTTTTTTTAATATTTTGATTTAGTTTTTATATAATTAAAAAAAAAGAACTCTAAAGATCGATTGTTTAACTATTGTGTCTATTTTGCGGACAGTTAAGTTGTTAGTGGGATTGGTAGCCCCTAGTCGTAAGATGTGAGACAGGCCATGACCTTGCTAAATAAATATGCTAGAACCTTATACTTCTTTTGGCGTTTAATAGTGAAAAATGATGAGACAGATTTAGACAACGGTATTAAGTTAGTCATTATTTAAACCAATTCAGTTCTAGATATTAGCGCGTTTAAAGAAACAGTGAAACTCTTTAACTTAATATTACTACAGATTAATGTTCATTTTCTATGCATTGCCAAACCATTCGTCCGGTTGCGATGAAACTTTGATAATTTATATCAATTTAAACTCAGAATATTAGAATTATGAGAACTTTTAAACACAAAATAAAATGATAAATTTAAAGTAAAGTTTATAAATTAGAAACGAAATTCTTAGAAAACATCGGGATTGATCGCTAGTCAAAGCTTAGTTAGATATTAATTATTGTATGAAATACGTATAATATTATAAAGCTTTTACTGAATTTGTCATTTACAAAATGAAATGAATTTTGTGAAGCATGGAAATTGGTTGGCAGCATAATTATAGCGCTATTTAATGTTAAGGATATCCGCTAAAGTGGCGAGCTATTTAGGATGGTCTTGTTAAATATACAGCTTAGAGATTGCTGTTTGACATCCATACCTTACTAGTAAACGGTAGGCCACAGGTTCGAGCCCCGAGATCTCAATATTCGTTAATTTTATTGTACTAGACACTATTAGATTTACGCGAATATATGACGTTTTAAATATATAATTTTCGTAGAACTATTTTTATTTTTGGTCCCTGACGTTTCAAATGCTTTACAACAAACATGGTCACGATGCAGAATCAAAATAAAAGAGAAAACCTGTAAATAAATTCTGTAAAAAATAAAAAAAGATAGTTTTATTTATTCTTATTGAGTTTTATTTAGTTTTAGCGTACGGTTTCTGCTCGTATAGCAATATCAAGAGTAAAAAAATATTAATAAAACGAAAAAGTCCTACTACGATTATAGCAGATGCACTAAAAATACTAATTTTTTGATCAACTTCAAAACAAAATAACTCAATTCAGTTCTGAAGTATATATGTAATTGTGTGTTTGTATATAACGCGATATTTACGCTAATCGTAAACTGATTTCAATGATAATTTTTTTTTATATTTTTTTGTTATTTTTTCACTTCAAAGGTAGTTTGAAGTTGGCAATAATTCTTAGTAGCGTTTGTGTAAAGTTTATTTTGACGTTATAAATACTATTCATGCTGCGATATGAAAATGATTTTACAGAAAAATATTTCTATTATAATTTATTTGAATAACATGGTATAAAAGGGTTTAAAATTTACAAAGAAAATGAAAATATAAAATCTACGTAAAATTTAAATTTCTAAGAAATAATTCTAAATTGATACACGGCATTTGAAAGTAATTTATGAAATATTATATTATAATTAATATTCATTCTTGGAAGGGTTCAAAAAATTGGATTAATTGACATTTTTTATTAGATTTTGAAAAAAATTATGAAATTTATAATTTTTTGTTTTAGCGCGAAGGAGAAACAACAACCTTTCGACATACAGAAACCAGCTTTTCATATAAAATTTAGACAATTTATTGAATCCTCTTTATTATAAAATAACAAATATCTTTGGACATTAACACACAGCACCATCTAGTTCCATGGTAAGCTACGAGGCCTGCGTTATGGATACCAGATAGTTGATACATTACACATATATAACTTTTAATACATACATATTATAAATATAAACACCCGTGACTAGACTACAAGCATTCGTGCTCATCACACAAATAAATGCCCCCAGCGGGACTCGAACCCTCGACCACTGGCACAGCAAGTAGTGTCGCTACAAACTGAGCCAAATGTATCGTCGAATATTAAACAAAAATCATATTTTTTATGCGTTACATATATATTTACTTTCCATGGACATCGAACTTGAGGCTTTATTTATGAAAAAATACCCAGTGTAATTGCGTCAATTAATTTACAGCATAATTTCTATAGTGTAAGAGCCTACATTCAATAATACCTTTATTCAAGCGCCGCTTGATTGGAAACAAATAGATGTTAATGAAAAACGTAACAACAGACGTTCGGGATCGTTGATCTTGTATATGGTTTGCTATGACACGAGTAATTAAACGAGACTATTGTTTGAAATTTTGTATCATAATTTGTAAATGTATAGTAAATTTGATAGATTTTTAAGTGATTTATTATTATAAATTGATATTAAATTAGAGTTGCCTATATAAATCTTAATTTTATTCAAATATTTTAATACAGGCAGTGGTAGCCTAGTGGTAACACGATTGCTTGGGAAATCGAGTGAAGCGGGTTCAAAACCCGGGTCTCGCACCTTTGATTTCATGTGCGAATTATTTTCAACATGATTACACTTGCCTTACGGTGAAGAAAAACATCGTAACCTGCATGTCTGAGAGAACCTAGCAAGTTTTCGAAAGATATGTGATGTCCACCTAAGCACTTAGGCAGCGTAGTGAACAATGGACTGTTCTCTCTCGTATTATAGGGAAACCCAGCAAAGGGACGCTAAAAACGGCTGAATAAAATTTTATATATCTAGCTAGTCTTGTACTGTACTTGTTTGTAGTAGTTTGACTTTTGCTAAATATATCTAAAGTGTTAAATAAAATTGAGAAATTTGATGCAAGTGGCCCTTAAACTTTTATTCCTACTCTTTTTAATCTTTTATTTTTAATGGAAGATGGATTTAAATGATCAGTAAATCTGTTATTTCATTCGCCTGTCTGTTTATCACAATTTTTAAAACTAGTTAATACATATTATATATTTTTTTCCTTAGGCGATGTGAAACTTTTATCAGATGACAAACCATAAAAACTTCTTTTGAGTGAGATACCAGCCATGTATGTGACATATGAGAAATAATACCTTTATAAAATGTGAAAATATAAGCAAATATAGTAATGGCTGGAATTTAGTTATTTTGACAAGCCTGCGAGATTTAAATTAAAAAATATATGAAAAATGAAAATGTATTATAAAATTAGAGGCGAGTAGATGGCGTGCAGTCGCTAGTCTCTAGCATTTTAATAATTTTCTGAATAGCTTTAAAATATTTAAAGTTGTGTCATGACCTAAAAAGTAGTTCAAGAGCCAACGACTAAAACTGGTAAGAAATATATTAAATAGCACATTTTTCATATTGCCACAGACACAGCTAAATCCTGTTTTCAAAATAAAGCCGAGGTTTGAAGGCTTTTTTACGGTCCAATGTTTTTGAGATCGTTCGCCCGCTGTTTTTGTCTTGAGAAATTAATTTGCGGCCAGACTCGGCATAAATATGAAAACGGAATGAAAGGTGCTTTTTATGCAGCTCCCTGAATTATGTCATTATTCGTCGCTGATGAGGATTTTACGGATTAATTATTTGTAGACGATGTTAAGCGTTTCAGTTTTGTAATTAAATTTCTTTATAGAAATTTTCGTTTTAGAGAGAAAATGTGAATTTAATAGTGCGCTTAAATATACTAGCGGTATTAAGTTAGTATAATATGAGCGTTGAGTGGAGCGTTTAGTCATTTGCCAGTTATATAGCCTTAGTGGTCAAATTTATACTTGAAGCAACGTCAGTTTATCTTTCCATAAATATCAAATAAGTGAGTGCTTTGGAAATCATAAATGCTTTGAAAATATGTAAAGTGGCAGCGCAGCTATCATTTATATATTTTTAACAAATTAAAATAATGCTTTTGTTTAGTGAAGTTACGTTTCAACTACAAAGCTAAGCCGTTTTCAAAATCGCTTGAAATATTTTATTCTACCTCTTGGTGGTAAATATTTTTAAAATTTAAACGGTACTACCGTTGAGTTATCATTTGTTTATGAAGAAAATAAATGGTTATAATTAAATAACAATTAGCGATGATATTTCGCAATATACTTAAAAGCCTTACCTTCTGATTTTATAAAGTCGATCTAAAATACTGTCAACATTAAAACTTACTTGTTTCTGGATTTATTCTAACTAGGACTAAGTATATTAACTGAAGCTTTTAGTACAATAAATTCACTTTATATCGTAACTATATTAGAAGTTACTTAAGTACTTAATGTCTAAGCATCAGCGTGTTTTAAGATGGAAGGCACAATCAAAGATCATTTTTCAGTGTTTTCAACAATTTCCCCAGTTCACAGCATCCCGGGCATGAAAAATGAGATGCGACCCGTCTGATTCATCTTCCAGCTGACAGCGGCCAGTGTAATTGCAAAATAGAAAAATGGCAAAGAACATTATAATTTAATAAATATTTTTTATTTTCATAACTAGTGACCTACCCTCACTTCCTTTGTTCCTCGATAAATAACACAATGACTTTTTTATACCTTATTTATTTCTAATGTTTAAATATTTTTAGACTTTTTGATGGAGACAGGTATTGTGTTTGGTTATAGCAGTTTCACTTTAACTTGTATTAGTAGAAATAAAATTCAGTAACGTTTTAAATTCAAAAATAACCTTTACAATGATAAATGATTTGCCTCTGGCTCCGTCTATGTATTTTATTTTTGTATGATTACTTTGCCATCGTGATTTTAGATAAATATCTCAATTAAAATAAATAATTTTTCAAATCAGACTGGTAACTTGAGACATTGAACTTGCGCGTGCAAACAAACAACAAAATTATTTTATAATTAGTCTTATAATATATTAAATACATTAAGCTCTATTTACATACATACATACATACACCGATCATTTTATTTTTATATATAAATCCCAATTTAAATTATTTTACAATTTAAAAACATATGTTTAAATGGACCAAAAATGTAACTATCCGATTAAACAAATCTCATCAAAACATAAATTTCAATCATTTGGCAGTAAATTCCAATTATACCAACCAAGCGAACTATTACTTTCTGAGGAGCGATGCATCGAATTTTTCGCCCATACTCGTGCCACCCTAAATTAAACAAGGTGGCAAGAAAATTCAATCCAATCTAAACTTCCTTCATCCAATTTGAATACCCCCCGTTATCCAGAGCATCGGAGCAATTTATTTTGATCTCATCTACACGTCACTGTAAAGATGCTTAGCACTTAGTTGTTAGTGCTTAGCGCTTTCGACTCCTATATATCTAGGTCCAAGTTTTGTAACTTTGGAGGATTTTCATTGTATGCCACTTCAAAGGAACCGTCTGAATGTGCACTATTGCGATTTATGCTGATATTTTAAGACAATGGAGTATTTCTGTAGCGGATTGGTATTTAAATCGTTATATCTAGCATTATGTATTAATTTCGCTCAGTAGACGAAGACGTTGTGCACGCTCATCAAAAGACGATGTGCCCTGTCTATTGACGAATGTACAGAAATGAAGATAATAATATAATTGATAATCGGGCTTAATCTATTGTATCTGGTAACTGATTTATTATTTTCTTTTATATTTAAGCAAATATTTTATTTTCCATAGTATTACACATAATTAAATATTATAATCAGCTTTCTTTCTAAACGATCAGTGGGAGAATAGGCCATAGTCCACCATGCCGTGTAGACAGACTTTTACACATCTTTCGAAAACTACTTAGGTTCTTTCAGTCATGCTGGTTTTCTGATACTATCATAACGAGATTAACGCAAGAAAATCTCAAAGATGTCAGACACTTGTGCTAGTTCACTACCACTATCTATTTATTTTTATAGAGGTATATTTTATATATATTTATTAGTTCTTAACAAAATATTATAGGCTAGCAACCCACCCTTACTTGGCTCGTGTTTGTCTCTAGGTACGTTTTAGCGGTTAGTATGAAATAGATAGACTATATATAAGTATTATATATACATAGGTATGATGAGGCATTGTGGGTTGTATTATAACATGTTTTTCAGTGGCAATGAGATATCGATGTAATTATAATCTCAAACTATCTCCACACAAAAAGATCACGTCCATCCGTCACTTTGTTTCGACGTGAAAGAAGGACAAACAAACAAACACATTTTCACATTATAATATTAGTATATTGCAAAAAGGCGAAAAGTACACTGGCTACAGGAAATATATTACATACAAAATATTAATTAATAGATACGCACTTACATATAAAACTATTTTTGCAAATTAAAATAAGGAACACACAAAAAGAAACTTGCGCATATCTTTGCGAGGTCCGCAATTTATCAACGTTTGTATTGCGTTCGTCCCCGTTAATCCGTTGTCGGGAAATTCGTACGGAAATTGACCCTAGTTCATGGAACGTCTGGCACTTGTTTTTTCCGTTAGCGTAAGGGATTTTGGTGTAGCGTTTTGGCTGAGAGCTTTTGGTTATACATCAAGTTATTTATAGTATATAATTAAAGATTTTTCTTCGATAGATTGTTAAATATTTTGCAACATTGTATCAGAAAATATGTCAGATGATACGGAGCGAAATAGCTAATTTCTAAAAACCCGTTAGACGAGAGAAATATGCCACGTTCAAAATATGACCGAATTCATGTCTTTGCATGATTTTTGCAAATTGTCCATAATTTTTACTCATGAGATTTATATTCAGCCTTCTCCTGAACTAAAAAAGAAGCTAGAAAATAACAAGATAGCCTAACCTTTACAATTGAACGAGAATATTATTCCTACATAAGTGAAACTCAATTGAAACGTGTAAATTTTTTTTTCAAATTCAAAATATTTTATCCAGCATTAAATTATTACAAATTTTTACTACGTCATGAGTCTACTACCAGTTCAGAAAGAAGAAGCCTCAGGCCTGAGAAGAACTGGCGAAAGAAACTCAGAGGGACTAATATTAAATCGTTATCTTTTTTTTTAAAGTAAAATTATAATTTACAATATTTCTATCAAGTTGAACTAGCCTAGAGGCAATAATTTTATTCAGAAGGCGTGTCATCTTCTATAAAAGCATTTATTGTAGATTAGCCTTTAGCACACAAACATTATTTAACATTTTTTTTTAATTTTGCGATCATATATTTATATAAATGAACGAAATAAAATAATATATTCCTATATAATACGCCCACTATAATTAGATCTCCATTTGTTGTATAACTCCGCAACGCGTGTAAGACGCCTCAATGAATACCGAGGCCTTTTTATTTTTGACAGACGATCCGTGATGAACAGCACTGTACGTAATCACTCGGCAACTTTGTGCTGGGTTTTAATTAAACTTTCCCGGCACTCTGGCTGTATCGATTTCTTATTGAAGATGTGATATAAATGAATTTATGGCAGATATATGATCTCTTTATAAGTGCGAATGTTACCAGTTCAATTCTAAGGTAAGGTATTTTATAATGTTACTTTTGATGTTTTGAGTAAAGAGTTAAGAACTGTGATGTGACAATGATAATTCAAAGGGTTGCCTAAAAATATATACGATTTGTACTAGCTAATGCCTATTGCTTAATCATATGTCTCAGTCTAATGTCTTAATACAAGGATAGATAACAATTTAAAAGCTTAAAAGATAAAGAACGCAAAAATATTCTCCGAACTTAAACGCTCGGTTTGAAATCAAAACACACATAATTACATATTGTATATATATTATACATATATATATGTATGTATGTATATATATGTATATATATATATATATATATATAAGACGGAGGAGGATTTAGTTACCTTTTTCTGTTATGAAACCTTATTATTGTTTAAAGTCACTATGTTCTTTAATTTACTTTTTATTGCTTTTAAATTGATTTTGAATTTAGAGCAGAGATTTAGTCTCGAGCGGGGTCGAGACGCCATCACGACATTCTTTGCAGATACGTGGTGTAGTAAAGTCGGTTGATCATGGTGGATCACAGAGTTTTGCTTTGATATTGTAGTTGGAAGTCGATGATCGGTGACTGTGAACCCGCTAGCTCTAAATAATTAGAATTACCATTTCAAGTTTATAACATTGTGACTTCCCTGATTAAATTGTGTATTGAGCACTGAATACTTTATTATTTGAGCCCTGATAACGCCCACAAGATGAGTAACCACCAAAGATGATGTTCGTAGTATATGGATAACACGACATAAATTTTTTGTGAAGAACTTTCAAAATATTTTATAAATATTTGTCTAGCTTTTGACTACTAATCAGTGGCATCTAGGGACCTAATCCCAATCACGTTTGATAAAATATTGCTGGCAATAATAATAAATTACTTTTTAACTAAAAACGAACAGCGAATACAAAATCACTTTACACGTTAAATTTATTACTGTTTGAGATGACTTTTTCCCTAAAATTTTGCTTGGACCACCTTTTAGATAATTCCTATTTAGAAACATAGTGTAAATTCACACCTCCATTTTGAAGTCGGTCAACTATAGTACATCTAACGTATGAGTTTACTTTTTAGATATACATTCAAAATGGAAGTTATTTAACTCTATAATCATTTTTTATCTTTTATTTTTGAATGAAATGTGCTCATAAAGAGATCCATAGATAATCAGCTATCGTCATACCAAACTTTATTAAAATCTGTCCAGTAATTTTGCGCATAATGCGGTCACAGATAGACATACAGACAAAAATTCTAAAAACTATAGATTCGACCTCTGTAACGATAAAAAGTCTATTTCAATAAGATTTCCCAAAAAAAATTTATGTACAGATTAGAGTCAGAATTTTATTATATGTATAGATATTATTATCTTGTTTTCAAGTTCTCTAAGTTCTCAAATATGACATTGTGATTTCAAATGTCTTTGAGTTAATTACACCGCTTCAAATACCTGTTTAGTTAAATACGAGTAATTATGCCGCGTAGACATCTGATCTATGTACTCTACCACATTTAGGCTCGATTCACACTAAAAATCCAATCACAGTTCGTTCACGGTAAAGTATTTTTGTACAAGTAACAATGAGTATTGAGTATCGATAGAGTGAATCGAAAAATCAAGAGCCGAGTTCCGGTTGAATCACACTCCAGCAACGTTTTTGTATTAAAATATTTTACCAAACCGACATCGGATCGAGAACGAACTATGATTGGCGCTATAGTGTGTATCAGCCTTTAGTGTAATACTACTCAGTATTAAGTCATACTTATCAAGGGGAATCATCAAATATAATAATTTTCTAACAAACTAATAAATTGATGAAATATGACTAAAGTTTATCAATTTAGAAGTATGCAAGCAAAGCCAAAGGCAAAAGCTATATTACGCTATCAAAATATCACAAAATAAAAAATTACCGCAGTAAAATCCGTTTTAAAAGTAGTTTCATTTGCGACAAATTGACCAACTATTTTATCTCTCTTGTAAAGTCAGTGTTTTTAAGTTAAGAGCTGTTGTGACGAACGGACAGTTTTATTATTAGAGATGCTACATTTTGAATGAGTTAAGGCGAGTAACTGGATGGCTTATAATTTAAATTTTGTATTGTCGAGTGTCTCGTTAAATAATCGTCCATTAACTTTTGGAAATATGTCAGATTATTTATTTTAGAACATGGATTTGTCAGAATAATTGATAATACTTTATTACTTCTATGTATATAATTATTAGTACTGGTAAAGTTTGACCTTTGTGTACATATGTATGTATGTATGTATGTATGTATGTATGTATGTATGTATGTATGTATGTATGTATGTATGTATGTATGTATGTATGTATACCATACAATTATGAACGTGATTAAAATATTCTGATATAATTAACATGTCACAGTTATTGTCTTTAAGTATTTTTTAAGCGCAGGGAAACCTTGATAAGTTATTGAGATATTACTGCATCAAAGTTAGTTAGTTTTGTGTAGTATATACTTATGGGTGTATGATGAGTTATGTTTTTCTACTATTATATATAATATATTTACGTCCTCGAGTTTCTCATTTTAATAAGACTATTTTGAAATATATAATACTACGTTTTTAAGGCTAGCATGGAATATATTATATATTACTACATATGTATACATAAACTTCAAACTAATTTCATACCAAATTTCATCTAAATCGATTCATAGAATTATTAGTTTATCCATCACAAACAAAAATACATTTTTTTTCTCTTTATTTATAATATTATAAGTATAGATTACAGAGTATTAAATAACTATGATAATGAAAATTAATATAAAACAGTTACCGAAAACAATCAAACTTTATAATTTGTGATAAATAATTTAAATTGCTTCAATACCGTTCATCAATTGATCCGACATTAAAATTCGCAAGTTTGAATTTAAAAGAGCAACTTCATCGAAAAGTCTATTACATAAAGCCAATGACATAAATCAATTAAAAACTTTGGCTTGTTAGATTGATGGATGTTTCTGAGGAATACTATGACTACAGCTGGTATTAAGCGCTCATGAAAAGTTTCATCTAGTAACATGTTCTGCTAAAAAGTTTCATCTAGCAACATGTTCTGTCTAAGTTACTATTGTTTTTTTTCATTTTTTTTAGTTAATGGCAACTAAATATTTTAACAATTTTTATTTCTGCCAATGTCAATCAATAAATCATTGATATAAATAGCATAATAAAATACATGTGTTTTATTGCTTTTTCAAGGATTCCTTGGAGATTAGTCTTCTTGTAGCAAGTTTCAAGGGACCATCGGATTTAATACAAGTTGTCCAAACGACAACTTACTTGACACTCGATGCACGTTCGAATTCAGTGTTTCAATGTTTTTGTTACTTTATCACTGCACTACCCCTTAGATCACAAAATAACTCCAGATTTGTAGATTAAAATGTATTAATAATAAATTAAAATATTAAAACAGATCAACCATGCTTTCTGTTCAACTATCCTCCACGGAATTTACTAAATATTATTTATTAATTAATAATAAGTATTGATCAGTTTCAAATTAAAATATACTATATTCACTATTCAAATAGACTTTTACAAGCAATTTTGAATCGTCACTTTTACATTTTAAAATAATAAATTAAATGTCAGTTTGCACGTCCGTGAGGGATCTACAACCGACTCGGGAGGCAGTTCTGCTGGGAAGAGCCGGCGAGAAACTCAACAGTTGCTTTTTTAAAATAATATTTGCTTACAATAAATTCATTTATAATATCATTAGTGCTTCTGGTTCGATATGGATATAGGATAAAAATATTATGTGCGTCAAGGATTATAAACCATATGGTTTATAATCATTGAATTATGTTCATAGTAAGTAGTGTTTAAAGGTCAGGTCACGTCAAGATAATATGTGTCATAAACAAATACGATATTCTGTGCTCAATATGTACCCTAAAAACCCATTAGAAAAAATTTATGCTCTCTGTCAACTCCATCACAGCATAAAACCACGAAAAGAAAGAGGTTTTTTTCTCTACTATTTTTATCAAAGAACAGAGCCTCAAAATAAATATTGTAGTCGTTATATTAAACAATCGAACTTAATGCAAAAATTTCTATTAAATATTTCTCTATGTCCAAGCGGTATGATGTAAGTTGGGGTGAAGATTGTTTCTAATCTAAACATTTAATAAAATTCTGAGTCAAATCTGTACATTAAATATTTTTTGGAAAATCTTATTGAAATAGTCATTATTATCTATACAGAGGCCGAATTTATATTTTTTAGAATTTTTGTCTGTCTGTCTTAAACTGTCTGTCTGTCGGTCTGCGAACGCATCACGAGAAAACTACTGGGCAGATTTTGATGATAATAACTGGTTATCCGGGTCATCATTTGGGATACATTTTACTACGGGAAAATATCTCATATCTGAGAAATCTATACTAAACTTAAAACGTAGGGACAAACGCGAGCAGAGCGAGGGTGAATCGCTAGTATATAATAAGATATTATGATAATTATTTAATTAAGTTTAAACAAACAAAAAGGGTAGTTATATCTTAATCCTATAAATCCGATTATTTTGGTAAACTTACAAAATGGTAAGCCTAGTTTAAATTAATCAGTCAATTTGCAAACGAACGAAATTTTAACTTATTTCTCTGATATTGAAAAGTTTTCAAAAATTGTTCTAATTAAGTTAAATCTTCTTTGTTTATTATATAATTGTTTTTGAAATAACTGTAGCTATACTTGATACTTTTATTTTATTGGTTATAACTTGTTTTTTAAAAATGGGAAGTGAATGATTTAATTATATACATAAGTAAATAAGCACCATGTCGACTTTATGACGACTCATATAACCTTAGAGGCACATGAATAATATAGTCATGTATTCAGGAAAATAACTAAAAGTTGTCAAATAACTATATAACTGTTATAATTTTTATACATGGACATTTTTACCACGGGCTTCCTTTTAATACTAGGGGGACGCTGGCCAAGTGCGGGTTGGCAGACTTCATGACTATCAAAAACTTGTTAGGTCCTCTCAGATTTGCAGGTTTCCTCACGATAATTTCTTCACCGTAAGTTAAGCGGTAATTATATTGAAAATAATTCGCACTTGAAAAAAACAAGATTACGACGAATTGAGAACCTCCTCCTTTTTGGAAGTACCCAGGACTAGGTATTGTGATATGTATTACATATTATCTTTAAGCCACCCACTCTATATACTATATACAACCTATATACTATATTTGTTTGAAACCTACCTTTTTAGAGTTTTTTTGTAGTTTTAGCACGAGCGAAGCCAAGCGGGTTCTGCTAGTAAGTAATAAAGCCCTTTTGTCAACTTTGTCGTTGGTATTTTTAGCTAGCGGAACCCGAGAATATGCCTACTAAAAACAAAATGGTAGCTTGCAGTTTTTATAATTGCTCTTTTGCTTATAAACAATTTAACAAAGGCTTGACGTGTGATTGATCGTCACACCTGAGGTACCTTTGTTTTAAGAGTTACTCGTACCATATACAGGTGTGTTTTACTTGCTTAGTGACAATATTATTTTTCATGGTAACGCGCTTGCTTGGATAACCCAGTGAAGCGGGTTCAAATCTTAGGTCACGCATCTTTGATATTTTCATGTGCGAATCAGTTTTCAATATGATTACCAAATCTTACGGTTAAAGAAACCATCGTGAGGGAGTCTGCATGTCTGAGAGAACCTACCAAGTTTCCAAAAGACATAATATGAAGTCTGCGAACCCCCACTTGCCCGCACGCCCTTCCACCTACTAAAAATGGCTTATGCCAAACTTTAGATGTGTTCAATACAGACGAAAAAATTTAGGTTTATTTGTTAAGCAATAGATTTTGTACAAGAAGGAGAAGCGTTCTCTCAGGTTGCCCTTTGTGCTTGGTCATTGAAAATATTTTTCTAATTCACTATAACGTCATAAATCTCTTTTAAAATATCCACGGAATCCTCCACTCCAATAAAACGTCATACGTTTGTAAATAAAATAACTGATCGTCTAAGGTTGGCGTTCTGAAAGCTTCCATATTGGGGATTTGTCAAATGGAGCCGTCTCAATGGCGGATCGTCTGTAATACGAAGAGCTTGAGATGTAGGACTTGATTATATCCATACGTCCTTTCCCTGAGTTATGTGCTTTGTATCGTTTTGTTAATGTTAGAACGAATTTGGAATGTTTTTTACAAATTTATTCAGGTAATTAGGCTGTTTTGGACGTCTTTGAATAAAAGATTCTTCAATGTTCTGGTATTGTGGTTACAAGGATTCAAAAATTGATTAAGTCATTGATTGAATCACTTGTGTGAAAGAGGATACCGTTTTTATCTATAAGAGGTATCCAAAGAGCATACTGGCTAAGCTAAGGTTTTATTAGTAGAGTATATGTAGCGTTTACATATTGTGTTTCATACTTTTATTAATTAAAGATAATATGTCATTCAACATAAATTATCTTAGCACTGATAGTGCAAATAACATGACACTTATGCTACTTATGTAACGGGACAACATAATCAAAAAGAATCAGAACTTAACCTATCAAGCACTATCATGAACGCGTATTCACTTATGCTGTTAATATTAAATATCTTATGTAGTACATAAACAGCTTATGTAGTAATTCATATTTTTCCATATTTATCTATATAAAGTAAAAGTATCACTCAAATCTGTTAAGCCGTTATAACGTGACGAAATAATTAATACTCATAAACTTCCGAGAAAAAAATTCCGAAAAAAAATCGAAACCGTACACGGATGTAGAATGCAACAAAGTCAGTAAATGTGTTAATAAAAGTATATCTTATTTCACAAACTAACCTTGTAACCTTAAAAAGTCGCACAAAACAAAAATATCTGCATGAAAATTTAAATAGAATAGTACAAATGTAAACAATAAAATATTGCAGAAAACACTTTGCTAGATTGGAACTCAATTTGTCTAAAACCAAACTTGGTGCAAACCAAAACAAACTAATGCTGCGTTTACTTTTGTAGGACGTTTCTCATATACTATACCGTTCCACTAGAGTGGAAATAGCGTGTTTGAGTGTGCATTGTTTCTTTAAAATTGGTTTATACTCGCATTTATATACTACGAAATGTTTGTGACATTGCTTTAAAATCTATTGAATTTTCTAAAGATTACAGCTAAACTGTTCCTATACTTTGTAGAAAATATTTAACAAATTCTGGTATAGCAAACCAGTTAAAGCAGTTTTTGTACAAACATGATATTTATATAAGCTACGTTATCTCTTAATTATAATACGGTTGTCTACAAATAATGGGCTCAAATTGAACTATCTATTACTTTATTAAAGTAGCTATTATCTTTTTGCTATCTTTAATACTAGTAGCTTCGTCCAGCGTAACTGTTTTTAAGCTTAAAAAAAGTTTCCCATACCAAATCTGTTCCAGTTCGTCTATAAAATTAAAGAAAGCAGTTAGAATCGCGATGGGATGGCGATGATCAGTTAAAACTAGCTTTATGTATAGATTTATTATTCATGGACAAATCATTCTAGTACTCGCCCAACTAACCGTCCGAACGTAAACGCGGCACTACATTCAGTAACTCTACGTTTCATTCATACTTAATCTTTCTGGCAGCGATTAAAACTTTTTGAATGAATCTCTATTCTCAAAGCGGAATAATTTAAATAAAATTGCGATGTCATCTTCCCGTTTTACGTGTGATGAAAAGGTGCAATTACAAGGTTTTTGCGAAATCTGCGTATTATGTACATTTGATTGAGTAGTTAACGTTTAGTAGTATTTTTGTGTTTTTTACAATATTATGTCATTTATTTAAGTTATTTTATACATATTTTTCTAATTGTTTTAAACACTTTGGTGGAAAATTGCACCTAGTAAGATATATAAGTATGAATGTATGTATTCAGATCTTTTAAACGTCCAATTGCTAGGAATTCATTGATATCGGTTTAATAGCATACCCGTAAAAAAGTAACAAATGGATAACATATAATGGATAACAAAAATGGATATTATATAGTAACAAATGGATAAAAAGATGAACATATTTGCGCATTTATTGAGTTATTAAAATAAATAACTCAAATCAAAATTATGTTTAAATCACTATTGATATCCATCTTTAATATTTTATTCCTTTCAAATAAAATAGTATAGGTATATTGTCAATTTTTTTTATTTTTAGAAATTATTTATAAGTATGTTATTTTTAAACATCATCCATTTTAAGCTTAATCTTACTTTAAGAAAAAACGCGATTGAGAAGTCCATACCATTTTTGATAAAATCACACATAAAATATAATAAAATAATGGAAATCACTTACCGTTCTTACTTCACTTTCGGCTCCATTCGCTAAAAATTGCGTTTGTTTTAAATTCGGTGCTAACAGTTGCCTGTAACAAAAATGATATAATTATTTTAAAAAACTTTCTATAAAATCTACTTTCCTAGTACTTTATAACAGATTAAAATTAATACTCGTAAAGAAATGATATTAGACAAACATACAGACAAACATAAGTGTCAAGAAGAGCCTGACCAAGAAAGTACTATCCTCTTGTGGAATTTCGGGAATAAGATTCGGAGTCGAATCCTGGACATTAAATTATTTTTGGAAAATCTTATTGATATAGTCATTATTATCATTATTATCGATGAGGTTTATTGTCTGTCTGTCTTATTGTCTTGTCTTGAGAAAACCACTGGACTAATTTTGATGAAAATTAATATGTCGATAGCTGGGTATCCGGGTCAACATATAGGATACCTTTTTTCTGTAAGAAAATATCATCTCTAAGAAATTTCCAGACTAGAATAAGAAACAGTATTATTTAATATGCTAATTGTTCCTGTCATAATTACCGAATATATTGCGACTAATACAAATATCGACCTCCAAACTAAAACAGTCTAAAATAATGTGTAAATTGAAAATTATATTATTTACCTCACCCGAAAATCAAATTCGTGACCACTAACTATTCAAAAACCACAATTCAACAAAACTCATTAGAGAGTAATTATAACTTGAATCTAAATACGAATATTATTTTAAGCATATTCGTTACAGGATTCGCGATAAATCATCTAGTATTCGTATAAACAAGTTCATCAGATTTATTGTTGACTGAAGTAGTGTGAAACACAACGTGGAATAATATATTTGAATACGGAATATTGAAAGTGACATCAATTACACGTTATTATAGTGCGTTTCGTAATACATTATAATACAAAATAACAAGCTGATTTATGTTCTATACATATAATAAAATTCTAACTAAGCCGAATCTGTTGGTACATTAAATATTTTTTGGAAAATCTTATTGAAAGAGACATTATTATTGATACAGAGGCCGAATCTATATCTCTAATCTGGACACATTTTGATGAAATTTGGTGTAATAATAGTTGGTTATCCGGGCCAACATATAGGATACTTTTTACTGCGGGACAATATCTCATTTCTGAGCTAAACGTTATATGTAACTGACTCACACTCGCTGCGCTCGTATTCGTCCCTAGTATATTGATAATTTTAGTAACCCAAAGTAATATTAAAAATGTGAAGATTTTTGTGTGTTTGTTTGTTATTTTTCATGCTGTAACAATTTGAGTGAAATTCGAATAAAACTTAGCAATGGAGAGCTTATAAAACTTTTTTTTGTGTTGGCATATAGGCATACTATCTGTATACTATACTCGTATATAGATGGTTATATGTAGACTCATTGGCAAGAAAAGCCAAAAGAAATAGTACCCACTAAAACCCAACGGAATTTTGTCATATGCGTTACTTAGGCTTTATGCCCTGTATGTAGCCCTTTATGGCTAGATTGCTGGAAGCTACTGAGCCTACCACGATAAGGGAACACACATAGTGGGGAGCATGTAGGTTGTATTATTCTGAATTAATATAGGATACTTTTTATCAATGCACCATGTGAGCAAAACTGCGTGAAAAACTAGTCTTGTAAGATAATAACCTTACAAATTAATATAATATGTAAATGAAAGAGAAAGGAAAATCGGTTTACAAACATAGGAGAAAAAGGTACAGAACTGTTTTGTCTTTGCCTATTTATATATTATAGAAGAGAAGGTATGGTACTAAAGGTCTTTGTCAGTTGTGGATCGATTTATTAATTTGGTTTTTAATGAATTGGTTAAATAAACAAGAGTTATATGACAAACTAGCGACTCACCTTGGCTTCGCTTCGGGTTCTCTCTGGACAAAAGCAAATCTATCCCACGGGAACCGTACATTTTTTGGGGATGATATAGCCTTCCTAAATAAACGGGCTATCTAATGCAAAAATATTTTTTCAGATGGGATTAGTAGTTCCTGAGATTAGTGCATTCAAACAAGTGAACAAACTCTGTCTCATTATAATATTAGTATAGATAACATAATATACGGTACCGAACTTATTTGTAAAAAAATCAACTCGTAAGAGTAAAATAATTAATTTAAAGTGATTTTCATTTCTTGTAGCAAGAGAGCATCATTGATCGGATTTTTCCTTAAAGAATCAATATATATGTTGGAGATAAAATACATTTATCTCGGTAAATCAGTTACTCCAACATGAAAAGATCGTAGTGAGGGCCTTGGAGAAGCAAGTGGCAGCCTATATTATATACGAGTAATATTTCTAAATCGATTAGTTATCAACTAATTTTCTTACATAGTCGTGTCGTGTCTCACATGAATTGATTATAACAACTTTTTAAAGGACCGTAAAACTATTTTTGAAAAATTATGATGGAATTAATTAATATAATAAAACCTATGTATACATTTAATAAAATTCTAACCGAGTCGAATCTGTACATTAGATATTTTTTGGAAAATCTTATTGAAATAGTCATTATTATCGGGAGGCCGAATCTATAGTTTTCAGAATTTTTGTCTGTCTGTCTGGGAACGCATTACGAAAAAACCACTAGATAGATTTTGATGAGGTATGATGATGCACGGGTCAACATATAGGATAGGTACTCTTTACTGCGAAAATCTCTGAGAAATCTATACTAAACATTAAAACGTTCCTAGAGACGAACCCGAGCGGAGCGAGGGTGAGTCGCTACTTTACAATAAATGATCAAAGCATCTTATCAAATAAATAGAAATCTGTATACCATCCAGTTATAAACTAAATTATTGTAGCATTTCGTTACTATTCAGATGGGTAGTCTTTTTGGGTGTGCTGGCAATATAGACTCGCTTTAGGATTCAGTAGAGAAATGCAGTTGGCATTATTGCTAACGTTTCTTGCATTTGACTTGCAAAATGATTGAGTAAAGCTAACATTTCGTATCTTATGTATATTCTATTTATAAATAGATTTCGGTGGTTGTACAAAATAGACTAACATAATATTATAAATATTTGTCAATCTGTTCGTCTAGACTCAAAGTTTTTGTTGAGAAAACATGTACCAATTTTCATAGAGCTTTTGTAACTCATACATATGTAGTAACTTATATATCTAAATACTATTACTCCGCTCTTAAGAAACCTTAACGACATCCTTAAAAATAGATTTTATAATGCAAAAAGATTTTTTTTTAATTTATTTGTAGCACTAATGTTCTACCGACATTCAGCCTTTTCTTATATTTTTAAACTGGAGGGTAGACGTAAACAATTATTCAAAATATCTTATTATTGTGGCCCAAAAATCTCCTTAATTTTTTTACTGATTATCAACGATACGTTTGGCTCAGTTTGTAGTTGTAAGTGTATGTACTACTTACTGTGCCAGCGGTCGCGGGTTTGAGTCCCGCTGGAGGTATTAATTTGTGTTATGAGCACGAATGTTTGTACTCCAGTCATGGGTGTTTATATTTACAATATGTATGTATTTAAATTTTAAAGTTATACATGTGTAATGTATCAACTATCTGGTACCCATAACAAAGGCCTCGTAGCTTACTATGGAACTAGATGGCGCTGTGTGTTAAAGTCTCAACATATTTATTTAACATATTTATCTATTTTGTTGGCTAGCTACCTAAGTCTGAAAGCTTTTAGTTTGTAAAAATCAATTAAAATGTTCCACCCCGCTTAATGAATACAGCATTATCCTTACTCTACTAAGTCATAAATAAACGGAGATTATATATTGTGATTGGGGATCAAAAACACATGGATAACACCATAAGCTGATATACATATTATTACTTATAACTAATGTAATAAACCACATGTCACTTCTATCCCATACTCTACGCAACCAATGTCTGCCAATAATAGACCTTGTCGTCACGATGCAGTGTCGTTAATAGGCGAATGGCGTGCACCGGAATAAATGAACCCACGACAGCTTCAATCAATTTTGCACTCTATTCCAAACTCGCAGAGCACTTTTTACCAAAGCTAGGATGTAAGTTTTGGGATAAAGCGTGCCGTTCAAATTAATACTGATACAAATATGTGCTATTTTTATAGTTCAATGAGAACTTTTTATGGTGTCCGTATGTAGGAATGGTATTGTAATTATTGGTTATATTCCATATCAAAGATGGCACATTAAAATTTACCAGTTTTAACCAACTTAATTAAACTAAGAGATTTTTATCTTATATTTGTAATGTTTCTATTTTTGGGTTTGGATGCATTTGTTTATTCAATAGGTTTAGATAGGCAGTGGTAGCCCAGTGTTAACAGGCTCGCTTGGAAACTTGAGTGAAGCAGTAATACTTTCTTAGATTTACGCGAATATTTGACATTTTAAATAAAACTATATTTTCGGATTATGTCGCGGATTTATTTGGATTTTTGTTTGCCGACGATTCGAATACTTTACAGCATTCATGGTCACGGGAGAGACTGAGGTGTTACATGTCTCGAAGGTATAGTTGTTACAGACAGCCTACCCACAATTAACAAAATGAAAATTTCACCAATTACCTTACAATACTTTAATATTTAAAATGTTAATAAGTAATCTATATTTAGTGTTGCCATTATTATATTTATAATCATAAAGAAAAATATAAAATATAGTATTAATTATTTAAGCCATATAATTGTTATATGTGTAATTTATAAAGTTAAAATTAATTAAGGATAATAATTTTAATTTAGTTTGCTATTATTTAAAAGACAAATTACTAAGCAACACTATTACTATATACTTTTACAAATGAAAAATCAAAAATATGAATCTGATATGCTGCTATTTTGATCCACACAGTAAGAACTTACTACATCTGCCTGTCTGTTATGTTTAGATTTATTATTTGATTTTATTATATTAATAATAGGATCCCATGACGATGGTAGTACCCAGCCATCTTCCCTGTTGAAATTTGGATGTTTTTTAATTTCTATGGCTTCTCGAATCATTCTAGGGCGATATCGGTTTTCTTTCAGAAGAGGGTGAAAGAACATATATAACAGCAAAATTAAATAAATAAACTTCCATATTCAATTATAAGATTAATCAAAATTATAAAAATGTTTAACGTTAAAAAGTATTGTAAGGTAATTGGTGAAATTTTCATTTTGTTAATTGTGGGTAGGCTGTCTGTAACAACTATACCTTCGAAACATGTAACACCTCAGTTTCTCCCGTGACCATGAATGCTGTAAAGCATTCGAAACGTCGGGAAACAAAAATCCAAATAAATCCGCGACAAAATCCGAAAAGATAGTTTTATTTAAAATTGAGTGAAGCAGGTTCAAATTCCGGTCTTTCAACTCTGATATTATAATGTGCGAATTATTTCCAACATGATTATTATTTGTCTTACGTTGAATTAAGACATCGTAATGAAACCTGCACGTTTGAGAGAACCTAACAAGTTTTCGAAAGACATATGAAGTCAGTCAACCCGCACCTGGCCAGCGTAGGGATCAGGCCGTAGTCCATATGGCCTGATCCCCCTTGTATTGAATAGAAGCCCGTACCTAGCTGCGGGACGTTAAAGGTCTACAAACAAACAAACATATTTTGTCAGTAAATGTGTGTAGACGTACCTTAATGAACGCATAGGTTTTTTATTCATATAATATTTTCCATGCAAGTGTAGTGGAGGTATAGATAGACATAATTCTTATATAGTATTTGTACTATCACAACAAAAAAACTTTTTAACAAAAAAATAAAACCGACTTCAAACAAAAGCACTAAAAAGTGAAAAATAACTGATTGGTAGTTTTCATTTACTATATATACCTAATCAAATATTGTCGAAGTCGGTGTGCTTTGGCTAAGCGATTAAAGCCTACCTATTAAATACATATCTAATCAAATATTTTCGAAATCGGTGCCAGCCTATATGAAGCAAACAAAAGAATAATAAATGACGAAGTTCTAAGGTAACAAACATAAAAAAAACAGTCGAATTGAGAACCTCCTCCTTTTTGAAGTCGGTTAAAAAGTTTCTATAAAATTTATCTAGCTATTTCCATAAAAGTTTTCATTTTGGCGATAACGTCTTTCTAATTAATACACATAATGTATATTAGTTAGTGGATGTTATCTATATTGTATAATATTATATATAAGCTATATAAGAATTGTATAATTATTTGCTTAATAGCGGTGATGCCAAACATTATTGATATTAAATAAATAATATTAAGCATATTAAAAGCTAGTCTTTGCCCGCGGCTGCACTCTCTTTGTAAGTCGATATAAAGCTCCTATAAGCTATCTCTATTCTTATAATACTAATAATAATACTAATAATATAATACTAATAATGTCAAACATTCGCGTAAATCTAAGAAAGTATTATGTGAACTACCTCTATTCTCTCTATATATCTCTTTATTTAGGTGTTACAGCGTAAAAAGTTACAAGCAAACACACAAAATTTCGAATTCATAATACTATATGTATGTATTATGTGTAAAAATGTATAAAAAGTGACATAATGAAGAAAAACTGTCATCACTCATGTTCATTCAACACAAGACTTGTTTTCATTTAAAAAAATATACACGAAAAAGGAATTAGTTGGGCGTTGTTCTCTTTTTAGTAATGTATATAAATGGGGATGAAAATTAAAATGCAGAACATAACGACTATCGGTTATCATCCCCTCGCGAACGGAAATTCCGTGGTAAACAAATTTCACCAATAAATATTTTTATTTGCTTAAATTTAGTGTGTTAAGTTATAAACTTTACGATAATCATTTATCTAAATGGCAATCAGTTGTGCTACATATTATAAATGTCACGGGTTCGAATTTCGTATGATGAAATAATTGAGCTTATTATAGATATGTATAGCATATAAGACAAAGATACTTATGAAAATTAAGAAATGAATTGAGAAGGCACCTTTTTCTCTTTTTAAAGAGTTAGCTAAAACTATTGAGAGCTAAGCATATTGAGTTACTATTTTCTACCTTATCGATATGAAGCCATATACTCGTAGTATATTTTTTATTAAAAGGACCATTTTAGAATTAATCAATCTATTTTCGTGCTACGAAAAGCCACACAGGTCGTTAAGCTTATGACACCCCCGTAATTCAACGTTGGGGGTTAAAAATTTAATTTTGTCTAAGCAAACAAAGTTGACAAACGCTGCCGTTCCTAACTTAAAATTCATATTGTGACTGACATATTTTGTGCTTCTTTTAGCCGGGAGCGACGGATTTTGAAGCTTTATACCGAAAAGAAATTTTCTTTTGCGGATATTTTGAATAGATTTGATGTAATCTCCAATAGCACGAAGAGTTTGTTTATTTGACATGTATTATTTGGGAATAGAACTAAATTATATACTCGTAGTTATACCATCTGACGTAGTAGTATTGTAACTACGGGTATATGAACCAAGGTAACAAATTCAATATTTGTGCATTTTTAAATTTTTGTTACTATGAAAAATGGTCACGGTTTAAGTAGTCTTAATATGATCTCACTTCGCTTGAAATAAAGTAATGTATATAACGAAAAGTAACCTTCTTTACTTTCAGACCTGTAATCTATATTTATGCTATAAATTACGCTCTACATTGCCTCTCCGGAAACTCTGTTAGTAATAAGTTATTAAGGGTCACTAATGAAATATTTATTTTATATATATATGATAGAATTCTACGCCGAATCTGTACATTTAATTTTTTTTGGGAAATCTAATTCAAATAGTCATTATTCCATCGAATCTATAGTTTTTAGAATTCTTGTCTGTCTGTCTCTCTGGGAATGCGTCACGAGAAAACCACTAGACAGATTTTGATGAAATTTGGTATGATGACAGCTGGTTATCCAAGTCATTATATAGGATACTTTTTACTGCGGGAAAATATTTTATTTCTGATAAATCTATAATAACCGTCAAATCGTAACGAGCGTGAGTCGCTAGGTATCGATAAGTTTGTGAAGGTAAAGAAGATACATAAAAATATATTTCTAAATATTTTTTAGATAAAACTAGAAACAGCCAATCAAGCGTGCCTTTTTACCTTTATACTAAAAAAGTACAGCAAACTTTTCAAAGAAGACGACTGAATCAAGAAAACTTCAAAGTCCTGGGATACCCGTGAAGTTAGTGTAGAGTTGGATGAATTGATAATACGAACTTTACGTCAAACTAGCCTCTTCGCAAGGATTTGTTCGTTTTTGGAAAGAGGCGAAGTCCCAGTTTACAATTACAAAGGCGGACTCTACAGAAGTAAATATAGCTGAAGAAATCTGGAACTATTTGGGAATAGCGAAAAATACATCGGATTATCAAAGACTAATTTCTGTAAAAATTAAAAATGACTTTCAGTTCTTTTCCTTAGATATTTTGTATCAGTTATATTAACTCTGTGTCCGGTCTGATTGATACTTATGTCTAAACGCTTGAAATATTTTTAGCTGATGTAAACGTATTTTGGACCACGATAAAGAAATAAAAAAAGTCTAAATCAAATATTTGTGTGTGGTTGTGTGAAAGTTTGTGCGTATGTGTCGTTTATTACTCCATTACGCGGAAACGGCTAGAGAAAGTTGGGTAAAATATAATACACATATACACCTTAGATTCATCTGAAATATATACTATATTCTGGACGAAGGTAATCTAGGTCATAAAATATTATCTTGTAGGTCATGTTGTTTGTTTGGTCAGTGTATATTTTTTACAAAAAGATATAAAATACCCCGTAAAGATGAACATATGCAAATTTACTATGAAATCGCTGATCTTTGAAGACACTCAGCAAATATTTTTTCAAACCCTTTCACATGACCGGATGTGAGGAAAATAAAGAATTTTCCGCTGCCTTAACAACTTGTGTCTTGCACGCGTCAGTAAGCATCTGATGTAAAATAAACTGTAAACTGTTTATCTAACATTGCTAGTCACAAAATCTTAGAAGAAAATATTTCAGCCAAATTATTCATATATTTTATATTATTACGTGATGTATTTTATGAAAGTGTATTCTAAGTGAAGGAATAATGACCTACATTTTTATTTCTTCAGGCATAGAGACTAAGCAAAACCCAAAAAGTATACATTTAACCAGTATTTTTTTGCTAATGATTATCCCTAGTATGATATTTTCGAGGAGAATCAGTAAAATAAGAAGCTTAAGCTATAATTATGATGTAAATTAAACTATTAAATATTACAAAGTGTAGCCAGTATTATAATTAATAACAGCAAAAGCACAGGGTTAAGAAGTAACTGGTGTTGTACTATAAATAAAGCGAGTGACAAACAAAGTAGTGAACACTCTACAAAAGTTCTTACTGAAAACTATCTTCACTTCCGCCAAGAAAGTGTCTCAAATATTGCGTTCGTCAAAAGACAAGTTTTTCGTTGAAAAGCCTTAGTATAAAATAGATTGTAATTAGCCATAAATTGAATAGAATATTACAGAATATGGCAGAAAGAATAGAGAAGTTCTTTCTGTTATCGATATAAAAATATCGTATTCTGATTGACATGTCATTCATGTATGTCATTTGCTTATATTTTATTGCTTTCTATTGCAATCAAGTTGTATAATTTGAGTTCATTTACAAGAAAATTAAATTATTAGCCCTGGGCAAAGTAAAGAATAAAATTTTATTATGTAAAAAAAAAGGTTAAAATTCCTACAGGCTTGATCTCAATTTTCAGAACTAATTACAATATTAAAAATATTGCTAGCATAAAAATCTTATTAACTGCCATATAACAGTTGACAAATTAGTACGAACTACAAATTGAGACTATAAATAATCAAAGTCTAAAATTAGATAAATACAGGTTCGATTTCGCACCACTAAATGTCGGTCGTTCTCTTGCTTCACACTCGAGCAGGTTAGTGTGTGAAAATGGCACGTGTCAAGGAGTTGTGCTGGAGCCAGCCGTGCGGAAGGTCCCTTGTTACGTTTCTAAGGGCTATCAGGACAATCTTTGAAGTTTTATTACCTATTGTAATAAAATAACTGAAAGAATCTTTTATGGCAATCTCTGGAGATGTTTTTTGGAGATATCTGGTTGGAACTATTGTGATGGAGGTCGTGGGTTCGACAAGAAATTATGTTTATTCATTATATTTTTCCTTAACATATGTTAATAGGACTTTTCTATACATTTAATAAAATTCTGAGTCGAATCTGTACATTAAATATTTTTCGAAAATCTCTCGAAACAACAACTGGACATATTTTGATGGAATTTGGGATGATGATAACTGGTTATCTGGGTCAACATATATGGTACTTTTTATTGCAGGAAAATATTTGATCTATGAGAAATCTATACTAACCGTTAAAACGCACGTTAGGGATGAACCTGAGCGCAGCGAGTATGAGTCGCTAGTCTATAAAACCTTTTTAACAAACAAATAAAAACCTACTTCAAACAAAAGCACTAAAAAGTAAAATATAACTGATTGGTACTTTTCATTTACTATGCATACCTAATCAAATATTTTCGAAGTCGGTGTGCTTGTCAAATCAAACAAAATAAGCCCAAACCCAAAGTATCTACTATTAGTCGTTGAAGAGTTCCACCTATCCACCTTCTGGCCTTACCATCAGATCAGGTCAACAATACCGAACCACTGTACTATCAACGGAAATAGAAACACTTGCAAAATTTCAAGTTAATATGACAATTAGAAGTAGGTTAAATTCATCATTAGCTATTTTCCCACCGTTAGGGGTGGTATTTTTTTTTTGATATTAAGATGGGACCAATCTGGAAGTATACACTTTCAAACGACACAAAAATTGTCCAAATCGGTTAATAAATGACGGAGTTCTGAGGTAACAAACAAAAAAAAAATACAGCCGAATTGAGAACCTCCTCCTTTTTCAGGAAGTCAGTTGAAAATATAATTGGTAATAGACAAGTTTAAAACTCATCTTGCTTTATATAATTTCACTGAAAGTTGGTGAGTGGTTAAAAAATAAAAAAAACCACTCCCATTATATTAATATATTAAGTGTTTAAGAAGTTTTTATGATTTTCTCATTAAGTTTTTGCCCATTAAAATTACAAGCTTTTGTCTGCCATTCGCTTTTACCAAATACTTAGAATAATTAAAAACAAAATAAGCTTGCTATAATTGAAATTATATTTCTGAGATTAGGTACTATTTATTTAAATGGTAATATATTTTGTATTCGGTATCATTCTAGTAAATTCTTACTATTTTTTATAATTTGTTTTTGTGTTTTTGATGCTTATTATATGCTACTTTATCTTCTTTGCTAAATAGGTCATAAGTTCGTTTTTCTCATTTAACATATTTTATACAAGAATAAAGAAAGCAATTTTTTTATGTAGGTAATAGATATTTTTTTAAATTCTAAACGACAGATAGACAATATTTATTTATACGTATAACACGATTGGACTTGCCAGCTAGAGTAGTTCAAAATATGTACTAAAACCCAATAACGTGTATAAATATATATGCTGGGACATTAACACAGCATCATCTAATTCCATGGTAAGCTACGAGACTTGCGTTATGATACCAGATAGTTGATACACAACACATATATTAATTTATATACCTAGATACATATTATAAATATAAACACCCATGACTGAGTTACAAACATTCGTGCTCATCATACAAATATGTAAATGCCCCCAGCGGGACTCGAATCCGTGACTGCTGGCACTAGGATCACTACAAACTGAGCCAAACCAATCGTCGAATAAATAATAACTAGTCTAAACATTAACCAGTAAATAGAGCGACCTGAAAGCATCTGAGATGAGATATTTGGGACAATTCTAATTGTGACGTCGTTACTCAGTTGCATGACGTCACATCGAGACCACGCCCAGTTCGAGGTAATATGAAATGCAGTTATGGAAAGTAGATTTGTGTGGCTGTGCACTCTATTTCTAAAGAGCTTACTGGTTAGACAGTTTGATTTTTATTATATATAGCTGTTTTTGCTATAAATAAATTATGTATATAACATTTAAATGTACTATATATATCAACAACTTAACATTTTATGGAAAATACTTGACGTTCTGAATAAAATATACGTAGCTTATATTATTCTCGCATCCATAAATTATTTCCATGTAAAAGATCAAGACGATCCAATAATTCGTTGCTACGTAACAGAAAGCGACAATATATTAGTAAAAGCGTTATTAAAATATTAAATAGTCAAACCAATGAGGTAGTTGGAGTGGTGAAGTAGCATTGGCAAAGCGATTTGTGATCAAGTGGCACGCTTAAAAGACATTAACAAGAAAATTGAATTGAATCTAGTATTGATCAGTCTGGGTGTATGTCCACGAGCTTTGTGGATGTTTCGCAAACAAGACTAGACAAGATGTCATTCTACAATTGTTGTAGAATAGAAATCTAAAAACATGTGTACGGGAATGACTAATTATTTTTCTATAATGACATAACTTCAGTTGTATATATTAGTACATATTATTATAGATATATTATGCTAAAGGACATTTGTAGGTTATTTCAATTGTATAAAAATAGCGGACCGTAATACATGAAAACAAGAGAATCTTAAAAATTTTGCTGTAAAGAAAATTTATTCAATTTCTAAGTATAATTATACATTAAAAATTAAAAAAAAACCCTACGCAAATTAATTGTCATTTAACGATTACACTGGCACGCGTGAAGCACTTAATCGAGTAATCACACGCCAAAATGCCTTACATCATTTTTAAAAGAGCTGATACTCTTACACTGCTGGACCGATATTAACCAAAGATAGCTAAGAACCACCGCAAGGAAACTGGCTTTCAAATGAAAAAAAACGGTATCGAAATCGGTCCATCCTTTTGAGAGCTACGATGCCACAGACAAACACACAGAAACAGACAGACAGACTTCGACGTCAAACTTATAACACCCCCCTTTTTGCGTCGGGGATTAAAAAATATACAGGTATTGTTTATATAATGTACTTAAAAAAACTGTCTTAGAAACTTAATGAATTATAAAGAACGTCCGTATTCATTGAAAGTTTCATATGCGATATTTTAGCGTGAACACGCGTTGGTGCTTTTTGTTCAATTTATGCGCGGTATTTACCTCCAAGCTTGCTTCCTTACCTCACTAAGTTTACAGCGCTTGGCAGGAAAATTGGTAATATGCAGTACTTTGAGATATTTGTGTATGGGAGGGGTAAAATCGAATCGTGTACTCCTTCACGTTGTAACAACAAGGGATTTGAGCGAAACTCGTAATCTGTATGTATAGCTTATTACTGGTTTAACACAACCGCTAATGTTTAAGATACCTTCCGGTTATCTTGAGAAGGAAGCTGCAAATATAATAATAATAATAACAAAAAATATTTAAAATATGCTTAAGATGTGATATTCGCTAAAATATTTTTATTGGTTTTTCATGAAAGTTCACTAAGAAAGTTCAGAAACCAAGTTATTGACAGCATCAATACATAAATTGAATATTGAGAATAACTCATTGTTTGGGAGAAACATAGATTGCAGGATTTTGGGTGAAAGTTTGAAAATTATAACATTCTGTGAAATTTATAGCTTACTAGCAGAATCTAAAAAACTACAAAAAAAACTTTAAAAAAGTAGGTTTCATGTAAACTTTCATCCCCTGTTTTACGACCTTATGCAATGAATTTCGAAAAATGCTAAAAACGTATTCATTTAATTGTATTGAATTTTTAGTTTACTTTCAAAAAATTCTAATCATAAATATTTTTTTGAGTTATATTATATCTTGTTTTCCCGTAGGAATAAGATAATCTCCCGTGGTAAAAAGTAGCCTATGCCACTCTCCAGTCCTCTAACTATCTCCACACAAAAAATCACACCAATCCGTCAGTCCATTTAGACGTGAAAGAAGGACAGACAGACAAACAAACAAACACACTTTTACATTATACTTTCTTAGATTTACGCGAATATTTGACATTTTAAATAAAACTATCTTTTCGGATTTTGTCGCGGATTTATTTGCATTTTTGTTTCCCGACGTTTCGAATGCTTTACAGCATCCATGGTCACGGGAGAGACTGAGGTGTTACATGTCTTGGAGGTATAGTTGTTACAGACAGCATGCCCCCAATTAACAAATTTTGTTACGGGAAACAAAAATGCAAATAAATCCGCGACAAAATCCGAAAAGATAGTTTTATTTAAAACACTTTTATATTTATAATATTAGTATAGATATGGTTTGTGTTATGTTTGTTAAATGTGAGGGTTACTTAACTGGAGCAAAATGTAAGTAGTTCTAAGGATTTGGAGAACTACTGCATTGATTAAGATGTTAATATCAATCTTTGCAATTTTTAGCCTGTATTGGTTCACTTAATACTTTCTTAGATTTATGCAAATATTTAACATTTTAAATAAAACTGTTTTTTCAGGGTTTTTTTTCAGGAGAGATAACTCCCATGACTCTGATTGCTGTAAAGTATTGAAATTGCCAGGAACCAAAAAATTCAAAATTAATCCGCTATGAAAATCAAAAAGATAAGTTTTATTTAAAATGACAAATATTCGTATAAATCTAAGCTTGTATTAGGTTTATTTATTATACATACGAATATTTACAGAATATTTTAAGTCTATAAATTACATTAAACTAAAAAAAAAAAACCTTAAGTATATATACATAATATAATAACTAAAAAATATTATTAAAAGGAGTCCCTTTAGGCAAGGTTCCGAAGATACTGGCAGCGTTCCCCCTTTGAATAGCTAGACTAATTCTCTGTCCGAAGTAGCTGCCAGCTCTTCGGTCTCCTGTGACGTCGAATAACCTTTTTGCTATTTCCTTAAAAAGTCTTTTAGCGATAGGACCCCACGGACCAAGGGTCTCGACACCGAAAGGAACAAAATCATATTCAGAACCTAGATCCCTGTATTTGTATGCCTTGGTTTTCTCAGCCGCTTCACAAGCCGCACCAGCTCTGTTGTTGGTTCCATGTAGATGGGAAGGGGCGAGCGTGTCTGAACAGGTTGCATCCCATACCAGCACCCGGCCCATCTTCCATGGAATTAAACTCATACCATCCGGTCTCTTGCCATCGTCTCTTGCAATACCAGTCGGCTCAAGTAGACTTGGCACGTTGATGGTGGCAAGGGACCGGCGTATGATATCGTTAAGCGCGGCATGTCTCGAGAAGCGGCCTGCACTTTTTTGGCATGACAGACCATGATGTCCTAGCTTGTCGACATCACTGCCACAGGGACATTTATGAGGAGCGCAGACCGGAACCCCAAGCCGTAGACAGGTTGCGATTCGGAGCGTTTCAGGCTCCAGAAATGTTCCTGTATTTGACGAAGGGTACGCGTGAAGCCAGTAGCCAGCCTCATGCGTACCCACGGCCAAAAGCCTAGCACGCGCCGAGCCTGTACTACAGCTTAAAAGATTGTTATAAGTCAATTTGCAGTTTATGTCGTCCCAGCTCCTCTGTGAATTTGCAGAAACTGGAAAATTTTTACCTGGGCATGCAATTAAAAAAGCCTTTCTAGCTTCTTCCAAACCAGCAATCTCAAAGTTTGAAGGGGATGCCCTTAAAATTTTACTTATGAGATTCGCTGAACTATGGATAGAAGATAGGAAGGCTGGTAAAGCGACACTGGAAATTTTGCGAATCCCTAAACCACCATAACGGATAGGTAGGGATGCTTGGGTCCAAGATTCCTCGTTCAGTTGCATATTAAGAATCGATTCTAAGCTGATTTTGATTAAGTTGTCTACTTGTGTTAAAAGATCTGGGTGATTCCAAAAGGAACAGCAACGGAGCGCATACGTAAATTTTGGGACGAAAAGACAGCATTTTAAGATGCAAAGTGCATAATGTGGACTAATTTCAAGGAGACGGTCAACAGAATTTTGAAATTTAGTGATTGAATTATTAATATATTCAGAAATAGATTCATCAAAAATTGGAGAACCTAAAAGGTAAAGGGAATTACTATTAACTATTTTAATATTTGGAGCCAGAATATTAAATTTTTGTTTTACATCATTTAGATTTAAGTCACAGTTATTTATAAAAAGTTCGCATTTGCTAAAATTAAGTTCTAAACCAATGGCTTCAAATTTATTTTTGATTAAAAAAAGGTCCGAAAACACAGTATCCACATCACCTCCTAGAGTTCCGTCGTCCAAATACCAGACGTTGAATTTAGAATTTAATTTTTTAATTATCGGATTTATAGCCAAACTAAAAATTGCAGGCCCAAGGGGATCATCCTGTTGACAACCTACTTCCGAGGATAGTTCATTAGAATGATATAATAATTTTGTTGGGTCAGCGTAACTGAGAAGAAGATAATTGTATATTTCCGGTATATGCTGTTTTATTTCTGTCAGCAGGGTATCCCTATTTACCGAATTGAAAGCATTTTTGACGTCAATTTTGAGCAACACGTCAGGCTGGGCGTAAGTCAGGAAAGAGCGTAAGGCATGGACGGCTGCCTCACAGGCTCCTTTTACACCGAAACCTAACTGTACGGGTTCAAATTCCGAATTTAATTTTGGTAAAATATGTCGAACAGCAATTTTGGAGGCCAGACGTCGAAGTGTTGATCCAACAGCAATTGGTCTCACCCCTCCGTCTTTTCTGGTGAGGGCGATGAGGTTCGCGCCGAAAAGAATAGGAACAATTTGTGGATTGACATTACCGGAATACATAAAATTGATTAATTTAGTGATCGAGTTTACAAGTTGCTCACCTGCATCACCCACAGAATACGATGTTAAGTCTTTCAAATGTTGGGGTGAGATTCCATCCAAACCCGCAGCCAAACCTGGTTTAAAAGATAAAATGGCATCCGCAACATCTTTGATTTGAATTTTAAGGCATTCTTGCACTACTGTTGGTGGGTCGAGAAAAAATGGGTTTACTGGAGCTGGAGGGTGTTTTGTCCGTAAGGCCTGAAGGGTGTCAGGGGTATCTGGTGATAGCACGTCGTTGGAGAACAAAAGGCGAGCGGCACCTTTAAGATCTCCGTCACATATTTTGTTTTGGATGAATTTGTTGCGATTACGATCATGTTTGATTGGATTTGCGGGAGAAGGCGAGGAGCTTATAGCACAGTTATTCTTGATCTTCTGTGTCAAGGATAAATTCGGTTCTTTAGTTTTTAATATATTTAGTGTACTGTATGAAAATAAAAATAGGTTCTGCCAATCTTGAGTATGATTGCTAATGTAACATTTCTGGATTAAATGTGACAAATGTGTAGCAACTGTTGTTCGAGCTCCTCGTGGGATTCTTTTAACTATGGGTACACTATTTTTCAAATGGCTAAGATATGTGTGGAAAGGAGTTGCATCGTTGGCTACATAAGCAGGTGCATTCGGAATAATGGGGTGGATATCTAAAGGTGGACTGTTTTGGCTACTACATTTTCTGTGTGTTTTTGTAGTGTGTATGTTGAGGCCTTTCAAAGATTTGAATGTTTTGTTGCACTGTGTACATGTATGGGTCGTGTTCGACGTGCTATCACAAGATTGGGTCACGGACTGCATTTAAAACATTTCAATACTTAATTAAAAAATAGCTTAAAACAAATTTAAAAAACACAATAAAGTAACTTAAAATAAACACAAAAAAAAAAATAATAAAAAGGCAAAATATGACGGCTGCTTTTTACGTGCAAATTTTACGTGTCCGCTTGTATTATGTATTTGACATGACTTAATTGCTCCAAAAATAAGAATACGCGTATTTAATAAGTAACTTTTCATAGCATTTACACAACACGGTTAAAATGATATAAATATTATATGTATACACCTGTACTTCATCAAAAAGTGCTAAAATGATATTTAAAACTCGCAATTCTAGTATTTATAGCCTTGGTAATTGAGTTTATAATTGCACGTTTCCAAGCCAGTAGCGCGAACGCTTGCAGTCCGTTTGGCTTCACAGTCCTGGAGAACCCTTTTGCGTTCTCCCGAGCGTGACGAAATCGTCTAAGGTGAGATGCAGCGTCTAACAAAATAGGTGTATAAATTTAATAAAACTGTATGAATACTTGTCTTTATGATTTGATACGGTTTTATGATATATCTTTTAACTAGCTACTCACCCTCGCATCGCTCGGGTTCATCTCTAGTAAAAAAAAAAATCTATTCCACGGGAACTGTACATTTTCCGGGATAAAATGTAACCTATGTACTATTCCAGACTATAATCTATATCTGTGCCAAATTTTATACAGATCCATCCAGCCATTCCGGAGTGATTGAGTAACAAACATCCGTCCATCCATCCCAACTTTCGCATTTATATAGTAGTAAGATTAATGAGATTATTATCATATTTTGCGTAGTACCTTATTAATTTACCTTCATTTCCGTAGCGTCTCTATCAATAACCTATGTGTCATTCCAGGTTATAATTTATCTGTATACTAAATTTAATTCAAATTCGTCCAGCCATTACAGCGTGAAGGCATAACAAACATACAAACACACATACAATCTTACGCATTTATAATAGTAATCCGATTATTTCACGCTCAGCGTTATTTTGTCTATAAATTGGTTTAACACAAATTTTTAAATAAATAATAAAATAAAAATGTTGAGATATTAACACACAGCACCATCTAGTTCCATGGTAAGCTATGAGGCTTGTGTTATGGATACCAGATAGTTGATACACTACACATATATAACTTTAAATACATACATATTATAAATATATATAAAATAACTTTGAAATTTTTAAAACTACTTACAACAGTAAGGATTTGTTATAAACTATGTTAGTTTCATATTTGACAGTGTTGCTTTCTAAGAATAGTCTTTTCACGGTATTCAAGAAAATTTGCACGCAAACGAACTGCGAATAAAGACATAACGTATCTCGGGACGTGGAACAATAAGATGTGTCAGGATGATATCGCTTCACTTGTTATAGTTGCTATTCGTGATATCATCTATACTAATATCATAAAGGTGAAGAGTTTGTTTGTTTGTTTATTTGTTTGTTTGTTTGTTTGTTTGTTTGTTTGTTTGTTTGTTTGTTTGTTTGTTTGTTTGTTTGTTTGTTTGTTTGTTTGTTTGTTTGTTTTTTTGTTTGTTTGTTTGTTTGTTTGTTTGTTTGTTTGTTTGTTTGTTTGTTTGTTTGTTTGTTTGTTTGTTTGTTTGTTTGTTTGTTTGTTTGTTTGTTTGTTTGTTTGTTTGTTTGTTTGTTTGTTTGTTTGTTTGTTTGTTTGTTTGGTTGTTTGTTTGTTTGTTTGTTTGTTTGTTTGTTTGTTTGTTTGTTTGTTTGTTTGTTTGTTTGTTTGTTTGTTTGGTAGAACGCGCTAATCTCAGGAACTACTAATTCGATTTCAAAAATTCTTTTTGCTTTGGATAGCCCGTTAAATAAGTAAGGCTATAGGCTATATATCAATCCCGGAATGTGTACGGTTCCCGTGGGATAGTTTTCTTTTTGTCTAGGGATGAATCCGAAGCGAAGCGAGGGTGAGTCGCAAGTGCTTTATAAGATACCTACATCTTGTTATACGCTTTTCTTAAATTGCTATTTTAAATTTGACATTTCCCAATATATTTAATTTTTCTTGTGAATTTGGTCCCTGGAGGTCAGAGTAAAGAGGGTTGCTCGTAATAGACAGTTAAACAGGATTAAAAAATAATTGGGTAAGATGTAAAAAAAATACAAGAGATACACTTCAAAATAACTTGAAATGGTGCTGTTTGGATTTACAATTTTTTTTAAATTTATATGAGATACAAGCGACTCACCCTCGCTCCGCTCGGGTTTGTCCCTATTGTCCTTAACCAGCAATCATCATTAAAATCTGTCCAGTGTTTTTTTCGTCATGCGTTCTCAGACAGACAGATAGACAGACAAAAATTCTAAAAACTATAGATTCGGCCCCTGTATCTATAATAATTATTATTTCAATAAGATTTTCCAAGAAATATTTAATGTACAGATTCGACTCAGAATTTTATTAGCATACCTATGTATAGATGAGAACTTTTCTGGTTATAAGCAATACATTAAAATATAACCCTGACAATTGTTTTCCATAAAAAAGTTTAAGCTTTCATGGTTACTTACAACGTTTTTATCATAAGAACGGGATATTTACCTGTCTTTCACTTTGTTTTATGAGTCATTTCACCGTGGCCACGGGTGTACTAGTTAATAAATAAATAATAATAAATAAATTTGTTGCGACATTAAGACACAGCGCCATCTAGTTCCATGGTAAGCTACGAGGCTTGTGTTATGGATACCAGATAGTTGATAAACTACACATATATAACTTTAAATACATACATATTATAAATATAAACAACCATGACTAGAGTACAAACATTCGTGCTCATCACACACATGAATGCCCCCAGTGGGACTCGAAACCACGACCGCTGGCACAGCAAGTAGGGTCACTACAAATTGAGCCAAGCGTGTCGTCAGAAACTAGATCGGATACTATGGCGCTTGTAACTTTCTCGAAATATCGGGAACTCATAAATTAAAGTGGAGAAATTTGAAAAATAACTTTCTTTACATCATAAAAATAATAACAATATTTCACGATTTTCAAAGATTCTGTGTAACATACAAACACACGTCCCAATTGAGTGTCTCCTCCTTGTTTACTCGACTGCGGCGAAGCTCGTAGGAGGGCTATGTATTTGACCTGCATGTACTGTATATACGTAGCAAGACTCGCAGCTAGTACAAAACATTTATGTACATAGGTCGCCGACTGCATAATACTATGTTAATTACTTACTTTTCAACTTTTTAGTTCGCGTTTTACGCATTCGGGTCTTTTTACCCAACTGCGCGACGCAAAGGAGGGTAATGTGTTTATCAGTTTATGTATGTATGTCTGTTTGTTCCCATGTGGCGTTCTAGACACCAAACGCGTTAGCAGATTTTGATGAGTTATACATCGTTAAATTCGTCTTGATAATGCGAGTATCATAGGCGATATAAAAATAATTAAAAATTAAAATGGCGGATTTAGGCACCAATTTATGTATCTTTAAAAAAATTTAAATGGCGGATTTCAGGCACCAATTTATGTATCTTTAAAAAAATATCTTTCAAGCCAATCGAGTGGGGTATCAAAATAAAGGTGTTTAAGAGGCGATCACAAAAATATATAATTATAAAAATTTAATTATATACCCAATGTGTATGTTTTGTAAAAATAAATCTCAATAAAGGTAATGTTTGGGAGTAACGTATTGTGCATCCAAGTTACGAAGAGATTTATGTCTGCATTCCGATGTAGCTTAGAAACACCTGCTTAGCAGCAATCATTCTTAGGACACAGATGTAGAATGCATCGTTTCTTTTTCTTTCATTTACTTTTACATTTATATATTTACTAGCATTTCTCGCGGCTCCGCCCATGTTCAGATGACCAAAAACCAAATTCTTAGGTTTTACATATTAGTATACTCTTAAAACTATTAATAACCAGCTATCACCACACCAAATTTCATCAAAATCCCTCCAGTGGTTTTTCTATTATGCGTTAACAGACAGACAGACAGACAAAAGTTCTAAAAACTAGAGATTCGGCCTCTGTATCGATAATAATGTTTATTTGAATAAGATTTTCCAAAAAATATTTAATGTACAGATTCGGCTTAGTTACAATTTTATTATGTGTATAGATTATAACTAGTGTTTGCTTAGTGATCGAAATTCGGCCATAATCATTATTGAAAATTTGAGGAAAACATATATGATTAGAATTTATTTATTTACTTATATAATTGATATATATAAAAAACCTCATTGTTTCTATTTTTTTACTGATAACACTAAAGCTCGACAATTGTTACTAAATAAACAAAAAAAAAAGAAAATCTGTTGGCAAAATACGAGAAAAAAGTATTGAAATGTTTTTTCTAGAGAGCCACGCAAGCGAAGCCGCGTATAAAACTAAGTATATTTGTCTATTTGTAACTAGATATTATGGTAATGTGTTCTGTTTATGATGTATTTTATACTAGCGGCTCATCCTTGCTTCGCTTGAGTTCGTCCTTAGTGGAAAACAGAAACAAATCTATCCCACGGGAACCGTACATTTTTCCAGAACAAAAAATAGCATATGTGCTAATTCGAACTTTAGTCTATCTCTGTGCCAAGTTTCATCTAGATCCGGTCAGCCGTTCTATCGTGATTGAGTAAAAAATATCCATCCATTCAAACTTTCGCATTTATATAGTACTAAAATTTTGTTAGTATTTAACGGTTATATGGTGTTATTCAGCTGTAAATATAAAACATTGGTTTAAATCTGAAACTTTCCAAATCACGTTCAGTACTCGTCAGATACAAAATGCACCGCAAAAATTCCGAGCACGTGTACTGACCTGTCACAGATTTTAAAACTTTATCCCCGAGTTCTCTTTTAAGTGTTAGATTTTTAGGATTTACACGAAATAAGCGTATTTTATGTATTGTATAGGTAATTTTTACAGAAAATCTATTTGTAAACGAATTGCATGTTTATATATGTTTTTGTGGTAGATACAAAGATATTTAGCTACTATTGATTATTTCCCGAACATGTCAAAATTATTTACAAAAAAGTTTATGTATCTTTTTAGTAAAAAGTAACCTTTGACGACACGTTTGGCTCAGTTTGTAGTGACCCTACTTACTGTGCCAGCAGTTGCGGGTTTGAGTCCCGCTCGGGGCATTCATTTGTGTGATGAGCACGAATGTTTGCACTCCAGTCATGGGTGTTTATATTTATAATATGTATGTATTTAAAGTTATATACATATGTGTAGTGTATCAACTATCTGGTATTCCGTATTCATAACACAAGCCTCATAGCTTACCATGGAACTAGATGGTACTGTGTGTTAATGTCCCAACATATTTATTTCTTTAACCGTTTTAGTAAAAAGGGAGCTTAGACAGGATCCGTAATTTCTATGTGTGTGTGTGTGTTACTAGTTTACGGTAAACGACTGGACGGATTTGGATGAAATTTAGTAGTACACATATATACTATGATCTGGAGTAATACATAGACTACAATGAAGCGATGAAGTAGCTAGTTTTAAATATATCTGTACGTACGTACTAAAATTTTTCTAATGTAAAAATTAAAAAAAAATTAAACTAATGAATTTAAAGATGGCTGAGTGTAAAAATCGTTCCAAGGCATAATCCGCAATTACGTGCGACAACATAAGGCTAGGTTATAAAGAGGATCCTACTTGATTGACGAGAGAATTAGCTGCAGGGTGCATTCGTTCTAAGTGTAGATCACGATATCTATATACTTAAGAGCGAAATGTAACTCATTTTATCGATTTACCTACCTTAGGTTTCATACAAACTTTTATCCCCTATTTTACCCTCTTATGACATGAACTTCGAAAAATGCTAAAACTCGTATATATTTAATATTTTTACGTATATATTTAATTAATATTGAAGAGCATTAATACCAAGTTTAAAGTAATTCTGTTCATAAATATTTTTTTGGATTGTATTATAACGTGTTTTTGTTTTAGGAATGAGGTGATCTCCCACGATAAAAAGTAGCCTATGCCACTCTCCAGCTCTTCAACTATTTCCACACCAAAAATCACGCCAATCCAACACTCCGTTTCGACGTGAAAGAAAGACAAACAAACAAACAAACACAAATTCACATCAAATTATCTATTGATTTTTGAAGTCGGTAAAAACGATTACCATATTTTGAAAAATATACCATCATAATGCAAGGACCCTTTGAAAATTGCAGAGTAGAATTAGCAAATATGACAAAACGTTTTAGCAACACGCCCTTTTTCACGTTCCGACGTGCATTATATCTTTTTATTCATGCTTCGTTTGCTTGAAAATATTCTTAAACGCCGTGAAAAACTTAAAAATTGCTACAAAAATGAACGTAAAGGGTAAAAGTAGTTTGAAAATTATATAACGGATTTTTCCAGTTTCTGACTGAAATTTCTTTCTTGGTAAATTTATTACAATTCAGCACCACCTACTTAATTTACTCAATTATATTCCTATTCAAATATTTTATATATAATATTATACAAAAGACAGTGGTAGCCCAGTCGTAACGCACTCGCTTGGGAAACCAAATGAAGCGGGTCCAATTCCGGGTCTCGCACCTCTGATATTTTCATCTGCGAATCATTGTCAACATAATTAGCGCTCGTCTTACGGTAAAAGAAATATCGCGAAGAAACCTGCACGTCTGAGAGAACCTAGCAAGTTTTTGCGAAAGAGGCACTTGGCCAGCGTGGTGGACTATGGCCTGATCCCTTTCGTGTTGAAGGAAGGCCCGTGACCAGCAGTGGGACGTTAAAAGGGGCTGCCTATGTACATATCCTTCTTCTTTATATTTGCTTACTAATGTCATAAATGCAGTTATTTTTTACTTTTTAATGTTTTTTTGAAGTCGGTTTTTTTAATAGTTATTGACATGAATTGAGTTTTAGTATTACCAATTAAAAAAAAACAATAATGATTATAATCAAATTTGGACTACTCAGCGAACACTAGTTATGAAAATTACAGAAAAATGAAGTATAATTATTGCCCGAACTAAACGATCTCGGTTAGTACATATGAAATTCAAATATTAATTTTAATTAGGAGGAACGATTGCTAACGTTAGTGGACGTGTCCTAATTAGTGCGTTTGTTTTGGGTCCGATCAATTAGCTTTTCGGTTAGCCGTGTTTGTTTTACATAGACGTAGTCACTATAAAGCAGAATTGTGTATCACATTACCGGGTATATTTAGAGAAGTACAGGTTGTAGAATTTACAAGTCTTACAAATTATCTACACTGCGATTCAGTTGTATAACTAATTCATTTATTAGCATTGAAACTGTTTATCTATAGTTATGTTAATCCATAGTTTGTGAGTTTGTGACGTTGTAGGAGGTAATCTCTGGATCTACTGAACCGATTTAGATGAAATTTGGTAAAGCGATAATTTGAGACACTGGAAAGGATATAGGATATTTTTTATTCCGGATATCATCCCTTAAGGGGGTGAAAATGGTGATGAAAGTTGGTATGGGGAATCAACCTTGAGACGAATCCGAGCAAAGCGAGGGTGAGTTGCTAGTGTTATTATATGTATGCATAAATTAATTATGTTATTAGTAAATAAATAAATTATTGTAAACATTCATTAAGCACATTACAATGTGTTAAGATGTGGAATCGGTCAAAGTTGAGAGACCCCTATCTTTCTTTTCTGGGTACCAAGCACTCAATTTATTATTATTTAAGTAATCATTTAATTTGTATAATAATCTAGATTTATTAACGTTTTAGTTAAATGGTGACTTTAATAATAAAAAATTAAAATAAAAGTATGTACCTTGTAAATACTAAGGAAGTATATAGACAGTGTCATAAAACTAAATATGAAGCCAAGCAATAATGTTTAAAATGAAACTGTTTTAAAATAGTATACAAATATTACCAGAATTCTTATTACTGTGGTAATCAAAGAGGTGAGGCAGTTAAAGTTAGAAATACATTATGTCGGTACTATTGTCTTAACGTGCTGATGTAAGCACTTGTATGAACAAATATTAATTTCTCTTCAATTAACATTGAATATCATATACAGCAGAAAGAGCACAATCTCGTTTCCACAACCTAAACATATTTTAATGAGAAAACAAATTTAAATAGACGAAAATACTTTCAGGAATACGCCCAAATTTTCTTTCCATGAGTATAACAATCACGTCGAATGATCTGTCTTTATAAAGCGATACATTTTCAAAGGCAAACTAGAAAATCTAGCTCAATTTTGAACAATATACATTTTTGTTTAGCATTCATGTACATGACGACACGTTTGGCTCAGTTTGTAGTGAGCCAGTGGTGTGCCAGCTACTTGTTGTGCCAGTGGTGGCGGGTTCGAGCCCCGCTGGGGGCATTCATTTGTGTGCTAAGCTCAAATATTTGTACGCCAGTCATGGGTGTTTATATTGATAATATGTATATACATATTTAAAGCTATATATGTGTAGCGTATAAACTCTCAAGTATCCATAACACAAGTCTCAAGTTTACCATGGAAGTAGGTGGTGCTGTGTGTTAATGTCCCAACATATTTATTTATAGCATAATTTAAGTCTCTTTTGTGTTTTAATATTTGTATAATTTACAAATTTTTTGCACTTTTTCTGCCACGCCATTTTAACACTATTTTCCACATTCATGGGTTGACTGGAAGAGACCTTTTATTGAGCTAAGTTTCAATGACCTTTTGTTGTATTATTTTTATGTAATAAATAAATATATATACATTGTAATAATACAAAAATTATATTTCAGATTCCATACGACGTGAATACCTTTTTAGATTTATGAAAAGCGCTCGCCGCTCCTAATGAAATCGACGGCTCGAAACCACGGTTAACTTTGAAATAAAATTGTGCCCTCACTTTTTATAAAGGCACCTATCTCTATTTATAGCCTACAAGCCCGACGGATCAAATATTAATTTATCCAAGGCCTTATTGAAATTTTATTAGAAATAGCAATTTTAATCATTAAATAGATATTCATACTATGTATTCAGCCCTTAACACCCTTTTTAACATCCCACAGCTTGGCACGGGTCTCCCTTCAATACGAGAGGGGTCAGGCCATAGTCCACCACGCTGAGCAAGTGTGGCAGACTTTACATGTCTTTTGAAAACTCACAACGTTTTCCTTCACCGTTAGACAAGTGATAGTCATGTTGCAATTTATTCATATACGGAAGTATCACCACAACTTATCTGATCTGATATTCATAGAAGTAGTAAAAATTTGTAACTTCGTCTGCTTTAAATAAAAGAATATATATACATATATCATGTAATTGATTGGTAATTTTTAACTAAGACAAAGGTTTAATTAAAGGCAATGGTAGTTGTAGCGCCGTTGTTTAGGAAACGAAGTGAAGCGGGTTCAAGTCCCGGAACTTGCACTTATTATATATTCTTGTGGGAATCTTGACTTGCAGTAAATTAAAATGTGAGGAAACCTGCATGTCTGAGACAACTTACCAAGTTTTTGAAAAACATGTGCATTGGCCAGCGAGTTCGACTACTGTGCTACTCCAGATCATAGTCTATTTGTATACTAGCCATAAACGTTACAGCGTTATGCTCACAAACTCACACACACATAAAACACAAATGAAACATTAACCCATTTGAGCACTTCCTCCTATTTGAAGTTGGTTAAAAATAGAATAGATTCTTGTTTCTAACACGTTACCATGACTTAGGTGAGTGTAAATTGGATCAATATGTCAGGAACGATTGAGAATAGATTTACATAATGATGTTTTCCCTTAGACATTCAATGTGTAAGTAACGAAAGCTAAGCAACTAATGAAATTGTTTAAGATGGCCATATATGCTAGTTTAGGATTAAACTGCGCAGGTAAACTGAATTGTTGCCAACTGTACTTCAGCTTAGTTATGGCTTACGTGCGCTTTAGCTGTTCAGGCAAAATTGTGCAGGCATATCTTATATGCTACCTTTATATGTATGTACATTTTTGATTATTCGGTCTATATTAATAGTAATATATTATTTGACAAAAAATTGTATATTACTATACTGTACTGAAACTTTTTAAATATCTATCTTTTAAAAAAAAGTCAATGAAATGCATCAATTCAAGTAAGTCAATGGCTACTTTTTTGGCCGAAACTTTTTTGGTTTTAGCTGGTTTAATTCGTTTTGACGAGTACTATATGATATAGGTGGTTGAAAAGCGGTTTTTTTCTTTCTAAAACTATAATTACTTGCGCAAACGTAATTGATAAGCCCTATAATAACAGGCTATTAACTATTCACTAAACATCGAGATCAAGAAGCAAGATAATAAGTAAGAGTGTAAACGAAACATGGGCAAATCGTTCGTTTTATTCATTTTTAACTTAACTTTAAAAAATATGTTAGTCTGGACCATTACCCACCACACAATTTAACAGGCGATAACAATATAACAGTAAAAACATTTTCTTTAGTACATTCAGTTAAATGTTCTTTGGGGAATCGCAGATTTAGGGGCCGTTACCGTTTGTTTACCCAGGACCAAACCGCAGGAACGATTCCAATTTACCTCGATGTGACGTAATTTGTATCTCGATTCCGGTTCAAAAATCTAAACTTTATTTGTACCTTTTATATTAAGGCGTATTTGCTCCCTTTTGTATGGCTTAATAGCATATACACAATATATTGTATTTAATTTCGAAATAACTCATATAACAAGTTTATTTTCAACAAACGATATCGCTAATAGACATTTAGTATAAAAGAAATTTAGAGATTACATATAAATATTATTATAAAATTAAAGTTTTAACGTTTGGCATAAGATTTCTCAGAGATAAATATTTTTCCGCAGTAAAAAGTCTTATATATGTTGACCCGGATAACAAGCTATCGTCATACCAAATTTTATCAAAATCTGTCCAGTGGTTTTCTCGTGAAGCGTTCTTAGACAGACAGAAAAAGTTTCTGAAAACTATAGATTCAGCCTCTGTATCGATAATAATGATTATTTCAATAAGATTTTCCAAAAAAATATTTAACGTTATAGACATTAAATATATTTTTTTAAATTATCAAATCCAATTAATTATCGTTAAATAATTTATTTTAATAAAATCTATAATTTTGATTCAATTTTATTATAATATGTATAGATATAAATAACAATAAAAAAAATATGAAACATGAGACTTTATGCATGATATGTGTTTTAATTGCGATAAAGCTTCTAAAAATAGCTATTAATGTTATGGCATAACGGTCCTGGCAACAATATTAGGGAAGTAGGTTTATTTTTTCATTTTTCTCAGAATAACTGAAATTTTTCACAGAAAAAAAACAAAAATTATTGTAGACTGCTTTTTTTCCGCGTAGTCTATAAGAGTTGAATGAATAATTAATTATTAAGAGTATTGAATTTATGTGAAAAAGATGCTATTTGTTTATAGTAAAGTGACATTTCTGGAATAGATTGTTGAAATTTTACAAAAAACATGTACATAATATATATAATTATGTATACATTAATCAATTATACATCGATCGAAAAAGTACTAGATACACAATCAGCGACTAAAAATGTCCTCACCGAATAAGCGCTCATTTGAACATTTAAGCGCTCTTTTAATTTTTTTGTTAAAACAACTTTAAGCATTGCATTTAAGGTTCAATTTACATTGTTGTATATTTATTTCAACTAGAATAATTACCTACAAAATTGTTGACAGTTTTAAGAGAACTTTTGCATGGGATTGTGTATTTATAGGTATTTTATCGACGTGTCCCGAAGAAGGGTAATAATATCAATTACTTATTCCTATTAAACTAATAACTTTTCCAACACCTCATCTCATCAACTACAAAGTAAAAAGCTTTTTAAATGTCTTTTACTATGACTATAAGCTTTTGCCCATTTTTGATAAATGATCTTTTTCTATGCATTCTAAATAAATTCACAGGCTAAAAGCTCTCGCTACCACGTCGTTAGAAGATAAAATATCCCCAGCGTGAAACTTTCCAAAGCTATCCATTTTAATCGCTAGTATTATTGATGTTTTATCGCACTAAAACTTTTGAAATCTACTTTATAAATGAGCTCTCTCTTTGGTGATCGTGCAAAAACGTTAGTTTCATACCCATTAGTATTATTATCTAGTGTTCTAAACTCGTTCAAGTTTGAATAAAAAGCAAATGATAGAGTAATCGATAAGGTATCGTATAGATAGTCTTAAATTTCATCAATTTTTTCAGGTTTACATTGATAATTCTAATCGTAATAAATGCTTGCATCAAGAGTCGAACCTGTGCAAAAATATCGAGCTTTACATACTGAGGCCGTCTGATACGCTGCCACTGCGATAGCAGAGTTTGTTGTTGTAAAAATTTAAATTCAGTACAAATACAGCGAATTTAGTGAACTTTCTTATATAATGTACCAAGGTATTCTTGCTAGGTTTGCTTCATTTCGAGGTAGCAAAAGAAAATATAGAGAAAAGAAAACCGGACCGGTTGAGCACAAAATTTTAAGACTCAGTTGACCTAATTTTGATTGTTTGATTTTTAATATATCTACATTATATGATTAAAAACTTTTTACATTCAAAATTTAATTTTCAGAATCTTTAAGTACATATAATAAAATTCTGAGTCGAATCTGTACATTAAATATATTTTCAAAATCTTATTGAAAAAGTCATTATTATCGATATAGTTTTTAGAATTTTTTGTCTGTTTGTCTGGAAACGAGAAATATTCGCATAAATCTAAGAAAGTATTAAACACTAGAAAAATTAAAGTCATGATATATTTTATTCCTTACAACGAGTTATTAAAACACAAGTGTGCAAAACTTTATACGAATGTGCGATTATAACGCTTTAGATGGATGCGAGCTTTCTCTTTGTAGGTCAATGGTTTATAGCAAAAAACTTTTAATAAGCCATTATGAGCGCTGTATAAGAGTAAGATATAAAAACGTATAATTCCTAAATTCTATATGCCTATTTAACTTATATATAGAGATAAACTAAAAATGTGAAAGTTTTTGAGATAGTAAATGTAAGAGTAAGTATGTTTTTTTACTTTTTACTCAACTGTATTAAAATTTACAATAAAAAAAGCTTTTTATCGAACTATCATTATGAGTTACTTGCATTGCCCGCGGCTCCACCCGCGTTCAGATGACCAAAAACCAAATCCTTAGGTTTTACATATTAGTATACTCTTACATTGCAGTTTTTGTATTTTTTCTCAGAAATGAGACATTTTTCCGCGGTAACAAGTATCCTATATGTTGACCCGGATAACCACCTAGGACCATACCGAATTCCATCAATATCCCTCCAGTAGTTTTTCTGTGATGCGGTAGCAGACAGACAGACAGACAGACAAAAATTCTAAAAACTATAGATTCGGCCCAGAGGCCGGTCTTATTGAAATAGACATTATTATCGGTACAGATACCGATAATAATGTCTATTTCAATAAGATTTTCCAAAAAATATTTAATGTACAGATTCGACTTAGAATTTTATTATACGTATAGATTTAGATATACGCGGATATTTCCTATTTGAAATAAAACAGTTTTTTCGGGGCTTATTACATTTAATATTCCAACGACGAATACCTTAAAGCAATTATAGTCACGAGAAAGATACGATGGGTTTTATTTATATTATTACTACCAGCTCACCCTTGCTTCGCTCGGGTTCACGTCTAGGCAAACAAAAACAACCTATCCCACGGGAACCGTACATTTTTCCAGGATAAAAAGTAACCTATGTGTTACTCCAGACTATATTCTATCTCTGTGCCAAATTTTATCCAGATCCGTTCAGTCGTTCTGACGTGAAAGGCAGCGTTGGATTTACCCTAGGGGCAAAGGCGGCAAATTTTTGGGGCGGCAAAATTTGGAGAGTGGGACATCTGCAATTGACACAAAGGGAAATAACTGATTCCTTTAGCAAAAAAAAAACTATAATAATTAACTAACTCACATATTTAGTAGTGGGAGAAACTGAACCGAAACTTTTAAAAAATGATTACTGTCAGGCTAAATACTCGTGATTAAGTTCGTTTTAACGAAACATAACGGTATCTATCTAAGAGAGGGCAGATAAAAAATATGTCGAATGTGTTGGACTGAAAACGAACGTCTTTAGAATATGCATATTAATTAAACAGCAGTAAAAAAATTAGCTGGCTAGGAGTAATTTATTATTTGCCATTGGTTGGGGGAGCTTTTGTTATATGATTTATGATGTAAATATTTATATTATTTATATATTAAGGATTAATAACTCTAATAAATAATATATTACAATACTCAAAAAAACCTGACAAATGAATTGCAAAACCCCCCTTTTGGCAATAACCAAACAAATTAGCGAGAAAACAACAATAAAAAATGAATACCGTGTTTAAGCTTTGCCCGATTGAATAAAATGAACTTTACGACATTAAACCACTAACTACCGTTTAAATGGAAATGTGGCCATTAATTTAATTTTCCGCTCGCGCGATAAAATCAGACGTTTGGATCGCAACACGCGATTCTGTCTTTTTATCGCTTGATATTTGCATAATTACTGGAGTCGTGACCTTTTTTTTCGTCATTTTTTAAGGTTTTAATTGTTAAGGATGTGTCTTTTTTTCTTTTTTATACACATAAAGTGTACAAATATATTTTTTTTAATATTTATATTTGTATTGAGGCAGTGATAGCCCAGTGGTAACGCGGTCGCTTGGGAAACCAAGTGAAGCGTGTTCAAATCCCGGGACTCGCATCTTTGACATTTTCATGTGCAAATCTTTTCTAATATAATTACCAATTGTCTTACGGTAAAGAAAAACATCGTGAGGGAACCTGCATGTCTGAGAGAACCTAGAAAGTTTTCGAAAGACATGTGAAGTCCGCCTTCTCACATTTGGCCAGCGTGGTGGATTATATATTAGAGAAACAGATTTCCTTACGATCGTTTCCTTCACCCTAAGACAAGTGATAATGAAATTGGAAATGCACATGACTTTCTTGAAGCATATTAATGGCATAATTTTGTTAAATGTTAACAATGGCAAATTGTTAACTATAAATGAATAACATATACTAATGAGCAATTTAATTTCGAAACGATACATAACGATTTACAGTTAAATTATAATGTTTATAAACGATTTTATGCTTGTAATAGGCATTTTTATATTGTATAGGCTGGAATTAAATTACCTATTAAGTTAAATATTTTCAACAATAATTATTAGGTCCATATTGCTATTATTATGATTATACAATACTAGCGACTCGCCCTCGCTTTGCTCGGATTCGTCTCTAGGTTGATTCTCCATACAAACTTTCATCCCCATTTTCACTCCTTTGAGAATGATTTCTGGAATAACAACTATTCTATGTCCTTTCCAGAGTCTCAAACTATTTTTTACCTAATTTTATCTTAATCGGTCCTGTACTTTCGGAGTTTATTCGGTACAACAAACAAAAAATAATTCCTCTTTATAATATTAGTATAGATAATAACAAGTGGTCGAAATTCGACCATAATCATTATTGAAAATTTGAGGAAAACATATATGAATATATTTTACTTATCTACATGAAAAAATAGATGCTTAACATAGAAATAAAATCGGTTAACAAACATTAAAAAAAATGTATTGAACTGTTTTGTTTTTCCTATTTGTATATAGATACTAGCAATGCCCGCGGCTCCGCCCGCGTTCAGAGGACCAAAAACTAAATCCTTAGGTTTACATATTAATATACTCTCACATTGCAGTTTTTGTATTTTTTCTCAGAAATGAGACATTTTCCTGCAGTAAAAAGTATTTTATATGTTGACCCGGATAACCGGCTATCACCATACCAAATTTCATCAAAATCCCTCCAGTGATTTTTCGGTGATGCGGTAACAGACAGACAGACAGACAAAAATTCTAAAAACTATAGATTCGGCTTAGTTACAATTTTATTATATGTATAAATTAATTTTATATTATATTATAGTGCACAAATGTGTACGCAAACACAAGTGCACTTTGTATTCTATCACTCAAACACTGGTTCAATGATACTTCGACACGAGTAAGAGATCAGCACACGACTGCTTTGATTTGATTTGACATGATTTATTTATTTTAGTCCAAGAGTTCATTTTGATCGAACTAAATTAATTGGTTTAAACACGATGTTATTCTGCAATCATTGAGAAATCTAAAAAAAAAATATAGGAATGGCCAATTATACTATTTTGACATTGAATTTTAATTTTAAAATTTTAATAAAATAAAATAAAAATTAATTAATAAAATTAAATACAGCTTTTTTTATTCGTCAATTGTAGAATGGTATCTTGAGTAAGTCCTAAGAAATAAATTATTAAAAAAATATTTATAGCACAGAGACGACATTGAATTACTTGTAGCTTCTATACAAGTCATATTGGTGTAGAAAAATGAAAAATCTTAAATAATTTAACTTAATCTTATTTTAAAGCCAAAAATTTACTAATTATAGTACATTTTTGGCTTTAAAATAAGAAACATTCTCTAAAACACGAAACTTTAAGGCAAAATTGAGCTACAAAAAGTTGCAAACCTTTTAGATCAAAATCTTACTTTATAAACGGTACCACGTCATCGACATGTAAAATGTGTATGACAAAAAGCAAAATTTAACACACGCCGTAAAAGGAAGCAGAGTTAAAAAAACCACAGTGTAGTTACACAGGAATTCAGTTTTTACGGCTTTACTAGAATTTGATTGGCACACAAAGCGTACCATGTTTACACTGTGACTTTTGTTTTAGGCAGATTTTAATGTCGTTTTTGCTTTTGTATTGGTAAAGAAAGTTTGCTGTGTTGTTTTGTGAATTTTAAAAGTGATTTTGTGCACTACAAAGGCTTGGGGTTAGATGTTTGTAAATTTTTTGACCTTTAAAAAGAATAGTTTTTACTTAGTTGTTACAAGAATTTTAAGACACGTATGGCTCAGTTTGCAGTTGTAATGCCAGCGGTCGCGGGTTCCGCTGGGGGCATTCATTTGTGTGATGAGCAGGAATGTTTGTACTCCAGTCATGGGTGTTTAAATTAATAATATGTATGTACATTGTACATATTTAATGTTATATATATATATGTAGTGTATTAAATATCAGGTATCCATAACACAAGCCTCAAGCTTACCATGGAAGTAGATGTAGTAGATGGTGTTGTGTGTTAATGTCCCAACATATTTATTTATTAATTTCACCCCCCAAGGATTAATGGAGGATACGCTCTGGAGTCCACAAGATGCGGATGGCGCAAGACCGGTTGTCGTGGAAATCTTTGGGGGAGGCCTATGTCCAGCAGTGGACGTGTTTGGGCTGAGACGACGACGACGACGACGACTCTTTAATAATTTTTGCTGATAAAATCATTGTAATAAGCTTCTAAGAATTTTTGGCCGAAGGACACATGATTCAATTCCATTATAATTTTGAATTAATTTTAAAGCTTCTTTTTTGATGGCTTATTTCTATTTGAGTTCCATAGAATAGCTATTTCAAAATAAATTGTCCTTCCTAAAGTTAAAACTAGTACCTATAGTAGAAGATAAAAAGTATATCAATATATAAATAAGTATACAATATTTCGCATGTTAATGTGAAAGTGGATTGTTGGTTAATTATTTTATTTATCCTTTCTTCAAATAGCAACAAGGCAGATTGACATAATTTTGTATGGAAACAGTTTGTCAAAAACAACGACAAGATTTCTTTTTATGCCGCTACATTAAATATATGTACTAAGATATTTTTTTTTTTTTCATGTACTTCGTTTATATATAACTAGCTTTTTGTCGCGGTCTTTTAATTTTCTCGAACTGCTCTTATAGGTCCAAATGTAATGTAAATAGGCTATAAAATGCAAAAAGAACTTTTCAAATCGGACCAGTAGATCCAAAAATATTAGTGCATTCAAACAAACGGACAAACGCTTTAGCTTCATATTATATTAGTAATATAGAGTATAGATATAGTTCATCAATGTTCAAACTAAAACCAGTATGATGGATCTAAAAGACTAAACTTTGATTCCTATAAAATCACATGAGTAACAGACCAAATAAGATTTTTTGTGATTTTAAAGAGCTAAAAATCAATTTAATTTTGGCAGCTGGAAGAGACTGTCTATTTTTTTATTTTATTTATCTGTACTAATACTATGTAGAAGCAAAAATTGTTTGTTTGCTTGTTTGGACGCGCTAATCTTAGAAACTACAAATCCGATTTCAAAAATTCTTTTTATGTTAGATAGCCCGTTTATTGAGGAAGGCTATAGGCTATATATTATATATTATATAGTCTATCTATTCCATACTAACCGTTAAAACGTACTTAGGTAACGTGAGCGAAGAGAGGGTGAATAGCTAGTTTAAAAAATATTACAAACATCGTGACAGAAACGTGGTTGAGTTTTTCTATGTACTGATGTTTAAGTTAGATAAGAAATGTTTCTCTACATAATATCATAGCGAAACAACTATAATTAAGAAGAAATTATGAAACTTCATAAGTATAAATAAGCGCACGTGCCCTTTTTATTATTTTTTTACTTTAACAATGTTATGGAAAGGCGATCAGATAATACTTTCTCTAAATTAAACTCGAACATTAAACGTATTATATAAAAGACAACGCACCAATATTACCTATATAATATATTTTACATCCGATATATTGATAGCTAATGTATAATTCAATATGAGTTACATGCTTTGGTACAATTAATCATGAATATAAATGGGATACCATAAAAGGCGAAAGCTTGTAATTCGAGCTTTTGAATGGGAAAATCATTTCAAGTAGACATTGTTCGTCACAATGGCGGTAATGAATAAATTTTGGATACATTTACTTACTATGAATGTAAGTAAGAAATCCTGTGCTCGAATCCTTTGTTTTACGAGAGAATTGTAATTAGTCTCATTAATATTCAACTTCCTTCTAAGATTTTGTATAGTTCACATCTTTTTGCCCAAAATATCTTATTCCTGCTTATTGCCATAGTAATGATAGTGTAGAAAATCTCATTATACTTTAATGATTTTGGGTTTTAGCCGATTTCCAAAAAGGAGGAGGTTCTATGTTCGTCTGAATGTATGTTTTTTTATTACATAATAAGAATTATTAATAGGACATTATTAAACTGCCCAGTGATCGCCCAGTAGTCGAAATTTGACAATAATATTTTTTTTATTAATAACACTAAAATCAATTCGTCAATAGCTATTAAAGAAAAAAAAAACTAAACTGGTTCAAAAACAAAGAAGAAAAAGGTACTGAACTGTTCTGTTTTTATTTATATTTAGACTAGCAGAACCAGCAGCTTCCCTCGCGCTAAAACAACAAAAAAAATATTTGGCTTAATACTATTAGTAATAATGTATGGAAGTAATAATGAATGGTGACATTTATGGTAGTAGCTTGATAATATAAGCCTTCCTGAGTAAACGGGCTATTTAATGCAAAAATAATTTTTCAAATCAGATTAGCAGTTCCTGAGATAAGTACGTTCAAACATACAAACTCTGCTTCTTTATAATATTATATAAGAACGATTACATCTTTATCAGGCCGGAATGTATTGATAATAAGTATCTAATATATTTGTTTTATTAAAATCCACCATTTTATAAACTAAAGTTTAAAAATAAAAAAGCTCGTTTCGTATATCACGGGGATAGCCCTGAGGCGACAATTTCGTTTTATTTACCGTACACCCCAAATTTTCGTTCAACCTTCTCAGATTGGTACATTACGATATTCTAGGAAATAATATGGGCAAAAATTTATGACGTCATATAATATGTTGGGGGCATAATGTTGTTTTATCGTTTTTATATCTTGTTAGGATTGTTAGGGTTTTTGGTTAAATGTAACAGATATGTATTATTTTTCTAGGTAAAAACGGTAACAGGTTCGAACCCAGCTAGCTTCTTTGATGCATTTGAATACTATTGTTGAAATATGTAAACATAAATTAATTTTTAGTCTACTTCAAACTTAGAAAAAATTAGGCTTGAGTTGTAAAATATTTATAGAAAACTAGCATTGCCCGCGGCTCCGCCCGCGTTTACATGACCAAAAACCAAATTTTTAGAATTTCCATATTAGTATACTCTTAAATTGCAGTTTTTGTATTTTTGCTCAGAAATGAGATATTTTCCTGCGGTAAGAAGTATCCTTTATGTTAACCCGGATAATCAGCTATCATCATACCACATTTCATTACAATCCTTCCATTGGTTTTTGGGTGATGCAGTAACAGACAGACAGACAAACAGACAAAGATTCTAAAATCTATAAATTCGGCCTCTGTATCGATAATAATGTCTATTTCAATAATATTTTCCAAAAAAATATTTAATGTACAGATTCGACTCAGAATTTTATTATATATTTATTTATATAGATATTTTTATACTTTAGAATCCATATTCCATAAATAAGCATTTGTTTGTTCAATTCAAAAAAATATTGAGTTTAAGTTCTTATACTTAAATTCACTGTGCTTTTTAATATCGCCCTTGATTTGCTTCCACAAGAATCAAACTTACTACGTATTTTCTTTCACATACATACATCATACCTATTATAAAATTAAGTCCCCACCGCGTCGGTCTGTATATCTGAACACAATAAACTCAAAAACTACCCAACGGTTTTTCATACAATGTTCACCAACAGATGGAGTAAATCACGAGGAAGGTTTTAGTGTATAATTCATTAAGGGTTTATGTAAATTGGCAGAAATATAACGATGATTATTGAAGATGTCGCGAAAAATCATGCTGACTTGGAGCTTTATTGGCATGCCTCGCACTCGTACTAATAAAGTTATATGAAAACAATGTAATACAGAATTATTCCTCTTAAAACGATCTTCCTATTAAGTTGTAGCAACATTATGCGAGCAAAGCAATGGTAAGTCACTAGTTACATATAAAATACAAATAAGGAAAATCAGATACTCTATTTAAAAACAACATTAGAATAGGTATATTAGGGGAAATGTCATATTGACTTGGAAAATATAGCAGGATTATGTAAAACTAAGAAAAATGTGTGACTCTGGCTCAGAATAACTCTAAGATATCATTTGTTCGGATTTCACTGTATGATAAGCTTGCGTCAGAAAGCTAAGTGCTAGAAAGTATAGAATTTATTATTGCAAGTGGTTTGTGACATAGAGATAGGATTTCGAGTCGGATGTGCATTTTAAAACCGACTTCGAAAAAATTATGATAGTCCGAGAGCTGGTCAACATTTTAGAGTAGATTCTTGAGGCACTACAGTAAATTTTATAATTGTCCTTGAAGAACTAAATAAGATAGTCGAGGTATGGCTGACGGATAACGGCACCCTAGCGACTCTGGATTTTTTTTTATCTAGCAGGTAAAAAAATCTATCTAATTAGTCTGGCTTTTTGGGGACCTATATTACTCTCAATAAATACTTTACAAAAAATAAATGAAAACCGACTTCCAGGCACTATAATGTAAAAATACCTAAACGGAGGTTTTCATTTAGAATAGATATCTAATCAGATATTTTCGAAGTCAGTGCCAGCCGATGCAAAGCACATCTAATATATTTCGATACGTAAAATAGATAGATTTCAAATCTTAAAATATTGTAGGCTATATATATATATATATAAATATATATATATATATATATATATATATAGCCTATATTTTGTTTTGAATATAATATAGTTCTTGTAAAGTAATAAATTAGTAACAAAAGGTAACAGCGTCAAATTGGACTTTGTAGAGTCATCTTCAATAAATTTATTTTAAGACAACAGCCACTTCAGACACTTCTTTTAGCTTCTTATCTTTTTCATTCAATTATTATATAAATCAAATAAATAAAAATCATGATATTTCATTCTTTTTGTTATCGCAATTAACACCCTACTTTCTACTGATATTATAAATGCGAAAGTTTGTGAGGATGTATGGACATCAACATGGTCAAAAAATCCAAAAATATAGTTTTATTTAAAAAGTATCACCGTAAAAATTCTTTTTTTTTAATATTTATAGTCACAATTAATTGATTGCTATATCTGAAGTTTCAATATCAATTTGGCTTTATTTTCCCAAAAATCAACAAATACTACCCAATTTATTATGTTTTATTGTTGACAAGAATGATATGAGACTGTTGAGTGTTCATTCATTTTGAAATATATTTTTTACGTATCAGTATATGAATAATACGTATTTCCCTTTTCTTTTGATTATAATATTGTTTTTGTTTTTTACTAAAATAGAACTAATTGAAATTGCTCTCTACCTTCCAGAATGCAGCATCCATATCTAATGACTAGTGTTACTAGGTACGTTTTAACGGTTAGTATAAAATAGGTAGACATCCATACCTATACTAATATTATAAATGTGAAAGTGTGTTTGTTTGTTTGTTTGTTTGTTTGTACTTCTTTCACGACAAAACGGAGTGACGGATTGGCGTGATTTTTTGTGTAGAGATAATTGGAGGGCTGTAGAGTGATATAGGCTACTTTTTACTGCGGAATATTATCTAATTCCCATGGGAAAACATGTTATAATACAATCCAAAAAAATATTTATAATCAGAATTACTTAAAACTTGGTATTAGTGCTCGTCAATAAAATTAAACAAATACTTGTTTTAGCATTTTTCGAAATTTATCCTATAAGGCGGTTAGAAGGGAATAAAAGCTTGTACGAATCTACCTTTTTAGAGATTTTTTGCAGTTTCAGCGCGAGCAAAGGCGCAGGTTCTGCCAGTATGTATATATATGTCGTAGTATGATTTGATAATTCAAATTTTCGCACAAACCCTAGGGATATTTTGAAAACACGGATAATTAGACAATGGTGAAAAAAATTCTCAATCTTATTAGAAAAAGATAGGGTTTTTGCAAAAACATGATCTAATCGTTTAATGAGAGATTGAAAAATATTTTTAGCATTCTCTAATTATTCGTGTTTTCGCAATACCATATCGTGGGATAAACCCTAGGATTTTTGCGAAAACTCAAATGATCAAGTAACTAGAGTAGTTATTTCTTGATTACGCTTAGGTACTTTTCGGTACCATCACAGTACACCATGACATATTATTTTAGTAAATGGAACCTACTTCATTGTTCCAAAGTTCATTTGGATATACGTGCATGTTAAACGAAAGCTTGTGAAAAGGTTTTGTATGTTCTGTAATAACTTCTATACTCTGCACTTACGCCTCCCTTAGTCAAAATTATGCTTTTATACCATTTCCTGTAGAAACCCTCAGCCTATGGAGTCGAAATGCTAAGCATTTCTTAAAAGATATAACACCTCGCGTCTACTGGTAATAAGAGAGGTGGCTTGTTTTTCTCCCGATGAATCGGCATTACCATTCAGCGGGGGAGTGCTGTTAGCATTATTGCAACAATTCCACGCGGACATGATTTGTACAGTATTAATTAAGTGTACATTTCTTTTGTATGTGTATATAATTGAGTATATTTGTAATTTCCGTATTTTCTTTATTATAAATAAGTACTTACGTATTAAGCTCGAGGTCAAGACGGAACTTATGGTTGAAGGCTTTGATGAGCAGTGATGTGCGGTGAAAGTGTTTGCCGGTCTGAAACAAACATAGTAAATTAAATAATCACTTTATTATTACACTAGCGATTCACCCTTGCTTCGCTCGTTCATTTCCATTTTCCGGGATAAAACTGTTGTATAACCTTTCCAGGGTCTCAAGTTAACTTTATACCAAATTCCATCCAAATCGGTTCAGTAGTTTCGGAGCTTATTCGGTACAAACAAACAAACAAAAATTTCCTCTTTATAATATTAATATATAAATGAGACTATTTATGTGTATTTGCTTCACGCTGAAAAGGCAGGATCGAATTTGATGATTTTTTTATATATTTTTGTTGTTTTTAGATTTACATGGATCTCGTAGGTAGCAATGCTGTCGAGATGCAGTTTTTTTTAATTTTCCTATCAAATGAACTCTGAGGCTGGACGGTAGCCTATTGGTTCTAATAGTTACGTTATAAATACAAATGGTACCCAGACACATTCACGGGAAGCCAGGGAGAGTTGCTAAAGATACATAGTCATACCAGTTACAAAAAAGTTAACGCCACCCTACTAGGATTTGCCAAATATAACGTAGAAAGATATAGTACATTAAATTATATACATATTGCTAGCGTTTTCCAACACTTTAATTTTGGGGCTTATTAATGGATTGTGACATGCTTCAATAATTATTAATATTGTCTATTTTGAGCTTATTTGATTTGTTATAATGAGTCTGATATATGTATAATAGACTAGCGACTCACCCTCGCTCCGCTCGGGTTTGTCCCTGCGTTTAAACGTTTAGTATATATTCGTCCGTTACGTTTTAACGTTTAGTATAGATTTCTCAGAAATAAGATATTTTCCTCCAGTAAAAAGTATCCAATATGTTGACCCGGATAACCATCTATCATCATATCAAACATCAAAATCTGTCCAGTGGTTTTCTCGTGATGCGGTCACAGACAGACAGACAGACAGATAAAAATTCTGCTAACTATAGATTCACCCTATAATAATAAGATTTTCCAAAAAATATTTAATGTACAGATTCAACGCATTTTGAATTTTATTATATGTTTACATACTTTTTTTTAATTATAATATTATTATTATTTAATATCGAATAGAAACTCACTTAAGACACATTAATATATACATACATATGTATATACATTTCGATGCTTTATTTATATACCCATAATGAAACGTTCTCAGAAAACTTAGAACCTATATGTAGAATTTTACCGTCCTTACCCCCACTTGGCCTGAAAAGTAAAAACAAGTTTGTGATTTAGGTCAATGGTTGAGAGAAAGAGACGGCACTCTACCGATTCCCTTTCAACCTTCCATGGAGTAATTATACAGTGCTCCACAGTACTACATTCTATACAAGTTATACTTGAAGCACGTGGAAAATTTAATTTGGCTGACTATATTTTGTTTTGAATACATCTTTGAAGGCACGAGATACGCAATTTAGTCCAATTTGTGAAGTCATTTTGGATGCCAATTATTTTCCATGTTCTTTTTTATTGTGTCTGTATACCTACCTACTAGATGTTACGAACGTACGTGATCTATTTTTAACGTATCAAATATTTTAAACTAGTTTTTTTCCGTAGCTTCACTCGTATGATAAGCGGGGTGGGGTTCGAAATTAGTATGTCCGGTCTCCGGATGCAATCTATGTCGTTGCCAAATTTTATCGAAATCTTTGTAGCGGTTTAAGCGTGAAAATGTTATTATTGTTTGAAGACAGAGTTTCACATTTATAATATTAGTATGGAAGTATGGATTATGTATGAATTACATAGGTTCGATTACCGGTTCAAGTCATCTCTTTTAAAAAAAATTAAATGCTGTTAAACTTACTTTAAAAATAAAATAAGTTTCCTTTGAGAGAAAGTTAATATTATCAGTGTTTAAGATACTTTTCTTCCATGTCCTGTGCGTTTGCTCCACGATGTTATAGTAGTCGAAATGCATAATTTGTAACATTTCATCGTTTTTTTTAATTCTAAGTCGCAATGTTGTTCGAAAGATTTTATTCTTCCCATATATACCCTATCGATTAATTCGATATAATTATAAATTAAAAAATTAATAACCCCCTACGCAAATTAATTGTCATTTAACGATTACACTGGCACGCGTGAAGAAGTTAATCGAGTAATCATACGCCAAAATGCCTTACATCATTTTGGAACAGAGCTGATACTCTTACCCTGCTAGACCGATATTACCCAACCTTAGCTAAGAACCACCGCAAGGAAACAGGCTTTCAAATCCAAAAAACCGCATCAAAATCGGCCTATCCGTTTGAAAGCTACGATGCCACAGACAGACACACACAGACAGACATCGACGTCAAACTTATAACACCCCTCTTTTTGCGTCGGGGGTTAAACTAGTGACGATGTTCTTTTTTGCATTTTTATTTGGTTCAATTCCCGGTTCAGGTAAGTTTTTTTTAAATAAATGCAATATTATTATTTTTAAAAATAAAGAAATATTTCCTTTGAGTAAATCTTAAAAACTTATTTATTAGGAACTTTTATTCCATGTCCCATCGATTTGTACCATCCCGTTTTAGAACCAGCCCATAATTAATAAAAATGTATTTCTAACGGTGGGGCTACATTAGCGAACGAATATTCGTATCGCGTTGGCGCGATAAAAACATCGTGTATGGGTATACCGATGTTCTTGTCTACATAAAAGCAGTCAACGTTCGCCTGTTTCGTGGCCGATGTAGGCGATAATTCTTGCGAAATAAAACGGAAATTGTTGTGTATGTCGGTAAATTATAATTATTATTTATTATTGTGTGAATACTATTTAGATTTAGATGTAAGCTTATTTTTAATTCAAACCCACGCATCATATACCAATTTTTTTTCTTTTGTGGTTGGGGTTACGAGGATCCCGTATAAATTATAATACTCTCCGTTTCAGAAAATTGAATAAACTCAAATATTTTTTCATTGCTCCAATCCATACTGTAGTTGCGTTGTCACTTTCCCGCCAAAATATCACACGTCCGTTCCGCTCAGTCTGGACTGCAATTCAAGTGGCGAAGTGTAGCTACGCAAGCGAATATTGTCGCGCTAAAACCCTTTGATGCGTGCCACTTTACTGACAGTGCCGCGATAAGCATTCGTCATCACCCGAATACTACGTGACGTGCCGAACTACTCGGCCACACTTGTCGCGATAACGTACGCGCGCTTGTGTAGCCCCACCGTAAGATCGATATTGCTAATAGAAAGCAAATAATTGTATTTGCACTGTATATTACTTCGTGTTTAAATATTACATGAGATGAGCTTTGATCTTATATACTATTTATAGTATATAAGAAATTATATAATATGACGCACTTAAGCATGTCTATACGTAGAATGTGATTTCAATAATCCTCCGACCAAGCTATAATAATAGAGTTAGCTTAGTTTCATGAAAATCAAAAGAGTATTCTAAAAATTAAAAGTAGAAAAAGTTTCACATTTTAGAAAAAGTTTCACAATTCACAAGCGAAATTCTATTAAATATGTATCAATTTGTACTGAGTAGGTATTTATAAGCGGGAATTCGTTATACGAATAGATTTTTTTATTTATTAGATTTAAGCTTAGCGTAGGACTTAAAAAATATTAGATAAAATATATTTGCGTATTGCAATACATCCATATGAAATAAATAATATACTTATTACGGCGTCCGCGTAGCTTATTTATGTATATTTTGCTGCTGTAGTAGTCCAGTCAATAGGTGAATCAAGCTACATAAAATAAAGCAATTTTCGCTTTGCCATTCAATAAAAGGGCATTTTCTAAGCTCAAAGCTAAGTTTGAGGAGTCGCCTCAGAGGCGCTGGCGCCACTATCGCAAAAAACGCGTTTTATTCAATATCTCCAGAACAGCTCACCCTACGTAAAAAACTATAACTATCTTTTCTTTTTTATTTTAAATTTACTATCTATTTTATTTAAAACTTTTTGTTCTAAAATGAATATTTCTCGAGATATCGCGTTCAAAACGTACAAACGCTCGGTTTTGTGCGATTATATCCCTAACCGTTCACATATGTACATGTAATTAATTATTATCAAAATAGATCTTTTAATGATTTACAACTTTTATTTAAGACTTTTTTTTAAATTAATAATATTTTTATATCGACTGGAGGTTGTAGCGAGATGTTACTAAGTATATGACTTTTTTCAAGGCTTATAATGTAAAAAGAATTTCGCAAATCTGACTGGTAGTCCCAGAGATGAAGTCGTTTAAACAAAAGGCGAAAGTCAAATTCAAGTCGAAAGTCTGGTTATCATGGTTGTGGTTGCAATCGCACAGTACTGGTTATAAATAGTTAGCAGCGTTAATCTACAGTAACCGATAAATCACATTTTTATTAGGGTATAAAGACTAAGATATAAATATTATGTAACAATCATTTTTACATTGAGAGCTTTTTTAGCTTAATCTACATAAAAAAATAATACATATTATACTAAAACAGAAGTAAAAAAGTGAATAATTTACACAATTCAGTATTTTATATGGCAATACCTAGGTATTTTAGGTTGTCTTGGAAAGTCTCGATTTAAACAAGATTCTTCCAGGTTCCATAAGATTTCAGCGCCGTTAGAAGGTTACAATGCAATTACAGCTAAATACCAGTTTCAGACTCAGTAGTAATAAGTGAACTAAATAGGTTATTACAAAATTTGAAGGCCCGTTTTATATTATGACTCTTTTGGAGTATCTACTTTTGTTTGACGTTTTATTAGCCTCTTAATTTAATCATGGAAATAATTTGACATTTCAGAAATGTTTATGACAACTGGGTATTCATTTGCTTGCGATAAGATAGAAGTGTAATATTGTTCGTATGTATGCTATTTTTTATCTATATACTAGCCACTCACCCTCGCTTCGCTCGGATTTGTCCCTACTTATGTTTTAACGTTTAGTATAGTTTTCTCAGAGATGAGATATTTTCCTATCACAAAATATACTAATTCTATATAGATTTAAAATACATATTTACCAATTAATAGTAAAATTTATAAATTTTCTGACTAAAACACGTAGAATTTAAAAATAAATAGAAATAATAAATAGTCCCATTAAAGAAGAATTAAACGCAGCGATTTTAATAATTAATACAACTAATATCTAATAAAACGTATGGTACAATTTATATACATACTAGCGTCTCACCCTCGCTTCGCTCAGATTCGTCCCCAGGTATGTTTTGACGCTTAGTATGGAATAGATTTTTTTTCAATTTTTTTTCGTGATTTTTTCCGATGTTTTAATAACTATTCTGCTATTCAGGGTGAAGACAAAACCAACAGAACAAAGATCATAAAAATCGGTCTAGCAGTTCTCGAGATATGTGTTGTAACAAACCCGACTTTGTTTTATATATATATATATATATATATATATATATATAATGTATATAGACGATCACTGGAGCTTTGCAGTTTATTGTATCTGACTAGCCTTACCTAGTTTAATGAAAACAGCGGGTTCGATTATCACAGGATCAATAATAATAAATTCAATAAAACGGCACTTTGTAACCACCATTGTAATTCTCTGAATAAAAAGTTGACTATACATACCTTTATTAAGTCGAATTACAACCTTACAAGTTTTACAAAAATTGTAATTATATTGTTCATTTCTAAAGAATAGCGAAGCTGAGACTGTCTTGATGAATGTTCTAGAGTCATTTTGAAGCTGGGGTCTATTTTAATGCCTTATTACAAGTAATAAAGACGACCGCCTCCGGATAATCTTGAGAGATTAGGTCAGAGCTAAGAAAGGATAGCATGTACCTAGCAGCTAGCTCATTGGAAATGCTACGTTCGAATATAGCAGCTATTGTCGACTTTATATCTTTATTGTCTAAACTTTGATTAAGCACTTTAATTGGATTTGTTATTTAAAAGTGTATTTTTAGAGAAGAAATGAGACTCGTTTTTTGGGATTTTATTCAATTTTTGCAAATAGATTGAAGGTTTTACATTTTTGTTTATAGTGTGAGGTCAAAAGATACGATTATGGAATAAAATATGAAGCTCGTATTTTATAACTCAAATGGGATATATAATATGTCTATAATAATAATCTCACATATTAAACTTATATTGTTAGCGAGCGAGAATACTTTTTGCCCATGCATTAAAAATTTTGCCCACTTTCTGAAAGAATAAAATGACCAAACTCTTGTTCCATGCCTGAGACAGCTTTCCCTTATAAGGTCGTAATTAAATATTCCCTGGAGCTATTAAAGCTCAGGAGTTTCATCAGCCTTCAGGCGAGATTTCATATTCACCGGGGTATTTTTAATTTTTAAGCTTCCAGTTTTGGCTCACGCTGACTTCTGGACTATGTTGTTAGATACAATTTAATTAACCAGTAAAAATATTTTTTTTGACATTTTGTTTTCTAACGTTTCGTACCCACTGCAATAATATCTATGACGTTTTGGTGACGTCCAACACCTTAGTCTATTCTACGACCATTTTTATGGGAATTAAATATCAATATAAATCGCATTGCAACGCAACGCATAATCCATAAAAGATAGTTTCAGAGAATAATCATTAAAATATAAATTGGGTAAATTAGTATTATTGTACCTACTTTTTTCTAAACCTGGTTAAAAATTAAAATGAAAAAATGTATATATTTAAAAATATATTACTTTTATAGAACCAATTTCGTAATATAAACAATCACTAGTCAATATAAGTATTAACTAACATAAAAGTCAATGTCGAAACTGTGATACCTAAAACGTTAACTCGACTAAACTCACATCGTGACCGTTAAGTAAATTTTATTAGAGTAGTGGGGCGTAGCTGTCGATTCGCATTTTGCGGGTCAGTTGCGATGAGGGTTCTAATTTAATAAGCAGTGCTCCAAATTAGTGTGCTTTCCACTATGCGTGGTTATCCATTAATATTGTTAACGCTGCTGACACTTTTGGTCGTGTAAACATGGTTTTATGGAGCAAGGGATTTACTATTTATTACTATGTGTATTCAGCCCTTTTTAACCTCCAACTGCTGAGCGCGGGCCTCCCTTCAATGCGAAGGAAAACAGGCAGTAGTCCATCACGCTGTCCAAATGCGGTTATCGAACTTCTCCTGTCTGTCGAAAGCTTGCTAGGTTCTCTCAGACATGCAGGTTTCTTCACGATGTTTTCCGTCACCGTAAGACAAGTGGTAATCATGTTGGAAATAATTTGCACATGAAAATATCAGAGATGCGAGACTCGCTTCACTCAATTAATCACGTTAGCACTGTGCTTACCCACTGCCGTTTTACGACTAGTATCTACTAGTAAATGCGAAAGTTTAATATAAAAACGGAAAAGATGAGATGAGTTGCTTTGGAAGTAGCTTGGCATATAGATATACTATGTCTTGAATCAGCACTTAGAATATTGTTTATCTCTATAGTGCCTTTTTTAAATTAGTTGATTTCCATTATGTTACATACATACAACTTTTTCCATTTAGCCAAATTTCCGGTTGGATATTGTTATCAGGCTGGAAATAAGCCTTCTTATTTTCAACCTGTGGTTAAAACTTTTACAGTTTTAGGGGCCTAGACATTATTTTCGTTTTGTAATGCTTCTGCCATCTCAAACCTTTATCAGCAATCGAAACAATAAAAGTTTTTAAATGACAAGCACATTACTTGATCAATAATAAATAAGATCTTACCGTTCGTTCGAATCAAAACATTTTGCGACAAACTTTTTCATATCAGATAAATTAAGGCGTCGAAGCAATTTGCAATAGTTGTATAATTTATTATACTCTGTATATCATCTTGTTAGTCGATTTCGCCTTTCTAGAACACTTCGCTAACAGCTCTCCCGATAGTTTTATATTGTTTGGAGTCCTTGAAATAAATTGGTGTTTTACTTTGATATAGGTCGATGGAAATAAATTTTAATGGAATATTTGATTGGGATGACTAAAAATGAACATCTCTTGATATATTAAAAAATATTTGGATTGAAAATATTATTAATGTGCTTACAAATTTAGTTAAGTGTTCCATACGTCTCTCCCTATGTTTTAAAACCCTTGTCTCATGCTTTAGAGCGTATACTTAAAAACCAAAAGTGAAAATTAATTTTACGAAATGTTTAACAAATTCACTGAAAAAGTTAAAAAAAATCTGTCACTTAAAAATGTAAAAATATCATTAATAATATGATCTTAAAGCTTTACTCATTAAGTAGGTTAACAATATTATGATCAGCTACAACGTAAAAACATTACTCATTCAACAATTTGAATTCATGACATAAATCTTGCCAACTCAAACGTGTAAATTTCACGCTTTCGTTTTCTTTCCTAAAACGACACCGCTTGAACCATTTTCTATCTATTTGTATGGGAATGGGCCTACCAGTTTGCGTAGGACGTTAAAAGGCATTAAGGGCGAACGTAAATAATGGTAAAGATTGAACGTGTATCATCCTGTCGTGGAATGTTTTTGCAAACATGACCCTTACGTTGAATTTGTTTCATATCTAGGTTAGGTTGAGTGCCGAAAACAATGGTAAAAAATAGCGGTAGCACTTGAAAAGGACTAACTACGTATGTAAAAATCGTATAAAATTCAGCCTGTTAAAATTTTAGTAAAAATTCTGATATTTTTCGTTGTGCAATGTCCGCTCCATGGATCAAATTCTTGTTGGTTTAATAATGATATTTCCTAAGAAATAAGATCTGATGGGCAGAAAAATTAAATTCTAAGAAAATAGATTAAAAAACTCTGAATTGATGCAGATTCTTTAAAAAAATGATGTTGGCCTCCACTTCTGTAAAGTCCATATAAATTGAATGATCTTTAACCGATATTGGGGTAGAACTTGATAAAATTTCCGGCAGCCGAGAGAACATTACCAGATCCGGTCAGAATCAATTCAGGAGCGCTCTGATTTAGGCCTGGGGTCACGGATTTTTAATTAGTAGAAGAGGGTTAGGCTGTACGTCAACATATTACATCTTTCCTTTGTTTTCGATGTCCCAAAACCTAAAGATTTATAGTGTGCTTTAGATCGTTATTACCAAAAAAGGATTAAAAGAGATTTTTAGAGGCATATTTTAAACTAACAGGGTTTGTAATAATGCAGAGTTCAGCATAAGCGTTGTTTGACTGAGAGCGGAGATATTATTTTTAAGTTTTCTTTGTTCTGTGTGCATGGAAAGTTTACTGTAATGACTTTGAAGATAAATAGAGGTAAATGACGATCTAAAATATGAAGAGCGTATATTTTTGTATGAAAATATTTTCCTACCGTACTTTGGCATAATAACATTTAGATTTACGGAATTATTTCAAAAATATTGTATAAACTTATTCATAACCATCTTAAGAACTAGGTATTAAAAATGATCTTCCAAGCGAGTATAAAATTGGATCTGAGTCTAACAATAACGTCAAACAAAGTGATAAATACTTAGCACAGTATCTCGTTATTGCATTATAACAAGTTAAAAATTTAAACAACAAAATTATCAGAAAAATGCTTCAGCGAAACAGTCGCAAAAGCAAACCCGTTAAAGAAACGATACAAACACGGACGATATAAGGATTTCTATTTTATTTCACTGTATGAAAACAGCACTTTGTTCCGAGATAAGCGCTTAGGCCATAATACTTGAGCGACTCAGGAACACACGAAGTATGAAGAAATAAAACGTTTTGTGGTATTATAGCCCTTATGTTAAACGTATTAAGAGCTTAAATTGTTTTTACTGAATAAATATATACTTAGATATATTATCATAATGTACGCAATAGTAATAACTGGTTATTTGTTAGTGAAGTTACTCAAAAGGATAGGCTTTCTTACTTTCAATTTCAACAAAAGAATTCATATATGAGATACTTATTATTTTTCTCTTACAAGGATCACAGACAGCATATAATAGACATCCACATAATTCCTTATTATCTAATTTTAGAAGGCACTAAGGTATGGTAGCCTTGTGTTATCATGCTCGTTTGGAAAACTAAGTGGAGGGTGTTCAAGCCCTTTCATCTGTGATAATTTTATGTGCAAAACATTTTCAACATAATTACTTTTAAATTATAATATATAAAAGAAAGTATTAAAATAATTACTGTTTGCCTTACGGTGAAAATAAAATCGAGAGGAAACCAGCGTGTCTAAGATACCTTAAATAAATCTTGAAAGAAATGTGAATTCCGCCAATCCAGACTTAGTCGGTGTGGTGGCATATCCCCCTCACAATAAAAGGGCCCTTGCCCAACAGTGGGATTTTTAAAAGAGCTGACTAGAAGAAGACGTCAGACAATCAAATGAGATTGGAGATATGTTATATCACATGCAAACCCACGACTGCTAATTCTTTACTCAAGAACGCTACTCCACAGTATCACTTGTTTAATAATAAACAAACAATGCCGTAGATCTAAGCGTCTGAAGATAATAAATAAAAAGTTCTACGTTATAAATGGTCGAATCCTTTTTGCTGGCACTACAATGAAACATTTACGCGTTTTAGGTAAAATGTATCTCGTCTTGGGGTTTTAGACAAAATGCTTCGTATTTCTACTGAAGATTTGCGTGCTCGTGTAATGCATCTCGCGAGGCTTGTAATGGGTTTTGTTTTTTGGTATATATGGCAATGTGATTTTTGTTTTTCGCCATTCTACGTGTCCGTTTAGACGTTTAGAGAGATTAAAAATTTTATTTTGAAAGTTTTTTTAGTATATTTAATAGCGAATTAAGATCGCTTCGCTGAGATATGTCCCTGGATATCATCTAAATCAGTCTAATCTTTTTAGCGTGAACGAGTAATAAACATAAATAAATAAATATGTTGGGACATTAACACACAGCACCATCTAGTTCCATGGTAAGCTACGAGGCCTTTGTTATGGATAGTAGATAGGTGGTACACGACACCAAATACATTGATATTATTATAAATATTTATATTATATTCATATTATTATATATTATAAACACCCATAACTGGAGTACAAACATTTGTGCTCATCACGAGCGGGACTCGAACACGCGACCGCTGGCACAGCTAGGATCACTACAAACTGAGGCAAACGTCGTCGTATAATAAATTAATTTCATACCTTTTCTTAATTACAGTAGGTAACACGCAGTTAATAATGTCTTTGATAACAACTCGGTAATTAAATCTTGATAGTGGAAAGTGTTACATAATCAACTTTGCCCCCTAACAAACTTTACACGGCCGGTCGCCTGTGCCTAAGATATTTTGGCGTTACCCTTATATTGAATTATACTGCTGTCTAAAGAGCCGTATCGCAATGGAATAAAGTTGATATTCGTTCGAGTAGGCTATTTTTAAATTTGCCGAAGAAATAGAGCGTTATTCTCACTATCAGCGAGAACATTCGATTTTTGCCCTTTGATAAGATCAGTGGGGCGCTGCCATTTTTTTTATTTACGTATGTAGCTGTATTAGTCGTGAGAGTGAAACGATTTAGCACGGAATTGTAAAGAGGTTTGCTAGATTTAGATATATTGAAGCCTTCCTTATATTCTTACGGTACGTTTTAACAGTTAGTATGAAATACAAATCTTTGAATTTCTCGGATTTTCTGTTCTATATTATCCATGTATTATACATATAAACCTTTCTCTTAAATCACTGTATCTACTAAAAAAACCGCTTCAAAATCCGTCGCGTAATTTTAAAGATCTAAGCATATGTAGGGACAGATAGACAGCGGGAAGCGACTTTTTTTATACTATGTAGTGATTAACGTATCATCTTTGATTCATTCGTATGTGTGTTTATTAACGGAAAACTATTATAAATGTGAAAGTGTGTGTTTGAACTATCTGGTAAAACCAAACATCAGTAAAACCATCTTCGTCCCTACGTATTAACGGTTAGTATAGATTTCTCAGTGATGAGATATTTTCCCGCAGTAAAAAGTATTCTAAATTTTGACTCGGATCATACCAAATTTCATCAAAATCTGTCCAGTAGTTTTCTCGTGATGAGATACACAGACAGAAAGACAGATGTTAATAATAACTATTTCAATAAGATTTTCCAAAAAAATATTTAATATATAGATTGGACTCAATTAGAATTTTATTATGCTTAGACAAGTATATCAAAATTAGTTTCACTTAATGTTTTATAAAAACAATAACTGCACGAAAAAATCATTTGAAATGATTACATACATACCTACAATTAAATAAAATATAATCTTTCTGTCCTTAATTCTGCTACGCCAAAGAGGTAAAACTTTTTACGTGCGTTTTTGCATCATTAAACCTACATTATATCAAAAATGCAAAGTTGAGTGCCAAAATTTTGATTTCAGGACTTATTTGACTGGACTTGAAGTACACACACACACGTTTTTTTTGTAAATGTGTGATTCGTGCGAACTTAAAAATAGAATAGTTTTTATCCCGATTATTTTGCTCTTTGCAATATTAAGTATTTTCATATATTATGTTCAACATCTACGCGTGGTCGGTTTTGCTTATCTATACATATAATAAAATAGTAACTAAGCCAAATCTGTACATTAAATATTTCTTGGAAAATCTTATTGAAATAATCATCATTAAGAATAAAGGGGCCGAATCTATAGTTTTTAGAATTTTTGGGATATTCATGAAATTTGTTATGATAATAGCTGGTTATCCAGGTCAACATATAAGATACTTTTTACCGCGGGAAAATGTTTTATTTCTGAGAAAAAATACAAAAACTGCAATGTAAGAGTATACTAATATGTAAAACCAAAGAATTTGGTTTTTGGTCATCTGAACGCGGGTGGAGCCGCGGGAAATGCTATTATAGATATAAGATATCAAATTCATGTTATAGGATAATGTTGTTATTATATAATTACTGTGCTTTTATTAGTGTAAATAATTAATTTGGGAATGTGATTAATATTAAATCAATTAATACCTACTACTCTAATAACCAATGTCTATAATACTTTCTTAGATTTACGCGAATATTTGACATTTTAAATAAAACTATCTTTTCGGATTTTGTCGCGGATTTATTTGTCCGCGACAAAATCCGAAAAGATAGTTTTATTTAAAAACCAATGTCTATATTTAAAGTAATGATTTCTATTATCATCTATATCTATGTATGGATATAATATACATGTAATAAAAGTGAAATTGGTCGCTGTCTGTACATGGAAGACATTTGAGAAAAACTATAAAAGAACCCAAAACATTCATCTTTAGAATTTTTGTCTGTTTGTGTGTGCGTGCAAACCTCAGAAACGGCTTAACCAATTTGGGTGCGGTGCTCACTAATGTGCATATTGTGGTAAGCTTCACTTAACATTTAGTATTTGTTTGATATCAATCAGTTAAAAAGCACACACAAACAAACATACCGACAAACATACAAAAAGAATATATTTATTGTTTTGGGGTCTATATTAGTACACAATACGTTAGAGTCATTGTTTTAAAAAATATTTCATGTACAGATTTTGATAAATAAAAAAGTTATGTCAATTTAAGGAATTGCATAGGGGCATAGCCAAGTGAAGCAAGGACGAGTCGCTAGTATATACATAAATGTAATAATCTATCTATATGTATATAAAACAGATCAGTACCTTTTTCTCTTCTGTTTGTCAACTTTTTTTTTATTAATGGCTATTGACAACATTAGTGTTGTCAATAAAAAAGTACAATAATTTTTGTGGTTGAATTTCGAACAAATACTAGTTATTATAAAAGCGAAATTAGTATGTGTGTATGTTTGTTACTTCGTCATACTAAAGCGTCTGGTCCGATTTGGATGAAATTTCAAATTTTATACACAATTTTTTTTGACATAGGCTTCTATGAGATATCCTTCTTATGCATTCAAAGAAACGAGGGTAAGTCGCTAGTAATAGTATTATTAAAAAAATATATAAAGCTATAAGAAAAAAAACACAAACATACATAATATATGCCGATGTTTAAAAAATAATTTCTTGTGATAGATATTATATTTTTATAAGTTTGATATTTGTGTATACTTAAAATGTATGTATATGTATGTACGAGTTTTTTTTTGTAATATTAAGTTTTTATTTTTTTTTATTTCATAAATAAAACAAAAAATAAAAAAAAAATCTGGCCAAATTATCTCATCACGCACCTACTGTTCAATATATAAACAAAACTATTCAAATTTCAGTGACCTGACACCTGTTCCGTACAAACATCCATGAATTTGTATGTCCATGCAAAAGTTCTATATAAGAACTTTCAATTTTTCTTGATTTATCAATTTTCCCGTTCTTTTCTTTCTTTTTGATCTTTTGCATAAAATTGTTATTCAGAATATTGTAAGTGTTGGTATTATTAACTTCAATTTAATATTCAAAAATTAATCTTAATTAAATAAGTAGTTGTTATGACTAATATTGGCTAAGCGTATTTAAACTGCGTAACATTGCTATTTCTGTTCTGTTAACGTCTGTCTCTCAAAGTGTAAATATTCGGTTGTGTGATACCTTCCTAGTGTTAATTATAAAGTTCATATATATAAAGTCTATTTAAAAGTGAAGTGTTTCGTTTCATTTAAGTCCTTAACCCAATAGGTTATGGGCCCAGGGGCTTCAATGTGTTAAAAGACTATTTAAAAGTGATATAACGTGATATTGAAATACCTTCATAAAAATTTTTTTAAAAATATATGCATTTATAAACGATGGAAAATTTGAAGATAAAAAGGAACATTGCACCGTTTAACGGAGAAAAATATAGTGTGTGGAAATTTAGAATACGTGCACTACTTAACGAAATGGACGTTTTAAAAGTGATTGATCAAGAACCGCCAATTATATTGTGCAAGGATTGGGAGAATAGTAATCGAATAGCGAAGAGTATTATAGTTGAATATCTTTCCGATTCATTTCTTTGTTTTGCTAAAGAAGACAGCTCAGCTCGACAAATTCTAAGCAGTCTTGATGCAATATATGAACGTAAAAGTATTGCTACGCAATTAGCATTACGAAAGAAATTATTGGGGTTAAAATTACAGGGAGATACACCATTAATAAGACATTTTATGATTTTCGATGATTTAATAACGGAATTAATGGCAGCGGGAGCTAAGTTAGAAGAAACCGATAAAGTGTCACATTTATTACTTACACTTCCAAATACCTACGATGGTGTTATAACTGCTATAGAAACTTTATCTGAAGACAATTTAACCTTATCTTTTGTCAAGACTAGACTGTTGGATCATGAAGTAAAATTAAAGAATGAAAGTTGTGATACCAGTAAAAAGATTTTACAAATAGAAAACAAAAACGACAGTTATAAAAGAAGAAAATTTGGTAATCAAAAACCGTTAAATAATTATTATCAACAAAACAATAAATTCAATAAAAGGACGAAATCATATATTGAAAAATGTCACCATTGTGGACGAAAAGGACATATGAAGAAAGATTGTTATTATTTTAAAAAGCTGAATCAACAGAAAAAGACAAGAACAGTGCAGGCAGTTGAATTGACTCCAGAATCGACATCACAACTAAATAATTCTTCTGGATTTGCATTTATGATAAAACAACAATTTTTAGGACAAAATGTGCAAGAAAATGAGTTAATATTTTTACTAGACTCGGGAGCATCAGATCACATCATTAACAGAGATGATCTTTTCATTAAATATACTAATTTACAAACACCTGTCAAGTTATCTGTTGCTACACAATCAATTTATTTCAGCTACTAAGCGAGGAAGTATCAACGTTATAAGCAACATGGATGTTCAAGGGGTTTTGGAGGATGTACTCTTCTGCCCAGAAGTCCCGTACAATTTATTATCCGTTTCGAAGATACAACGAGCTGGAATGACGGTGATCTTTGATCAAGGAGGTGCCCAAATACTCAAGGATGGTAAAACCATAATACGAGGTAAGCGTATGAACAATTTAATTGCTATAGAATTTAGAATACCTAACATTTGTCAATCTGTTTCACAATTGCGTAACAGTAAAAATACTTATGAATTATGGCATCAACGTCTAGGCCATATTAGTAAAAATATTTTTTTTTAAATTAAAGAATAATAATATCGTTGATGACATAAATCTAATAGAATCTATAATTCCTAGTGATAGCTTGTGTGAGGCTTGTATTAACGGAAAACAAACACGGTTGTCATTTAATAAGGCTAAGGATAAAAATTATGTTGATCGACCATTATTCATAGTTCATACGGATGTCTGTGGGCCTATCACTCTTACTACTCTTAACAACAAAAATTATTTCGTATTATTTGTTGATCAATTTACTCATTATTGTGTTACGTACCTCATAACATATAAATCAGATGTATTTTCAGTTTTTAAAGATTTCGTTGCGAAAAGTGAAGCGAAGTTAAATTGTAAATTAGTTAATCTTTATAGTGATAACGGTAGGGAGTATTTATCTACTGAAATGAAAAATTTTTGTATTGAAAAAGGGATTACTTACCATTTAACTGTACCAGGAACCCCACAGCAGAATGGTGTTTCAGAAAGAATGGTTAGAACTATAACTGAAAAGGCTCGTACTATATTAAATGGTGCTAAATTAGATAAAGTTTTTTGGGGTGATGCAGTTTTAACTGCCGTTTATTTATTTTTTTTTTTTTATTAAAAATAGGCTCACTCTTGACCTTCATCTTACTTTAAATGTATAGATAAGGTCTATGATGTACCGAGTTTGCCCAGGAGAAGCCTGTTGACACGCACCTTAAAAAGTTTCAAGTTGTTTATTTAATTAATATAACACCGACTAAAGCTTTAAAAGTCTCTCAAACACCATTCGAGCTATGGCATAATAGGAAACCTAGTATAAAATATTTAAAAGTTTTTGGTTCTACTGTATATGTCCACAATAAAACCAGTACGTCAAAATTTGATGAAAAGTCATGGAAAGGAATACTGGTGGGCTATGAACCAAATGGGTATAGAGTGTGGAATGTAGAATGCGAAAAATATGTTATAGTAAGGGATGTTATTGTTGATGAGACAATTTTCATGCAAACCAGGCCCGTCTTAAAGCCTGAAAGGAATAATATTGAATATTCCTATGATAAAACTGATGCATCTAAATCAGTGTTATTTAAGTCTCAGGAGCCTAGTAGCTCTAAATCAGATAATGATAAATCTGATGTTATAAGTAACAGTCCCACAAAATTTCGCAAAATTAGTGATGATAATTTAACTTCACAATTCGATAGCAATCTTAACCAAAATACTGATAGTATAGTTGAGCTTAGGAGGAGTGATAGATTAAAAAGCAAACGCCCAATTTGTTATGATGAAACTGATAATGATTATTTAATGTATGCTCAATTCTTATGTAATATACCAAATTCCTATAATGAAATAAAATCTCATCCTGATAGAACATTATGGGAAAATGCAATTCAAGATGAAATAAAATCACTTTTAATCAATAAAACTTGGACGTTAGTTCCAAAACCAAAAGATAAAAATATTATAGATTGTAAATGGGTTTTTAATATAAAAAATGATGAATTTGGAAAACTCATAAGGTATAAAGCCCGTTTAGTTGCCAGAGGATTCAATCAACAATATCTATGTGATTATAATGAAACCTTTGCACCGGTTGCAAGAATAGCTAGCTTTAGATTTATTGTTGCCTTTGCTAACCAATTTAATTTGTTAATTCACCACTTAGACGTAAAAACAGTATTTTTAAATGGTAACTTAAATGAGGAAGTTTATATGAAAGTACCTGAAGGTATAGTAAGTAACAATAACTATGTGTGTAAATTAAACAAAGCATTGTACGGATTGAAACAAGCAGCTAGATGTTGGTTTCAAGTTTTTGAACAGGTGCTAAAAGAAAAAAAATTTCAAAATTCGTCAGTTGATAGGTGTATATATATTTTAAATAATGGTAATGTGAGTAAAAATGTTTATTTAGTATTGTATGTTGATGATGTAGTAATAGCTTGTGGTGATATTAACATACTGAATGAAATAAAAGTTATTTAATGAAAAGATTTCAAATGACTGATTTGCAACAAATTAAATTATTTCTTGGTATTAAAGTCACCAGGCACCACAACAATATAATAACTTTAGATCAGAGTTCTTATATTAAATTTATTTTAAATAAATTTAATATGCAAGATTGTAAGCCTATAAGTACACCTTTAGAAACTAAAGTAAATTATGAAGCACTACAATCAGAGGACACTTATAATGCACCATGTAGAAATCTTGTGGGCAACTTAATGTATCTCATGTTATGTACTCGTCCTGATCTAAGTACATGTGTTAATATATTAAGTAGATATACTAATAAAAATAATAAAGAATTGTGGAAGTGTCTAAAAACAGTACTAAGATACTTAAAAGGCACAATTAATTTAAAATTAACTTATCGAAAGTCTAGTGACTATGATAATATATTAAGTGGATATGTAGATTCTGATTGGGGTGGTAGTGATAATAGTGATAGAAAAAGCACTACGGGTTACTTGTTTAAATTATTTCAACAGTGTACAATTACTTGGAATACAAAGAGGCAAGCATCTGTAGCAGCTTCTTCTACCGAAGCTGAATATATGGCTTTGTATGAAGCTGTTAAAGAGGCGTTATGGCTTAAGTCTCTAGCCACAAGTATTAATTTATGTATTACAAAACCCATAGCAATTTATGAAGATAATAATGGGTGTATTAGTATTGCCAGTAATCCAAGTAATCATAAACGATCAAAACACATTGATATAAAATACCATTTTTCTAGGGAACAGATTGAAAGAAATATAATAAAATTAAATTATATTCCAACAGGTCAGCAATTAGCAGATGCACTGACTAAGCCACTTCCAGCAGTTGCTTTTCAACAATTAAGGTTGAATATGGGTTTAGAATAACCATTATATTTTTGTTTTTTTTTATATTTACAAATTGTTAACTAATTTTACAAATGTTGTCTTTGTAATTAATATTTTTTTTTGTGATTATATGGTCTGGTCAGGTTTTCCTGGGTTTTCCTGGCCCTTAGCAACAAATGTTGGACCATAATGATTTTAATACTCCCAGGGAAGCATTAGGAAGGTTTCTATGATCTTATATGTAAATAATATGTTACCGATTAATTTTTGAGGGGGCGTGTTGGTATTATTAACTTCAATTTAATATTCAAAAATTAATCTTAATTAAATAAGTAGTTGTTATGACTAATATTGGCTAAGCGTATTTAAACTGCGTAACATTGCTATTTCTGTTCTGTTAACGTCTGTCTCTCAAAGTGTAAATATTCGGTTGTGTGATACCTTCCTAGTGTTAATTATAAAGTTCATATATATAAAGTCTATTTAAAAGTGAAGTGTTTCGTTTCATTTAAGTCCTTAACCCAATAGTAAGAAATTAAAAAAGGCTATATTGGTCTAGTTGTGACCTTTGGCTCAGTTTGTAGTGTACTTGCTGTGCCATAGGTTGCGGGTTCGAGTCCCACTGGGGGCATACATTTGTGTGATGAGCACGAATGTTAGTACTCCAGTCATAGGTGTTTATATTTATATGTCTTTAAAGTTACATTTGTGTAGTGTATCAACTATCTGGTATCCATAACACAAGCCTCGTAGCTTACCATAGAACTAGATGCCGCTCTGTGTTAATTTCCCACCATATTTATTTATTTATTTAGTTGCTCTCTAGTGATGTTACCAAAGACCGGCATTTCATTTTAATAAGCAGAGCAACGTAAAATGAACAGCTATTTCATTTTGTAAATCTAATTTTATTTTATTTGCTGTATAAAGGGGATTTAAAGCAAAGTAAGATATTTTGTTCCTTTTAGACGAAATTTGGGGCAAAGATTATTATAATTTAATAATGTGATTGATCAAAGAAACAGATGTGGCAAACTGAGCGCATTGGAGCGTCCTCTGTCTGCTTCACTGCGTGTCATCGTCTTATTGGAAATATATAAGGCACGTGCTATCGCCTGCGGCTTTTATCTTGAGAATTTGATATCCGTACACATAAATATGATTTATGAGTATGTTTGTCATGATACAATAAATTATATATTCGTAGCACCATTGTTTTGAATACATTTTTCATGTTGTACAAACTAATTTAAAAGTTATACACATATTAATGAGGTTTTAACAGATTATTTAATACATGTAAATAGATATTATGAACTAACTTGCATTTCCTACGGCTTTACCAAAAAACCTTCATGTATGTAGTTGAAAAATAACGGATTTTCATACAAACTTGAAACTTCCTTTTTATTCCTTTTTGCGTTGATATTCCTAAAATAAATTCTTAGTGAACATATAACCAGCCAAATTTCAAAGCTGCATTTATACCTACTTTCTAAGATTCAATGATTAATCATGAAAATGTAAAATGGCATAGGTATGAAGTTAAACATTATTTTATGTTTATAGTGACTTCAATTCTTGGGCTTCTTCAATAATGGCCTTGCAGCGTGTAACTTGATCACATATTACATTTCCAGTTTTACGTAAGAAGAACAAGAAAAAAATAGATTTAATACTACCGTTTTGACTTAGCAGCAACTCTCTCTAAAATAAGTAGGTAAAAATAAACATCAAATACATTGAGATAAAATTACTTTTCTATAAAATTTTACTGCCCTAGCTTCAAAATGCTGACTTTAAATTCCATTTTAAGGATGATAAAATATAGATGAATTTATCACCTCCTTCTACTTTTTTACGTCGGTTAGAAAGTGTATATTTCTCTTTTTTTGATTAATCAAAATGATATACCTAATATGCTTAAAGGCAATTTCTAGCACGTTTTATCATGAACATATTTAAACAAAATTGTACAAATTTTTTTTTTATATTTGTACTTTATTAAATAAAACTATCTTTTCGGATTATTTCGCGGATTTATTTTGATTTTTGGTTCCCGACGTTTCGAATGCTTTACAGCATCCATGGTCACGGGAGAGACTGAGGTGTTACATGTCTTAAAGATATAGTTGTTACAGACAGCCTACCCACAATTAACAAAATGAAAATTGCACCAATTACATTACAATATTTTTAACTTTAAACATTTTTATAATTTTAATTATAATTGAATATGGAAAATTATTTATTTAATTTTTGCTTTTATTTTTATAATTATTACAATTTAAAAATATTAATTAGTAATCTATATTTAGTGTTGCCATTATTATATTTATAACCAAAAATCAAAATAAATCCGCGAAATAATCCGAAAAGATAGTTTTATTTAATAATGTCAAACATTCGCGTAAATCTAAGAAAGTATTATTTGTACTTTGTTAAAAAAATAGTTTTTAGGGATACGCCTAAGCAAATGAGAGTTTCTTTTCGTAACACTAAGGTGAACGGGAACAGATACAAAAAATATTCTAGGCTATTTCATATAAAATATTATTTAAGAAAAAAATTACACCAATAACTTGCTCTATTCTACGTGAAAGAAAAACTCATTTAACTACACCAAAATCGAAAAATACACTTTCACATTTATAATATTAGCAAACAAATTTATTTCCGTACATTTCTGAGCAAAAATTTTATTTAAAAACCCGTTTTATTTAAAAACCCATCAAAATTTATCCAAATAGAGACATATCCATTCATTGAAATATCGAATATGTACTATATAATACTGTATGGGCTAACACCGCGCAATTGGCCGAATTATGGTATTATAAGACTCGAATATCAAATAGATCCTATTCAAACAGCCACAGGTCTGTACAAATACAGTAGGTAACCCTTCAAAGCATGTCTTTTTGAAAATCCATTTTTGATTATTTGTATGGAGTTGCCATTTTAGGTACCGCTTACTGCTACCTCGCTTCCAATAAGCTCTAGCGATCCACCATTTATTTACATTCAGTATTATAAACTTTTGATTTAGTGATCATAAATTTAATTAAATATTGGTTCATTATAATTGTTAAGATATATACATATTAGAATCTCGCTCCGCTAGGGATGAACCCGAGCGAAGCGAGGGTGAGTTGTTAGTGATATATAAAGTTCAATGAAGAATTAGAAATTATGATTGCAAGCACAAGTATAGAGTCTATCCCCACTCCTTTTAGCCTCATGGTCTGATGGGAGTACCAGTTGACAGAACGGACGGACAATCTCTCCCAATTATGGTGATGTAACATTAACAACACCAACTTCTTAGAGCACATATAGAAAACACAATACGTATTAAGTAATAATCTAGGATTTAGGCAAACGCAGGTAAATATTAGACCAACGATGCAGTAAAATTTATTTTACGCTTTATTTTTGTCAATTTTGAACCGATTTTCATGATTTTTTATTGAATGACTTTCTTCTTCTTCTCCCTGCCCATTTCCCAAATCACTTGGGGTCGGCGCTGTACATCTTCAGTGTACTGCTGATAGGATTTTTCAAAAGTTTTACGACCGGCCGCCTGCCTGACGTCAACCCTCCTTGGGAATGCTATTGTCTTTCTTTGTCTGAATGGTGTTAAATATTATGCACTTTTGATTTTGTTGTGTTTTAAAACATTTTTTATACTATTAATTCAATTATTAATGTTATTTTTGGATATATATTAAAATAAATTTCGATTACACAATAAATTTTGTATTGACATTGTCAAATTTTTTTATTGAATGACTTTAATGAATATAAAATATACACATAAAACTCCACGGCATATCTTGCAGGATTTTTAATTAATAAAGTCCGCCGATTCGAAAGATTCAGGCCAAGGCGACCAATCTCATGGAGACTAGCCATCTGCGCAGGAAATATTATATTGCACAAGTGTACGTGCAGACACAAGTAGACTCTCTATTCCTATTACTCCCATACGCTGGTTGGACGAGTACTCGATACGACCAGTGAAAGTTTTACGTGCTCTCCGAGGCACGGGAGTTAAACACTACCAACTTCCCAACTCCGGGCTGGTACTTAGGCTTACTAAACAGAAAGACTCATTAACTAAACTTGGCCCGACCCGGGATTCGAATCCAGACCCTCCGGATGTGCAGCCGTATATGCTAGTCACTACACCACCGAGTAAGTTAATTAATATATTATACTTTATATTTTGAAGAGAATAACCATATTTTAATAAAGAAAATATTATTTCGACAATTGAAGATACATATCTCATGGATAGCCAATTAACTAAAACACATTTTGGAACAAAATGAGTTTAAGTGTCTGGTACCTCTGATTTCATTATAGGATAAGCTCAACAATACAATTATTACTGTATTATCATTAGAAGTACAAGCAACCCCTCCTTTGGTTTCTTGGACATCCTTTTATTGTATCGCAGATAAACTTTACAAAAGCTTATTAATAATAAAGCAGTTGGAGTTGAGTTTATTCATAAAATAATTTGTGCAAAGTTTGTTTCGAATGATGTTTTAGGTGCTGTTATATGAAAACTTATTCTTGTTTATGTGATAGTTGAATTTTTTTTATTGCAATCCTATTTTTTAATTATCATCATCTCCCTACCCATTTTCCAAATTACTTGGGGTCGGCGCAGCATGACTTCATTTTCCACTCTCCCCTATTACTCGTTACCTCACCATTCACAAATTTCACTTTCATGTACTGTCTCACACAATATATCCATTCTTTGGTCTTCCTCTTCTTCTCCATCCTTCTCCATCCATCTTCATTCATTTCTATCACTTTTTTTGTCACACGCATTTCATTCCTCTTCACTATATGTCAATACCAAATCAGACGATTTCTTTTCAACTTTTCTATCACTGAAATCAATTACAAGCTTCCTCTTAAAGACTAATTCCTTATTTTATCTCTAACTCCGTTTTTAGTGAAAATTCATTAATCAACTTATAAATCAAGTAACAGTCGAATTCACAATAGAGTCCATATATCTACTATAATAAAGAGACAATATTTATTTGTTTGTATATAATATAATCCTGAGAACCAAACCAATTACATTTTAATTGATAGAAACTTCCACTTCTAATTAATAAACCGATAAGCAAATATTAATGTATAAGCAAGCAAAGCCACGGACGAAAACTAGTATACGAATAAAGATGCCGTCGTAAGAAAGGGTCATCAGATTCATATTATTCTTACAATCGGGTCAAATATCCCAGTATATCCATACTTTTATCGCACGTAAACAAATAATAAATATTAGGGGTTTGAAGACACGGATTTAACATCAGTTAGACGTTCTAAAATCCACCTTATTGGTATTACATTAGGTACAAAATGCTTAAAATGAGATTTAGAGCCTGTAACACAGTCATGACGCGAAATATACCTTAAATATAAGAAAATAAGGTGCAATATCCCTTTAAAAACATAAGCTATAGCCTTCAATCGCTGGACTCCCAGGAGTTGTCAGCGTGATTTACTGACGACGGGGAAAATGAAAAATTGTTGTATGGGACTACAAATCAAATGGACGCCTATTGGTGCAGTGACGAAACGTTAGGTGAAAATTTAGTGCCTGGATGATAAAATACTTCGTTTTAGATGATTTATACCCCATTTTATCCTAAGAGAGAAATCTGTAGCTATTACTAAGTACTATTGCGTTACTGGGATTGTTTATTTTATTTTTCTTTTATTATAAAATCCTTTAAAACGTGCAAGATAAGGTCAAGAAAGACAGAACGAATTATTTTACTATTTTTTGCCCCGTGGTGGAAATTCGACTATAATTAAAATCACTATCGAAAATTTGAGGAAACATATATATATATGACGGAGGAGAATTTAGTTACCTTTTTCTGTTATGAAACCTTATTATTGTTTAAAGTCACTATGTTCTTTAATTTACTTTTTATTGCTTTTAAATTGATTTTGAATTTAGAGCAGAGATTTAGTCTCGAGCGGGGTCGAGACGCCATCACGACATTCTTTGGAGATACGTGGCTTAGTAACGTTGGTTGATCATGGTGGATCATAGTTATGTTTGATATTGTAGTTGGAAGTCGATGATCGGTGACTGTGAACCCGCTAGCTCTAAATCATTAGAATTACCGTTTCAAGTTTATAACATTGTGACTTCACTGATTAAATTATGTATTGAGCATTGAATACTTTATTATTTGAGCCCTGATAACGCCCACGAGATGAGTAACCACCAAAGATGATGTTCGTAGTATATGGAGAACATTATATATATGTGTGTATTAAGATAATAGTCGAAGCCGAAGCAAGGGTGAGTCGCTAGTTTTATATATAGTGCACAAGTGTACGCGCAGACACAAGTGCACTCTCTATTCCTATCACTCTCATACTCCGGTGGCACGACTGCTCGACACGACCGGTGAGAGTTAAGGCGCAGAACCGACAGCTTTACGTGCTCTCCGAGGCACGGGGGTGAAACACCGCCAACTTCCCAACTCCGGGCTGTTACTGAGACTTACTATACGGAAAGACTCAATAACTAAACTTGGCCCGACCCGGGACTCGAACCCAGGACCTCCGGGTGTGCAGCCGTACATGCTAGCCACAACACCACTGAGGCAGTTTATATATGTTTCCTCAACTTGACAAACAGAGGAAAAAAAGATTCTGAACTGTTTTGACATTGCCTATTTATATATAGATTATAGTCCTAAAAACTGGTTGTCAATTTGAATCAAATTACTTATTAAGCATAGGCTCGGGGAAGTTATAAATTTTGTTGTTTCAGACTGTGAATAAATTTTTAATGTATATTTAAAACAAATTCTTAGTTAAAAATCTGCTAAAAATTCTTTACAAGATGTAAAAAAAAAATTTGTTACGAAGATTTATAATACATATACATAATACTATTTATTTTCACTTTGCTCGGTTGCTACTAGGTATCTAACAGTAGCTTATGTACTATGTATAGGTTATAGTCTATTTGCTAACTAAATTTTATCTAAATTAGTCCAGTCCGTTAGTGTTAATGAGTAATGTACAGACAAACGCATACAAACTGTCGCATTTATAATGAGTAGTCCAATTATAATAACTTCGTCTGCGTACTGTAACTGGTCATCAGCGATTGACTTTATACATCTGATAACAACGAAATATAAACTATGTTTGTTTCCATCCCAAAGGATACCAAACTTTTTAGACATATAAAAATTTCATCATGGCGGCCTATCTCACTAAGACTGATAACTCGCTGGAGACTTTGCTTGAGATTACAGTGCACAATCACTTCTCATTTGCAATCTTTCCAATCTTTCTAACCTTTATTCTCCAAAATTCGACATGAATAATATTATCTTAGATTTACGCGAATATTTGACATTTTAAATAAAACTATCTTTTCGGATTTTTTCGTGGATTTATTTTGATTTTTATTTCCTGGCGTTTCAAATGCTTTACAGCAATCATGGTCAAGTGAGTGACTGACATCATTAATAAGAAACCAGGTTGGTCAGGGAAGAGAAGAAACTTTACTTAGTCTGAATCGGCACTGGGATGTATGAACGCTAACTTTTGAGAATTTCCTGACGTAGAACCTCATTAACTATACTATTACCCGTGACTGGAACCTATGATCTCAGGAAAATCAACGTCGTAGTTTAATAAAAGGATCTTAGGGTACAACATAAAAAAGCTAATTATTTCACGCTTTCACAAAAATTTGGGGGCATTTTTAATGGACTAAAAACATACACAACCAAACACACAAAGCAGATAAAAAAATAAGTAAAATAATCTCCTTCTTATGAAGCTAGCCAAGGTAACGAGTATTTTATTCCGAACACCATATGTTTCTCGGCTGAAATTGATGATGATTGACGTCGCGGCCACTAATCTGTAGCAAGATTAATAACCCTCATTGTAATGCCCCATCAGTAGGTCGGGTAAAAATATCTTACTATCCTTTTTCCGATTATAACCTACAAAACGTTTGGTCATTAATGGCAATAACAGGAAAGGGTTACGAGTTCGATGTTCATTTGAAGTAGATCAAAGTTAATTTGGAATTGAATTAAATTTTATTTATAAAATATTACTAGCAAACAGAAGTTATAATAAAATCGAAAAAAATTTTTATCAAGTGTGAGCCGGAATTACGTAGTGGAGGTTTCCGTACGGATATTTGAAGAATTTGAAAGCATATTTTCTGTAGATACTAAAATAATTAAGGACTTATTTGGTATATTTTGAAACACCAAGCTTTGAGATCTGCTAAATAACTTCATATGTTCAAATATTAAAAAAGAAAACTTATAGAAGATGTAATATAATATAGAATATAAATTATAAAAAACATGTATAAATCTCACCTATAATTATAAATCTCAGAAAAATAAAATTATTAGCAGTAAAAATATAACTTACATAACTTGAAGAACTATTTTTTGTACATTTATTTTTAAATGGTTAACTATAATAAAACGATATTCTTCGAAAAAATCGAAAATTGTACCGAATATATTGTTATTTGCTTGCTTTTTATCGTGAATTCTGATGAATTTCAAGCCTTTTCAGATGAGATCAGATCATTAAATACAATTTATACGTAATTTCCGGCCATCGTGCGGTCTTCCGATACTCGCTTAATTGCTATTCGATCATTTAAAATTCAGATAACTTTATAAAGAGCCGCCTGAATTCAATATGTATATTATTGAGATACAACAAATCCGTCAGTTCTAGGAGCAGTTTATATCGCTTTGTATTTCTTACTATACTAAAAAGAGCTTCTTAATAAGTTACTAGTCACCTAGTGGAACTTCACCTCTAGAAAAACAAAAAAAATCTATCCCACTGGAATCGTACAGTTTTTTGGGATAAAATTGCGTATATGTTATTTTGATGTATGAGCTATATTATTGCAAAGTTTCATTAATATCCATTCAGTAGTTTTTGCGTGAAAAAGTAACAAACATCCAAACATCCGTACATCCTCACCAACTTTTGCATTTATAATATTAGTAGGATTCAGAACGAAAGACCACATTTTCTTTAAGCACTATTCAGATTTATTTATGTTCTTGATCTTTGATAATTTTCTACATAGGCATTATATGTACCTAATTGGTTTAGAAACATGTATATCATACGCTAATATAAGCCGAACGCTAGGTTAAAACGAGACTTGCAAAACAAATCAAACAAGTCCAAACATGAAAGTTTTACTATCAGCTATTAAAAAGTCCCACTACCCTGCCTCCGTCTTCAGATTAGCTCGATAGTATAAAATTATTTCAGTTTTTATTTTTTCAAACTTAGTTAGGTTTTAATTGTTTTGAACAGAGCCCTAATACTTTTTCTAAAATAAAAGCAGCCTAAGTTATTCCTTATAGCATCAGCTATCGACCAGTGAAAGTCCTGTCAAAATCAGTTCAACCGTTTCGGAGATTGGCCGGGACAAACAAACAGACAAATATTTAAAAAATTGTGTTTTTCTGATAAGCCCCGTATATAATTTATATATATTTAATTAAAAGCTGTTATTTTGAAATTACAAACAGACTCTTCAATTTATTTATCTGTATAGATTACAAATCAATGCGACAAATACGCAGTTAGAATAGTAGAATAGACTATATAAGTGCTACTAAAAGCGTGTTAAATGCCTTCTAATTTTACTGCGGTAGATGTTGATAACATTATGAGCTTTGATAGTTAAATTTAACTAGAGTATATTAATCTAACCTCAACTGTATCTGATTATTTCCGTCATGTGGTCCCTTTTTTAACTAGATTGATCACCGTTCGAGATTATAATAAAACAACGTTATATTGTATCGCTAAAATAGTTTTAGCTTAGCGCAAATTAATCTTTTCTATACCGTATTAATCATAGCATATTGGTGATTTACCCACGCTCTTCTCTGGGGATTCCCCGGGAATTTACATTTATAATACTACTGGCGACTCACCCTCGCTCCGCTCGGGTTTGTCCCTAGTTACGTTTTAACATTTAGTATAGATTTCTCAGAGATGAGATATTTTTCCGCAGTAAAAAGTATCCTACATGTTGGCCCGGATAACCAACTATCATCATAGCAAATTTCATCAAAATTTATCCAGTGGTTTTCTCGTGATGCATTCCCAGACAGACAAATTGACAAAAATTCTAAAAACTATAGATTCGGCATCTGTATCGATAATAATGACTATTTTAATAAGATTTTCCAAAAAATATTCAATGTACAGATTCGACTCAGAATTTTATTATACTTATAGATATAGATACCGCCACGTTTTGTAAAATTATTAGCAGTAGCGTTACTCCAGGTTATATATTTTTATCTCTATACTAAATTTTATCCAAATCTGTCCAGTTGTTACATCTTGTGAAGGTGTAATACACACGCATACATACATACATTCACATACAAAATTTCACATATCCAAGCAAAGTAAGTATAAATCGCTAGTTTAACAATAAATATTATGTATTGATTGAATTGAATTAATTATTTTAATAGCAAAATATTATATTATATTTAACATTTTAAATACGCCCATTTGAAACCTTTCTTCATCTAGACGAAATAAATGACTATAATTTATTAATTAAGCGCCATCCCTATCAGTCATGTCCGTCTAATCCATCATGCGGTCACCCGACATGACTGGCTCGATTGCTATCGATCACTCAAGTTTCTCGATAAATAACTATTGTTATATTATAAATGTTGATGAATCTGGATACATTTCGCATTTGGTGATGACACGTTTGGCTCAGTTTGTAGTGACCCTACTTACTGTGCCAGCAGTCGCGGGTTTGAGTCCCACTGGAGGCATTCATTTGTGTGATGAGCACGAATGTTTGGACTCCAGTCATGGGTGTTTATATTTATAATATGTATGTATTTAAAGTTATATATATGTAGTGTATCAACTATCTGTCGGTGCAATAAATGTTGCATTATACTTTCTTAAATTTACGCGAATATTTGACATTTTAGATAAAATTATCTTTTATCTATATCTACTAATATTATAAAGAGGTAAAGTTTGTGAATTTGTGAGGTTGTAGGGGGTAATCTCTGGATCTACTGAACCGATTTAGATGAAATTTGGTAAGAAGATAGTTTGAGACCCTGGAAAGGACATAGAATACTTTTTATCACGGAAATCATCCCTTAAGGAAGTGAAAATGGGGATGACAGTTTGTATGGGGAATCAACCTAGGGACGAACCCGAGAGAATCGAGGGTGAGTCGCTAGTACTTGATAATTATATAAAATGTTACATTTTGGATCGGATTATTAAAATATTTTTTGAGGTACATTGTAATGAAAGTCGATTTGCGACGGATTTCAGTAAACTATACATGTTGATAGATTCTTCATACTAGAGATAGGAAATTGGCATAAGTATGGACTTTTTGTCCAGTTTCTATTTCTCGTAAGGAAAACTTCAGATAAATAGGTTATTGGGAAGCACCGTCGCTGTTCTAAAATCAATACAAAAATACCGTTCATCTTTTCCCTTTTTCTATGTGGTCGATATCATCAAACTGAATTTTTGGTGTTAGATATTTTCCAAAGCCTAAAACTAAAATTTTAATATTTGATCATTTTATTCATTTCAGGAACAAAAAGAATAAAAGGAGTTCCGCTCCCCGGATGTTGAAAGTGTGTGTGTGTGAAAGTTTACAGTTTTTATAATCAATTATCATATTTATGAGAAAATTTTGTCCGAATGTATGCTATTAATTTGAAAAAAAAAAATATATTTTGAACTGGATTTACAAATTACTAATAAAATTGTTTCAATACATACATATCTAAAAAGAGCAGGCATCGAACTTATATCTGGTCGATATTATATTACCACCGAAATAGTTTATAATATTTTTACGTAAAAAAAAAACAATACTTAGTATCAAATTACAACTCACTATCTAAAACCAATTAATTAAACCCAAAACATGTAAAATCTTAGTATTTTCCGAAAAACTTATTATTTAGGTGAAAAAATAGTGGATTCTGAAATCCTCCAACCGATAAGGAGCTTAGGGTGGAAAGGTTTAACGACAAAGACCAGGCGCTAATTGGGGCTCGAGACCCGGTTCCAGTATATTTATATACTTTCAGAACCACCCTTTGTTTGAAATGTAGCTAAATTGGAGACGTTTGAATGTTCTCTTGTATTACTTATAAATTCATTAAATGAAAAATCTAATTATATTTTCAGTAATCTCGGAAAATTCAGGTACATTTTGCATTTTGTTAATGTGTGAGACGTTCAAATAGCTTTATTTTAAATCCTGCGCTTTGTACCAAAAAGGCCGACTTTAAAATCATTTTAAGAGTTCTGACCAGATAGAAATCTAAGTAGTTTTTTTTTAAATTTATTCATATAGGATTACCAATTTAAAAATAAAACAGATATCATGTAACATATACAAAAGAAAACAAATCATACATTAAATTCAGCATATTACTCCTTTTTCAATGGGTTAATAAACACCAAAACAGCAATAACTAGTTCTCTTACACTATTATAAATAGCTAAAATTTGTTTTACGTAGAGTATAATTATATTGGAATCAATTTTGATTTCCACACAAGTGAAGCCGCAGTATGACAGCAGTTAAAAAAAATTACATCATAATTACAAAACTCCTGTGATGTGGGTGGGTGTATTATACTTGACATGTTAGAATATGTATAACGACGTTTTATGTTGCTATTTATAGATGTTGTCAAGGAAAATGCTCGTTAGAATATTTAGGTGCGAAAAACATGTTTTCTCTTGCTATATAAATATATTTTAACTCTAAACCCTTTTTTTAACGTTAGCAATGAAGCAGACCACAACAATTAAAGGGCTGGTCCTACGTTCACTCAGCTATCAGAGAAGTCCCAGGAGCAACACCACTCACCGAGGTGGGCTAGCTCCCAGTGCCTCCCTTGGCTTCTGCTCGGCTGAATCCAGACCCTAATAATTTATATTTACATTGTTACTAATGATATTGTTCTCTTGATCAGTTTAGGCCACGGCGGTTAACTTGACAAAAACTATCCAACTGCACAGGAGATATTATAGTGCACAAGTGTATGGGCGGACACAAGTTCATTCTCTTTTTTTGTTACTCTTACATTCCGGTTGGAGGATAATTCGAAATGACCAGTGAGATATCAGGCGTAGGACCGACGGCTTTACATGCTCTTCGAGGCACGGGGATGAGATAATACCAACTTCTGAGAACGAAGAATTTCTTGGCAGAAAAACTCAATAGCTAAACTTAAGCTTTGGTCTGGACGGAAACTCAAACCCAGGACCTCCAGATCTGCATGTACATGCATGGGATAAAAGTATCCAATGTCCTTTCCAGGATTTTAAACTATCTTCTTACCAAATTTCATCTAAAGCGGTTCGGTAGATCCAGAGATTACCCCCTACAACGTCACAAACTCACAATCTCACAAACTTTACCTCTTCTTAACATTAGTATAGATAATTCGACTTCACAAAAAGTAATTACTCAAATCAGCTGTAATTTTATATCTCAAAATCTTGACTTCTAAAACTTTCAATTGTATTTTTAATAAATAGGCTAAATACACCTTTAAATAGAAAAAAAACCATACTTAAAAGTCCTATCATTTCTAATAATTAAAAAGCATTTCTACAGACTTCAGCTTCTAATATACAAATCTAGCTAGCATCTTAATAAGAAAATTCTACTTCATAAAACTACTTCTAGCACATAAACAAACGGCAAGAACATAAGGGTCCAATTCATCTTAATTACTACTCTACGTGATCGGTGAGAGCGTAATTATATCCCTTGCTCTCCTTTATCGAAAAAACTGGAAAAATTCAATTATAGCTGGTATCTGAATAATTTCAATGAAGCTGATATCAAATTACACCGGTTCTAATTACAGATTTGAAAATTTCTTGATTTGTTAGTGTTTATTTTGGTTTATTATGATTTAGTGAATCTTTAGATGTTCGACAGTTCATTGTAGAAGATATATTTTGCAGTTTACTTTGGAATATTATGTTTATCAATATTTATCAATATATAATATCTTCTTATCATTATCAATTCTATATAACGAAGAAAGAAGTAAAAGAAATTAGGAAGTCTATACATATAATAAAATTCTGAGTCGAATCTGTACATTAAATATTTTTTGGAAAATCTTATTGAAATAGTCATTATTATAATTATACAGAAGCCAAATCTATAGTTATTAGAATTTTCGTCTATCTGTTGGGGAACGCTTCACGAGAAAACTACTGGACAGATTATGATGAAATTTGGTATGAAGACAGCAGGTTATCCCGATCAATATATAGGATACTTCTTCTGCAGGAAAATATCTTATCTCTGAGAAATCTATACTAAACGTTAAAGCGTAACGAGCAGAGCCAGGGAGAGTCGCTAATACATTATTAAGTTGGGTGAAATAGAAAGTAGTTTTTATAGGAAATGCTGGATTTTTAAGAGTTGTTGGAAATATGTATTTTTCATTCAGATCTATATATAACCTTCTAATATTATAAACGTGGACGTTTATATATAACGATGTTTGTTACTCTTTGACGCAAAAACTACTTAACAGATTTTGATTAAACTGTAGAAGGAGAGATTAACACACAGGCTATAATTTATAAAGATATATAATATATAATAATATATTTCATACGAAAATTGAATCCGCGAACCATTGTAGTCTATATTTTACTACATAATATTTACTCACATATAATCTAAGGTATTCATCCACACGCATATAAATAGACTAGATATGTGACTTAACTGACGACGCCTTTGAATACTAACAACGGAGTTACCGTCCACCAGACCGAACTAGCTTGATCAATGACACTTCCTTATTTCTATGAAGATACGGTTCAAAATATACTATCTGGTTTATCGATTGGGACGAATTAATTCAACATGTAACCAATCTCTCATTAAGTTCACAAAGATCTGCTTGAATTATGATGATAGTCTAAGGCAAAGCATGGTGTCGGCAGGTGGGATTTACAACGTTGCTTTATGATATAACCCAACCAACGTGTTTGATGAGTTCTAATTAAATTTGACAAATTTTACCACGTTGTTATTATAAATATGCTACTAGCGAAGTGAAATTTTTAGCAGAGCTTGTTTATAATAACAAGTCTATATATATTTCTCTTTTTCAACCGACTTCAAAAAGGAGGAGGTTCTTAATTTGACTGTATTTTATTTTTTTATACAATCTGTTATATTATAAATAAATATATATACGTTATATTGATACTACGGGAAAAATAAACAAATCCACTTTAGTATTAAAATAAATATATACCTAACTAGCGACTCACCCTCGCTTCGCTCGGGTTTGTCCCTAGGTTGATTTCTCATACAAACTTTCATCCCCATTTTCACCCCTTAAAGGAATGATTTCCGGGATAAAAACTATCCTATGTCCTTTCCAGAGTCTCAAACTATCTTCTCACATAATTTCATCTAAATCAATTCGATAATTTCGGAGTATATTTGGTACAAACAAACAAACAAAAAATCTTTCCTTTGTATAATATTAGGATAGATATATAATTCCGGTGAGCATTTGTAATTCTTTTTCTACATAACGGCTTGACGGATTTCGAATAGAAATTCTTTTACGTTCATATGCTGTCACCTGTATAGTTGTTATCTATAATTTCATCCGGTAGATAACGTTGGTGCCGAGTTTTTTTTTTAATTCACAGACCAATATTTTTTTTTGGATTTTTCACAAAAAAAATGTCTTTTCAGACATCAATCAATGTCAGGTACTGTATGTCTACATATGGGATTCGCTGGTTGTTTACGATATTATTATCTTTTAAGGATTTATCATTTACTGTAGGATTAAAAGTATAAGATTATAAGAATAGCTAGAAGAAAAAGGAAATGTGAATGGAGCTTATACGCTTATAAAATTTAAGTCATATTAAAGCAAAGAGCAGAGCGTAATTGGTGTATTGGCTCGGAATTAGCAATTCCAGAATAGTGATCAAACAATCTATTTATAATCCTTTGTAAATATCACTTAACATTCATATATATATAAAATCTAATGATCTATAGTAAAGGATTATTATGACTGCGTAATTGTATATGTAAATCCTTAAGGCTCTTTAGAGATGATTAACTTAAATTTTTTTTTTTCGTTTTTAAGAAATCATGATACCTTATATAAATAGCTACTGTATTATCTAATATATACAATTCTCGTGTCATAGTGTTTGCGGTTGCATTTCTTTGAAACGTCTCGACCCATTGTAATGATTTTTTTGTATAGTTGGTAGATATTAGAATAGGTCATACAGTAGTTTTATCTTCTTACCCGCATATCCCATTTTTTAATCGCGATTTTAGTATTTTTGTATGAACAATCTAATATATAAATACATAGCGAAGTATCCGAGCGAAGCGAGGGTGAGTCGCTGTATAACATAAAGTCAGAAAGTTTTTTTGTAGATTGAACGTGGGCGTACTCGCAGGTTTTGCTGGTTATCTTATATAAAATAAAATATTAGTAACTTTCTAACTTTATCGAGTGATATTAACTTGGATTTCGAATTCGATTACCACTGGCCTTACAGTGAAGGAAAAGATAGTGAGGAAACCTGCATGTCTGACTGAACTTAGCCAGTTTTCGAAAGACATGTGATGTCCGTCAATCTGCACTTGGCATGCTTAGTGGACTATGGCCTGATGACTAATCCCTCTCATATTGAACCGAGGGCCACCCTACAGTGACACGTTAAAAAGAGCTAAATACAATGAAATTTTAATAAAATTGTTATATACCATTACTATAGTATCTTATTTGAAAAAAAAACAGCTCCAGACGAAGGCTGACAAAAAAAATCAGTGGACAATTATTGATGGATACAATAATTTTACAATAGTATATACAGTAAAATAACTTTTTGAGAATACACCAATAAAAAATGTTAAACCTAAAGCGGTAAACCACTTCAACTTTACTAATAACGCGGAAATGTTTGGCGCATTCCGAGAATCTATTATGTGAAACATAACGCGACCACACGATGTAGCGAGGCTGCCGCAAATCGTCTTGTTGGCAACTAGAGACAAAATGTAACAAATTTGCTACGGCCCCTAACTCTGTTGCGTAATTATTCGCAAGATTAAAGGCATACGTGCTAATGTGGCGAGATTTGTAGACTTACATTGTTACACCGTTATGTGAGATCAGTTCAAGATGGGACAGCAGTCGATTTATCTACGTACCAACAACATGGTTTTTGTTGGTTTTCCTCCACTTCTGCTTTATTTGTAGGCTTATGTTATATTATAATCCGTAATGGGACACCTTAAAATGTTATGAATTTTCCTTTTTCTGGAAATAATTTATCTACATATAAATAGGTAAAGGCAAAACAGTTCAGTACATTTTTTTCTACTAATATACTAATAGTATTGATAACTAAACTAATAGTATTTCAATTTTATATTTTTCATTTGTAAATGTATGTAGTAATAGTGTTGCTTAATGATTTGCTTTTTAAATAATAACAAACTAAATTAAAAATATTATTCTTAAACTTACAGTTGGTTTGGGTAAATTAGACGGCGCGCGGCAGCGGATGCGCACGTGTGTGTGCGCAAGTACGCTACGCACATATGCAAACAGCTATGCCTCGGATACCAGGAACAAACCAACATAAGCCTTTGCTACTTTGCTTTCGATTTAAATTTGAGTACTGTTATTATATATTATAGTTCATGAAATATTATTATTATTATTATATAGATTATATATCTAAACCATAATCACACATCAAAACTCGAGTCAAACACTCAAATACAAGAAAAATTATGATAGCCCTCTTAATCGGTTTTGAATAGTCCCATACACATTTTATATTTGGTATGTTTATTTAGTTTTAAAAACTAACATTAATTTTCAAATTATATTATTTAACTCATTATTTCTTTTTTTTTTTTATAATTATGTTGGGTCATTAACACACAACACTATCTAGTCTCACGGTAAGCCTGTGTTATATATACATACTATAAATATAAACACCCATGACTGGAGTACAAATATTCGTGCTTATCACACAAATGAATGAACTCGAACCCGTTACCGCAGGCAAAACAAGTAGGCTCACTAAAAACTGAGCCAAACGTGTCGTCAAATTAAACAACAATTTTTATTATATCTGATTTCTATTAACCTCAGTGATTTTAGTTTATTTATCATGTTAATGATTTTGTTTTAAATAGGACACTTCAACCAAGCAAAGTGTACATCGTAATTTACTAAATTTAAACGAGAAACCTTAAAATGTCTATATCATTAGTAAAATTACTGTAATTAAATATACACGCTTCAGCTCTTATTACTATTACATTTATAATCTCGTTGTGCAAAATATATATTTTATTATGAAAATATTAAACGGCTTTAAAATTAAAATTAACAAATATTGTGAGGTATTTCGGTACCACTTGTCTACTTTTCTTCCAAAGCATTGTATGAGTTTTGTGGGTAGATACTGTCTGTAACAACTATATATTGAGTTTTGAGACCTCTAAAAACGTTTGCCTTCTTATCGTTCATACATTTTCACTAGCGACTCACCCTCGTTCCGCTCGGGTTTGTCCCTACTAGATACATTTTAACGGTTAGTATAGGTTTCTCAGAGATGTGATATTTTCCTGCAATAGAAAGTATCCTATAAATTGACTAAAATAACCAGCTATCATCATACAAAATTTCATAAAAATCTGTCAAGTAGTTTTCTCGTGATGCGTTCCTAGACAGACAGACAAACCAAAATTCTAAAAACTATAAATTCGGCCTCTGAGTCGATAATAACGACTATTTTAATAAGATATTCCAAAAAATATTTAATATACAGATTCGATTCAGAATTTTATTATATAATATACATTATTATGTATAGATTATATTATATATTACTTCTTTTTTAACTTATTGAAAGTTATTATAATTATGTTCATTAAAGTTACTCATGCTGGCTTCATCCACGTGTAAAGTCATATTGCATAACTAATTTACACGTTATATATCTATTTACATGTAGATTATTTTTGTTATTTTATATTTAAATTGTAATTGCTTGTCACGAAAAATATATGAATCTATTTATAAAAGCAGTAATGACACGCTCGCTTGGGAAACCAATGTAGCTGGTTCAAATCCCGGGTCCTACATCTCTAACACAAGAATATTAGAAAGAGAGATTGTAAGAATGGGCGAATCATTTGCAATATGATTACCACTTGCCTTTAAGTGAAGGAAAATGTCGTGAGGAAACCTGCTTGTATGAGAGAATCTAACAAGTTTTCCAAGGATATATGAAGTCTGCCAATCTGCACTTGGTCATCGTGGTGGACGGGTGCCTTATTGTATTGAACGGAGACCCGTACCCAGCAGTGAGACGTTAAAAAAAGGCTAAATACAATTACTTTTTAAAACCTCCATGTTCGTATGTAGACTTTGATGATGTTCTCCTGACCAATTCCGGCCACGGCGGCCAATCTCATTGAGACAAGCCAACTGCGCAGGAAATATTATAGTGAACAAGTGTACGCGCAGACACAAGTGCACTGCCTGTTCCTGTCACTCTCATACTCCGGTGGGACGACTGCTCGATACGACCGGTGAGAGTTTAGGCGCTGGACCGATGACTTTACGTGCTCTCCGAGGCACGGGGTTGAAACACCGCCAACTTCCCAACTCCGGGCCGTTAATGAGACTTACTATACAGAAAGATTCAATAAGTAAACTTGGACCGACCGGGGACTTGAACCCAGGACCTCCAGGTGTGCAGCCGTACATGCTAACGATTACACCACCGAGTTACGTAGACCTTAAAAAGAAAGTGAATATAATAGATAAAAAAATAATAATTTTCAGAGTCATATAAGTAAATCGATTGGCATATCTATTTTGTGTCGAAGTTACCAAGTCAAAAACGCTCGATCTTTTTATTATATAAAATTACTTGTCCTCACTGATTTATCAACGCAGAGCCTAAGCCACAGGGGCCAACTTGAAATTTTGTTTTATTTTTATTTTATGTAAACGTCCAATAAAGGGAAAAATTCAAAAAACGTAAATTTGTAGTTACATCACAAAAAAATCCGATTATAAACTTATTTCAACGTTTCATGTTACGAAACCCTCAGTGTGCGAATAAGTGTCGCACTTGTCCGATTTTATTGATATTAAAACGAGAGTATGACAAATACCATCAATACAATATTACATATATGTGTGTCTTGCTATCTATCAACAAGTCATGAGTAAATTCAGTAGATCACCATCCTAATTCACTAGACAGATTTATTGTCGATGTCCTACATCGCTACTATTCAATAATTTACATGGTACAAGGTTAGTTAGACGTAATACATCAAATATGTAATCATCGCACCTTATGTAGTAGAAACGTGGCCCACAAATTCTTTATATTCCAAATTTTGTTGTTTTATTATTTTTTTTATTATTACCTCTAATGTTTAAAAAGGGTATTGTATATATTATAATATAAGTTTTTTCAGCGGCTTCACTCGCGTAGAGTATTTATGTATAACTGTTTCGATTCTAATCGAACTTCAAGCATATTATTTTTTGATGTACACCAAAGCTCTTCTTTTTATGTTTACATATTTATGTAAGCAATGTACATATATATGTAGATAAGATTTCTATGGGAACTGTTAAATACAATATTTCGAAATTCAACCTCTATAGCGATGAAAGGTAGAGAAGTTCGAACATTTTGCAATGGAAGCTGACATTAGCTAACCCCCAATAAATGCTCTTAGATATATTGGCAACGTGAAACTAAACACCATATTGTTCATATATTTTCTTTAATGTATCTATTCTATCTATATTTATCAATCTCATAGTATGGTGCAAGTGGCAAAAAGAATAAAAATGGCGAAATTATGCCATTTTTTTATTGGCAACAAATTCTAGTGCCAAAAAAGTATTTAGTTTAAATTTTTCCGCAGTTCAGTTCTTTTTAATTTTAATTAAATTATTGTTTGTCTTATTTAGTGTAGTATATAATATATGATAGATATTTTGTAATTTAGAATATATATTATGTTTTAAAACTTACCCGTGCGCGCATCCGAGTGCCTTGCTGGTATTCAGAACCAGAACCAAAACCTCGACCCTGTAACAAAAAATCAATATATAAATAACAGGATCCCATGACGACGGTAGTACCCAGCCATCTTCCCTATTGAAATTTGGTGTTTTTTAATTTCTATGGCTTTTCGAATCATTCTACGGCTTAAATAATTAATATTATATTTAATTTTTTTTCTTTATGGTTATAAATATAATAATGGCAACACTAAATATAGATTACTAATTAATATTTTTAAAGTTGTAATAATTATAATGATAGCAGCAAAAATAAAATAAATAATATTCCATATTCAATTAAAATTATAAAAATGTTTAAAGTTATAAAATATTGTAAGGTACTTGGTGCAATTTTTCATTTTGTTAATTGTGGGTAGGCTGTCTGTAACAACTATACCTTCGAGACATCTAAAACCTTAGTCTCTTCCGTGACCATGATTGCTGTAAAGCATTCGAAACGTCGGGAACCAAAAATCAAAATATATCCGCGAAATAATCCGAAAAGATAGTTTTGTTTCAAATTATGTACGAGTATATTCATCCCACAGTAATAAATATTCATTTTTATAAGTAATAAATTATTGTAAAATGATTAATAATAAAAACATATTGTTATACATAATAATTACTTTAAAAATATAAATATAATATTAACAAAAATTAATAATAAATTTGACTCTCACTTCCGCGACACACTTCCGCTACATTCATTTCCAATGTATTGGACCCACCCCTCAGTCACGCCTAAAGAAGTTTTAGTGCAAATAACGATTGAAAAATAGAGTAGAAAAAACTACGTAGAAATAAGTAACTAAAACTTGTCTTTTCCTATTTACGTATAGATAATTAAAAAGCAATATATCTCTAGACTAAACAAAAAATATAATATAATGCTTCAGGATTATCGAACGCTGTAATTTTAATGTAACATTTTTACTCCTTCAGGACTCCACACACTTAATTTAACCATCTTCGTGTACACTTAGCCTTATACAAAAATATTAAATAATATACATTTAAGATGTTTTTGATGGGACGCCTTTGCCCCCAATAATTCTTTTGTTACCTTCCTTCCTGCCTTGAAAAGGAAATTGGATACTTTATTACGTCCCCTTTTTAGGTGAACCCTTTTTGATACAGGAAAAACTTTTTCAAGATCAACTTCAGGGAATAAATTAACTTTAAACGAAACAAACATTTTTTTTGTTTAATTAATTTGATTAAAAATCATTTACAAATTAATTTTCTTAAATACTTTACGAAAATACTTAAAAAGGCAAAGACTTGAAATGTTGATTGATTATATTTATTAAATAAAATACATTAAAGCCAGTCAGTCAGTTTCATTTTTAACTGAAAATTTTTTGAAGACATGAGGATTCTCGCCCAGGTCAAATGTTGAAGTCCTGGGTTCTATTCCCAGTGAAAGTCAAAGTACCTATTAGTATTTTCTAACAACGAAATCTAAATAGAAGCTATAGGTTTTAATTTGTTTGGTACAGAACCCTGATTCTTTTTCTAAAATAAAAGTAGCCTAAGTTACTTCTTATAACATCAGCTATGTGCCAGTGAAAGTGCCTTCAAAATCCGTCCAGCCGATTCGGAGATTAGCTGGAACAAACAGACAGACAGACAAAAAAAATGCTTTTTTCTTATAATTACCATGTATACTTTCATATTGTATTTCGTTCAAAAACCGTTACTTTAACAATACAAATAGACACTTCAATTTTATTTGTCTGTATAGATAAATACACAGACACATCCTAAAAAAATCATATCAAAATTCATTGTAAGTTTCAAGAATTCATTCAAAAAGTGATTTATGAGATTGATTGAAATAGCTTCAAAACTATTTAGAGATTATTTATAGCTATAGCCATCTATCACAAGTATTTTGAATTTGGTTTAACGCTTATTTCAATTGATCGGAAAGATGCGAACTTGGCTAAAACTCGTCGACTGCGTGCGGTTGGCGGTTTTGTTACCTGCGTAGTTTAGTACGCCTTTGGGTTTAACAGATTGCTGTGGCGGACTTTGAGCGTAGTGGCCGATAGAATTTAAATTTTCCTTATCCTAATCCATTCCTGTATATATAAATATTATGAAAATATTTAATGAATTTGTTATGGAGCAAGTCGCATGTTGAATATATAATACTTACTCAGTTATTAACTAGCGGCTCACCCTCACTTCGCTAGGGCTCTAGAAAAGCACAAACAGATCGATCCCACGGGAACCGTTCATTTTTCTGGGATAAAAAGTAACCAGTTGTTTGACCGGCAATATAAGGTGTAGGGGACGCAACCTACCACTAAATGCTTGCTAAATAAAATACAGTCTGTGATCGTTGTAAAGTTATTGATTTAATTATATGTTATACTGATAATTGATGCTAATTAATGATAATGAATGCAACCGGTTTGATTACTGTCCGAATATGCACTGCCTTTTTTAAGTGGCCAAATTTTACTAAATTAGGTGCATAAGGTGTTATGTCCTAAGCTGTACAAGTAACTATAGTTTTTAACTATCCCACGGAAACTCTTTAATTTTCCGAGATATTCGTAGAAAGTATTTAAAATGTTCACCGGAGATGTAAGGTACCACCATGCAAAATTTCATTTAAATCGGTTTAACAGTTTCGGAGATTAGCTAGTACAAACAGACAAATAGACAGAGAAACAAAAAATTTGATAAAACCTGGATTTGTTCTATTTCTTTTCTTACATCCCTCTGACTCGGTTTTTAGCATTTTTTTTCTATGTAGAGACATTCAACCTCTATAGTTTTATTATATGTATAGAATAGATATTATCTATAAAAACGGCAAAAAATTGTCTGTTGTGAGCTTCACATAAATATTTGTTTTATTTTAATTTAATTATTTATTTTTTAAGTGAATATATAACTAAATATTCTGTAAATATTTCAATCTCGTCTACCTGTTACCGTTATCAATATCTAGCAAGAACAAGAAAATAAATCACGTTTGTTGTATAGACCCTCTTAAATATTTATTTTATTGTTTTTTAGTAATTGTCGTTATAGCAACAACAGAAATACATCGTCTGTGAAAATTTCAACTGTCTAACTATCACGGCTCATGAGATACAGCCTAGTGACAGACGGACGGACAGACGGACGGACAGCGAAGTCTTAGCTAGTAATAGGGTCCCGTTTTACCCTTTGGGTACGGAACCCTAATAAAAAGAGATATACCATTATTTTTAACTGATCAACTTATTATACTTAGCTAACTCCTCTGTATCTCCACACAGATCTTGTTTAAACCATTGCTCATTCGTTGCTAGGCACAAAGAAGACCCCGCAAAAACTCAAGCAAGGTAATTCCTCAACGACCGCGGACACGCCGGCATTACAGTTAACAATAGATTTCATAGAAATTTACCTCGAGGTGTTAATATTATTTCATAACAATTTTAACATTAATAACATATTATTACTCATACAATGACCACCAACAAAAATTTATGATAATATAATTCGACTGATGTTTTTTTCGTAACAAACGCCTACGCCAACCTGATTCAATTCACAACAACTTACCAACTTTTACGGGGGAAATAGAGGTTTACAACTTTGTTTCCATTCTATAAAGACGAAACTATTTGATGTCGGATAATTTATGCAAGCGCCCACAAACTATCAAGATATGACAAGAATTGGGGACAAACTTTGTCAAAAACAGCCACCCTCGTTCCAGTTTTGAGGGAAATGCGCTTATCTCTATCCTATCGGTATTCAAATCTAATTTGTCTTTAGCAATCGCGGGTATAACAAATGGATTGAGCATTGAATTGTTAAAATTGTTGTAGGTTTTTTAAAGTTTCAGACTTCCACGATTTAGTTAATTTATGGCCGTTGCAGCGTTATTTAATTATTTAAAAAATAGGAAATAAAAATCATGCATTTTATTGAACGCCTTTTGAATGTCACTATTTTTTTCTTTTTGGAAATTCTGTCACAAACGTAAAATAAAAAAAGTTAATAAAAAGTCTTAGTAAAAACAGGAAAATAAAAAAGGATGTGTATATATTTGTGTATGTGTTTATTTGAGCCTACAAATTCTAGTACCATTATATTTCACATAATTGAATATTATTAATGGGATTTTTTTAAGTGTTCGCACTCCCACTCACTAGTTCTATCATAAAACCCGAATTATAAACTAATTCTATTGTCTTATCAATCAGGAGCTGAGACGTGAGAGAGAACATATTGTTGTAAAACTGAATAATTGACATTCAAAATTCCATTTCAATCAATTTATTCTATTTCAAATAACATATTCTAATAAGCAATATGGATAATATTGGGTACTGTAAGATAAAAGAGTCGTAGTTATACTTAGTTGAAAAACAATTCTTTCTATCCTGTTAGATAAATCTTATATTTGTATCGTATATTTGTATAATCTTTATATACATATAAACTAGCAACTCATCCTTACTCTGCTCGGTTTCGTTCCTAGTTACGTTTTTACGTTTGGTATAGATATTTCAGAGATATTTAAGATATTTTCCTGCAGTAAAAAGTATCTTATATTTTGACCCGGATAACCAGTGGTTATCATACCAAATTTCGTCAAAATCCGTGTAGTGGTTTTCTTGTGATGCGTTCCCAGATAGAAAGACAGACCGACAGACAGACAAAAATTCCAAAAAAACTATAGATTCGGCCTCTAAATCGATAAATTACTATTTAAATAAGATTTTCCCAAAAATATTTAATGTACAGATTCGACTCAGTTAAATTTTATTATATGTATAGATAAACCTAATATCTAAAACAAAAAAATGAAAATTGATTCAAGTTTAAACAAAATTTCGATTTAATTCATGTAAATTTATTCAAAATAAATCTATTGAGGCACGTTTTGTCACTATTTGTTCAGAATTAGCAAACATATAGCCAGTGAAAAAGATAAATGAAAATCCACAGAGATGGTTCTCCGACACGCATTATTTTGCCCAAGGGTTTTGGGGATACTCGATAACGAAAGTTATAACCTGGTAAAGCTTTCGGTGTATTTTCTGCTCAATTTGTGGTTACATTACCAAAAGTGTAGAATTTGTTAGAATAAATCTAAGGTTAGTGAGCTTAATGTAATTTTATTCCTTACTACGTTGATTCCCCGTACTAACTTTCGTCCCCATTTTCACACCCTTTAAGGGATGATTTCCAGAATAAAAAATATCTTATGTCTTTTCCAGGGTCTCAAACTATCTTCTTAGCAAATTTCATCTAAATCGATCCAGTAGTTTTTGAGTTTCTTCGTTACAAACATACAAAAATACAAATCCTTCCACTTTATAACATTAGTGTAGATTAAAGATTTTTATTACTAACGTAGGTATGCAAAAAGGGATAGTTAATACTTTCTTAGACTTACGCGAATATTTGGAATTTTAAATAAAATGGTTTTTTTTCGTGGATTTATTTTTGTTTTCGAATGCTTTACAGCGCACATGGTCACGGGGAATACTGCGGTTTTAGACTTCTCAAAGGCCATTATAATTAATTATACCTATTACAATGCCTACCCACAAAATTATACAATGATTTTAATAATACGAAAATGGCAACTAAGTACCTTACAATATTTGTTAATTTAATTATTTTTATAATTTCTATAAGCTTAACATTAACGTTTTAATGAATAATATAGATTTTTCAGGGATGAAATATCTTCGTAAAAAGTATCCTATATGTTGAACTGGACAACCAACTATCACAATGCCAAATTTCATCAAAATCTATCCAGTGGTTATTTTGTGATGCGTTCCCAGACAGACAAAAAATCTAAAATTTATTAATTCGGCCTCTGTATCGATAAGTATGACTATTTCAATAAGATTTTTCAAATAATATTTAAAAAATCCGAAAATATAGTTTTATTTAAAATATATCAAATTTCAAATACAACCATCTTTCTGGATTTTTTAGTATACATGTATATATATAAACGTATATAAATATTAATAAAATTATCATTATTTTAGAATATTTTAACATTAAACCTTTATATTCATATTTATTCATAGTATACGATTGTACTGAAACTGTTATTGTTTTAAAATGGAATGGGCATTGTTATTTTAACAATGCAAATATAACAATATGGCGAAGTATTACGTGCCACGGTTCTGCCGAATGGCGTAGAGAATAAAATAACTCTCCTATATAATTTATAGGTGCATATTAAATGTATAATTAATTATAGTTTCTATATTTATCATGAACTAGTTTGAATTCTATTAGAAGCTATTTACTGAGGAACAATAAAATAATAATGTAAATTAACTTTCTTGTTGGTCTGAAGCCTAGCATCTTTGGCAGATTTGGAAGTCCTGGGTTCGAGTTCGAGTGAGTATAGCACAGGGCTAGGCTGTTGTGGCCAAAATCGGTTAACTTTCTTTAGTAATAAAAGCTCTATTAACGCACGGAAGGAGGCTACCCCTCCATTCATCATGTTAGCCAAATAAGCTTTTGCCAACATGGTGTTTTTTTGTTAATAAAGCAAACGAAATCCCCATGCGGCTTTCCAAAAAGGAACCTTATTACTCGTATGTAGATACAAATCAATTATTTAAAAATAAATAAAGGCTTCAAAGTTTGAACTCGCTACTTACTCTGCTGCAAAAGCCAGTCAAAATGTAACTATATCACACGATCGTCAAGTTTAAAATTAATCCATAGAAAGCAATAAAATGAGATTGAACGAAGTCCTTTGATAATTTGCTTACGGGGTTTGAACAGTTAGACAAAGGCATTGGGTTATATAATATGGCAAGCCCCGTTTGATCTGCAGCCAGTAGAGAACTTTATTTGATGTAAGGGTATATTTGATTCGAGTCTATTTATACTTTTGATGGATTTGAGAGGTTTTCTGGTAAAAAATTTCTTATATCTGTTACTAATTTTACAACATAATACCTATCTCCATTTTTAATTTCATTCCAAACAGTTCAGCTGTTACAGTGTAAAGTGTAAACAAACACTCACAAACTTTTGTGTTAATAATATTAGAGGGATTGAAAATTTATATGAAATTGACATTCTTTTTTGCCTACAGTTGTGTTTTTCTTTATTATATCACAGATAGAGATGAATAAATGACCATATCAGAAAAGACCTCTATAAAAATATAAGTTCAAAAATAGTCACTTCCAACAAGTATTTTAATACCAATTTTTTTTCTTGAGAAATGCAGATCATTATAGCAAAATTCGTTTCCAAAATTCAGTAGTTGATGAGATTAGCGCGCATATAAGTACAGACAAAATCTTAACGGACTTCTTTTTATATGTGTCAGGATAAAAATTTTAAATGTAGGTATATTTTATAACAATATAATAACGTCTCTTGTACTATCAATATGATTTTTTAGCCCTTTTAGAAGATTTTTGGGCCATCATATTAACAATAAACGATAATTTGTTCTGTATGATAAAACCTGCGATGTTCAGCAAATAGATACGTACAAATAAGGTAATACTTCACAATAATACCAAGATTTATATAATTTATTCTACATACAATTCATGTCCGATAAAAAATTAATCTTCTAATACATTTCGCCTTCAATATACCACATTATCATAATACGTAGATTCTGATGAGTCATCCTCTAACGAGCTGAGTCGAAGGATATCTACTTACATGGAGCCTTTCAATGAAATATTTTAAGCGTTTAATGTATCTGCCTAATAAGGCGTTAGACACGGGTTCATTCCCGTGTGAAATAAATATTGTGTTAAAGGCCAGCTACAAATATACTCTGTGAGGCAATTGATATGCATTATTATTGATACATATTTGAATATAACACCTGCTATTTTTTAAGCATTTATTGTTCAATGTCCTGCCTTATTTTGGTCTATTAATTCTGTCCTCAAAGAAGTCACCTTTCACTAAGTCTCAAAATAATGTAAGAAGAAAGCTAAGTAAGACCTGAATTACGCTTAACTCAGCTTTCAGTTTTGCCTTATTCTTACTATACGCCTATTCTGTCTCGAATTTTGTTCACAAAATCATGGGTTTTTTTGCACAGAACCCTATTTTTTTCTCTGAAATAAAAGTAGTATCAGCTATCCGGTAGTGACAGTCTCGTCAAAATCGGTCCAGCCGTTTTGGAGAATAGCCAGAACAAACAGACAGACAGACAAAAAAATTAAATATATTTAAGGTACATACATACTTTCATATGTATTTAGTAAAAAATCTGTTATTTTGACACTACAAAGAGATATTTTATTTATTTTTATAAACAATCGCAATTTTTCAAAGCCTGGGGCTTGTTACACCCCACTTTGTACAAGGAGGGTTAAGCGTATTACGATTTACGATTGCCGGCTGACCTATAACAGCTATTGGTCATACTAAATTATACATTAAACAGTAATTCAACATGTTAATTGCTTTGGTTCTAATGATAAGGGAATCAGTCATTTAGTTAGATGACTCAATTACGTAGCAGTCAGGTAATTGTTACAAATTTAACTAATCGGAACCATTTAGATAGTCTCAATCAAACTGATTTAATGAAGCTAGATGTATATTAGAAAGGCATTCAAAGTTCTGAAACAAACACTAGTATTAGAAAAGAGTTAGTGAGTCACGGTCATGGAGAGACTAAGCATTTAGACGTATAAAGTTAATATATAGTAGTTACAGACAGTAACTACCAACAAAATTATACAATCATTAGAAAGAAATAGAAAAATGGCACCGAACTATCTTACAATATTTGTTAATTTTAATTTTTAACATTTCAAAAAGTTAGATAATTGAGTATTAAATATGTATTACTAGCAGCTCATGTGTTACTTCGCCTCTAGAAAAACAAAACAAATATATCCCACGGGAACCGTACATTTTTCCGGGATAAAAATAGTATTTTTCCGGGTAGTCCAAACTATAATCTATCTCCTTGCCAAATTTTATCCAGATCCGTTTAGTCGTCCTAGCGTGATTGAGTAACAAACATCCATCCAAACAGCCAAACTTCTAAACATTCACATTTATAAATATTAGTAGGAAGTAAGTTTCAATTTGAAATTTACAATTTTTTATTTTTACAATTTTAAAGCATTTTGTAAATTATTTATTGAAAATATTAGTATATCAGTGTATAAATGTATGTATGTATATTGTTTCCTGCAAAAGCCTAAACGGATCTAAGTAAAATTCGAATTTTACATAGTTTATATCCTGGATAAATAAATATGTTTAATCGACGTTTTAAGCTAACCTTTTTTTTTACGTTGGGAAATGCATTTTCGCACGACGTGTGGGACTCACCGGCGTAATACAGCCAGTACTACCCACTAAAACCCAACAAAACCTTCCCCCGTCTTAATGGGGCGTCGCAGGATCGCTTACGCATTCAACTACGACGCCCCGACGGCAGGTCTGCCGAAGCAGACCACCACAACCATGGGGTTGCTCCACAGTCCACTCTGCTGTCAGAGAAGTGCCAGGAGCAACCCGCGTGGTACACCGCCCCCCGAAGAGGGCCACCTCCCACCGCCCACCGAAGTGGGCAACCTCCCTGTGCGTTTCTTAGCTTCGCGCCCGGTTGGATTGCCGGGCACTACTGAGCCCCCCCACCACGACAAGGTGAACGCAGGTTGGGGGGGGGGGGGGGGGGTTTAAGCTAACCTGCAAGTACATACTAGGTATAAAATGTATTTCTTTCGTAGCATGCGCATCTTTTAGTAGAATATACACACTAAGGGTGGTAAATTAACTGTTATTTATAATTTTAGTTAAAACCTTTAACCTTTTTAGTTAAAAAGTAAACATGACATTTCGTTTCAAGCCCGATGGGTATGGTCAGTCCCTTTTACTAAACCTATGCTGTTTTCATCTATCCTGTTTTTATTGCTGTTACTGCTGAGTTTTCTTTTAACTTTTAAACAAAGGTATTGAATATATCATTTAAATATACTTATTAATCAATACTGATGATTGAAATGCGAAGACAGTCATTATTGAAAATTTGAAAAAAACATATTATGTGAATAGAATTCACTCATCTATATAAAAAAGCTGACTGTTTCTTAAATGTTTTTATTGATAACATTAAAGCTCGTAAACGGCTATTAAACAAAAACAAAGACAACCAGAAGACATACACAGGAGAAAAAGGTACTGAACTGTTTTGTCTTTGCCTGTTTATATAAATTCTGACACTTGCACGGGGTTTCGGTCGAGTGGCTTTTAAAATTCGTAACGTCCATAAATGGAACGTAAAATACTAACAGATTTTTTCAAATCAAACTGATAGCTTCGGAGGTTAGCACGTTCAAACAAATAGACAAACAATCTCTCACCTTTAATTAGAGATGAGATATTTATCCGAAGTAAAACGTATATGTTGACCCAGATAATCAGCAATCATACTACCAAATTTTATCAGAATTTGTCCAGTGGTTTTATCGTTATGCGTTTCCAGACCGACAGACAGACAGACAAAAATTCTAATAAAAACTATAGATTCGGCCTCTGTATCGATAATAATCACTATTTGAATGAGATTTTCTAAAAAATATTAAATGTTCAGATTTGACTGCGAATTTTATTACATTTATAGATTTATATTTTTGATCATAAATGTTTCTTATATAAATTGTTGATTACGAATCCCTTATCTATCACGGTGGAATACACAAAATATTCGTTTGGGAGCCAATTTAACTTTCAAAACTTGTTCACAAATTACACTCGCTTATCGCTTCATCGAACTCTTGCGTCTTTGGCAGGTGATATAATTATTTGTATAGAACTTTAAATTCTATATTGTACTAGCGACTCACCCTCGCTCCGCTCGAGGTTCGTTCCTTGCTAGGTTTTAACGATTAGTATAGATTTCTCAGAGATGAGATATTTTCCCGCAGTAAAAAGTATCCTCCTATATATTGACCAGCATAACCAGCTATCACCATACCAAATTTCATCAAAATCCGTCCAGTGGTTTGATGATGTGTTCCCAGATAGACCGATAAACAAAAATTATAAAAAGTATAGATTCAGTCTCTGTATCAATAACAAGATTTATCGAAAAATATTTAATGTACAGATTCGACTAAGAATTTTATTACATGTATAGATAATAAGTGTACTGTATATGGTACTAATTAAATATTAGCAACTTAGGTCTTATATATTATTACTAGGTCATTAGGTCTATAATAGGGTTTATGTGCTACTCCAGGCCATAGCCTAAGTGTCGGTCTGGCCGTGTAGAGTAAAGGAGTCACAAACATACATACTAGTATACAAACTTTCGCCTTTATAGTAGACTGATAATGTTATTTTATGCGTATAATAATAGGTTTTATTAAATTTTAAATCTAAATTGTAAATATGGATTGAAACATAGATAATTTAAAATTATTCAATACTTTCTTAGGTAGAGTTTAATACGATTAATGAAGATATTATTTATTTATAAGCATTTTACATTTCATTATAATATTATAATTTACAACGATATTATATTATTCTTTACATTACATTTATAAATTCAAATTGGAATAAAAGAAAGGTATTGGCCGCACGTTCGCTTTCTCTCTTTCTAGAGAGTGGTCAATTTCATGAGAGTATTGCTCAGTCAAGGCAGTGGTAGCCCAGTGGTAACGCGCTCGCTTGGGAAACCGAGTGAAGCAAGTTCAAATCCCGGGTCTCGCACCTCTGATATTTTCATGTGCGAATCATTTCCAACATGATTACCACTTGTCTTAACGGTGAAGGAAAACATCGTGAGGAAACCTGCATGTTTTAGAGAACTTAGCAAGTTTTCGAAAGACATGTGAAGTCCGCCAACCCGCACTTGGCCAGCGTGGTGGACTATGGCCTAATCCCCCTCGTATTGAAGGGAGGCCCGTGCCCAGCAGTGGGACGTTAAAAAAAAAAGGGCTGAATACAATGCAATACAATACAATTGCTCAGTCCATACTCTACGTCTATGATGCAAATATATTGAATATAATAATAATTAAAAAAATTAGAACTACTAAGATTCTATTATCGCTTCAAGAAACTTATTTAAGTTTTAATACAAGTTCAAAGTAATTAGAACTTTAAGCAAACTTCCGACTTCTCTTTGTTTAAATGTCAAATACATAAAATGATGTGATCGATACTCATTGAAAGCGATTTACTATAATTGTAGAATTACTTCCGACAAAGATTCGTTCATCTATATCTATATCTGTACTATTATTATAAATAGAAAAAAAAGTTATTTTTTGTATGTTTGTTTGTAATGATTAACATGAAGAATGATTAACTGAAAATCCACTGAACTATTTAGATAAAATATGGTATGAACTAACTCAGGTTACTGTAGGTAGAAAGGACATAGGATAGTTTTTATCCCGGAAATCACGCTTTAAGATGGTGAAAAGGGGGATGAAAGATTGTATGGGGAATCAATCATTTCCCAAGTATGGCATATAAAACTCTTCATACCTTCGTATTTATATATACATACTAGCAATACCCGCGGCTTCGCCCGCGTCCAAACTTCCGATCGCTACCAAACTTCACAGGATTACCCGCTGGGCTAACCTAAAGATTGCCTGAAAATTTCATCAAAATCGCTCCCGCTGTTTTACAGTCCATAGGGAACATATATAGGTACAAACATCGATTTTTATTATACTTGAACAACAATTTAAATGTATTTATTGCACGAAAAATGGAGTTTTACATGAAAATTTGATTACACACCGACTGCAGCGCTACCTACCGGGTCCAATTATATTTTTAAAACTATTCAGGAACCCATCGAAATATATACAAAAATTTCATCCAAATCGGTCCAGCCGTTTAGGAGGAGTTAGGTGACAAATACATGTATAGAAGAATTATATATATATATATATATTAAGATAATAGTCGAAGTCGAAGCAAGGGTGAGTCGCTAGTTTTATAGAAAAAAGGAAATCAAACGAAGCCCATTTATAACTTCTTATCCATAACTGGAACTAATATGATGATAGGTAATAGAACTTTCCATTCAAAATCAAAGTCTGAAAAGTCAGTGGGTATAAAATTGTATGATTTATTTGCGAAACTTCATTGACTTTCGAGTTCAGATGGAAAGTTAGAAAAAATTGGGTGTGTGTGCAATTCACACACGGTAGAAGTAAAACTTCAGAAAAGTAACCTACGAGAGAATGAGATGAATATAGAATATCAGGAGTTGGATAATTATGACGTTTATTTAGTTTTATATTTTTACCAAGTTTAAAAGTTATTTTATATATTATTTGACAAAAATATATGTCCATTATATATTATTCAGTTATTGATTTTATTATTTTTTACTTACAGTGTAATATATTCTATCTCAAATTACGGTTACCATGGCAACATGGCAATGTATTTTATCGCCGGTTCAATGCTATATATTTATGTGTTTGTCTCTTTTTAGTGTTGCATTTCCGTTTCATCGAGTTTCAAATCACAACTATTCTAAATAAGTTTCACTTCAAAATGCACGTTATAACTCATAATTATGTATAAATATCTCAGATTTATGTCACGTTCAGAGTATGCTAGTTTCATACATTATTTTGTTTACTTTAGCGATGCTCATTATAGAAATTAACTTATCTATGGTAAAAAGATAAAACGCAAAACGAGTCTTTTTAATATCAAAAATATGTGAAAAAGCTTGGTTTATTAATCAGATTAACATTAACAGTTTTTGAGATCGAAATTATGATGATGAGTTGTGTATTTGCTTTCAATAAACGTCTTTTATTTTTACTTGAAACCGTTAGAAGTGACATTTGACTTAAAGAAATATGTTGGGACATTAACACACAACACCATCTAGTTCCATGGTAAGCTACCAGACCTATGTTATGGATAAAAGATAGGTGATACACTACACATATACCTATAATTTTAAATACATACCTACATATTATAAATATAAACACCTATGACTGGAGTATAAACATTTGTACTCATCACACAAATGCCCCCGGTGGGACTTGAACCCGCGACCGCAGGCACAGCAAGTAAAGTCACTACAAACTGAGTCAAACGTGTCGTCAAAGCCTTTGACTGTACTGTTGCTTTATACTAAATTGTTGAAAGATAAGTAAAGTGAAAGAATTATATATTAATTAACAACCGAATCTAGTCTCAAAATAACTTATTTTAAAATGAATATGTATAATAAGAAATTTACCCCTAGCTAAAATGGAACTGCAACCCCCGTCATAATGGTATAATTTCCCACAAGCAAATCCACACGTTGAGTTGGCATATTTAATATCACACTGTATTAGGACGAAAATATATCATTTTTTCCATTCCAGACGTTGAGTAATACAAAACAAAAAGTGCTTTCGAAGTTTCGCGTTAATAGAAAAACTCGCGGGAAAGTGGAGCGACATTAATCACTGCTATGGTACCTTCTTTTAAAAAAAATTCTGTCGACGCGCACTCATTCGAATTATATGGAAATCTTAATTAACATGGCGAATTTACGTTATGACATAATATTATTGAAATGTTATTAGAGTTTTCGTCTGTACACTAATAAACTGAGTTATAGAGAGCTTACGAGCTTTATATTATTCATTTCACATTTCCTACTCGACAAAGTGCCTTCTAGTTTTGGACTCTTGCCACTCATTAGTCTATCTGTAAACACAATTGATTTACAGCCTAAATAAATAATTTATTGACCGGTTTCAAAGAGAAGTAGTTAATTAATCCTTAAAACTGACTAATATAATGGGGAGCTATTTGTGTATGTTATAGGTATGATACCTTCGCAAACTTTGAACTGATTTTTTTATTCTTTTTTTGAACTATTGGATCACTCTAGTTTGGTTCGATATACAGTATCCAGCATAAAAATTCAAAATTCAAATATTTTATTAAGTAACTATATTATTATAATTTTTACTGAAGATCATAAATCGACCAGTTTCGATAGAAAGTTCAAAATTGAGAAAAACTGGTAAAAATCTCTAAATCAAATCAAAATGCACGATGGAATCCAATAAATTCATATACAATTTTATGTGCATGTTTGAGAGATCCTTGATTGATTGATTCATTGAGGGGAAGATCGTGCCCAGCAGTGGGTACAAATGGCAAAAAGGGTTGAATTAGGTACTTATTAGGTTCTTACCTTGGGCGTGCTGACCTCCCTTGTTGAAATGCCCATCTTTTCGTGGTGGCGAAGCTGCACGGGGTAGATGATTTGGTAAAAGTGGGAGCCGATGTTGCGCACCAGGTCCTGGTTTTGTGGATACTCGCGTAATAGCCGCTCCACTTCTACTGAAAATATTGAAAATTGTCAATAAAATCATTGTTGAATAAGGCAACATCTGTTCATCAATTAAAGGAGGTGCTTCTCTTGATATTTTTAAATAATTGAAAGGTATTATATATTTTTGACTGATGGTCTACCCACCTGATATGACCGGAAATGCGCTTAAGTTTCAATAAATTTCATAGAAATGACTCTCTTACCAATAAACAAAAAATCACATCAATGTTCTGCTCCATTTTTTTAAAAAGATTAAATTCACTAGAGTTGCAGGTTTTGCTATGAATGTTTTCATATAAGGATATGAAATGATAAAGATATGAATAACTAGCGACTCACTCTCCCAGACATGAGATATTTTCCTGCAGTAAAAAGTATATGTTGACCCGAATAACCAGTTATCATGATACCAAAATTCAATAAAATCTGTCTAGTAGTTTTCTCGTGATGCATTCACAGTCAAACAGACAGACAAAAAGTCTAAAAACTATAGATTTGGTCTCTGTATCGATAATAATGACTATTTCAATAAAATTTTCCGAAAATATTTTATGTACAGATTCGACTCAGATTTCAATTATATGTATAAACTGAACAGCACAAACATATCTATCCAATGAGAACCGTTCATTTTTCCGGGATAAAAAGTAACCTGTTGTTTGACCGGTAATATAAGGTATCAGCTTGCCAAATTCTACTAAATTAGGTGCATAAGTTGTTGTGTACTAAGCTGTATAAGTTAGTATAGTTCTTTAACTATCCAATAGATACTTTTTAATTTTCCGGGACGAAAAGTATCTAAGATGTTGACTGGGGATATAAAGTACCACCATGCAAAATTTCATTTAAATCAGTCCAATAGATACGGAGATTAGCCCGTACAAACAGACAAACTGACAAACAGAGACAAACAAAAATGTTGAAAAAAAATCTGGATTACACCCTTCTGACTCGGTTTTTAGCATTTTTTTCTATGTACAGACATTCCACCTCACAAACACAAAATCTACTCATTGAATTTTAATGAAACTTACAATAATATAGTTCATACATCAGAATAACAAATAGGCTACTTTTTATCCCGGAAAAATGTACGGTTCCCGTAGGATAAATTTATTTTGGTTTGTCTAGAGGCGAACCCAAGCGAAGCAAGGGTGAGCCGCTACGTACAATAAAAGATATCTTAAACTAAAATTTAATAAATTTATATGAAAATATATTCATATTATAACAGCAAAAACATAAGTTTATAATATCTAAAACATCTAACTTTTATGAGGTTCTGAAAATGAACAATGGATGCTGCATTGAAACTCATTCAGTTCTTGAGTGCCACTTCTACGGAATAGATGAGGTAGATTAAAATTTATATGGGAGATGCGGTAAGATAGCTTTATAAAATGATAGTTTAACGAAAAATGCTTTATGTTGTTTAAATCGAAACTAGTAACCGCCTTAGGTTTTGCTTAGAAACATGTTATATGGTCTGATTATCTATGTACACACCAAAAAATTGGGTTTTGATTTTGAGATTGCTTTATTAGATGATATATGTACGTAATACATATGTATGTATGTCTGTGTGTTCTGTATCTGTTTTATTTATAGAGTAACCTTTTGAATATGTTCTTTATACATTTAAGCTAGCTTTTGCCTGTAACTTTGCCTGCGTAAAGAGATAACGTGAAGACATCCTTCGTAAATTTCCATTTTAATTATAAATATTTTTTGGATATAAAAATACCGTTACTAATATTAAAAATCTAAATATAATACAATTTTCCCAAAAATACAGTCACATAATTTCATTCATTTTTTCCGTTTTTTTTAAAGTAAGAGTGAAATAAAAAATATACTTATATATTTTTGAGCTCTCGAATGTATACTATATTACCTTTATGAAAAAATATATAATATATACAACAAAAAATAAATAAACATATAAATAAATATGATGGGACATTTTACACACAGCACCATCTAGTTCCATGGTAAGCTACGAGGTTTGTATTATGAATACCAGATAGTTGATACACTACAGATATTATATAACTTTTAAATACATACATATTATAAATACATATAAACACACATGACTGGAATACAAACATTCGTGCTCGTCACACAAATGAATGCCCCCAGCGAGACTCGAACCTGCGACTGCTGGCACAGCAAGTAGGGTCATTACAAACTGAGCCAAACGCGTCGTGAAAATAAATAAAAAATAATCTACCCAATAAAAAATAAAGTACCCTTAGTGCTTATTACAAACACTCAAACAAATATTTACATGACCAATGCAGATATTTGCTTACTATTCTTATTGATGGAGTACTGTGACATCGAAAATGATATAGAAGTTGGAATATGGCTTTTGGCACACTGCCCTCTAACCTTTACCCTCTTCCCACTGAATTAGGAACATTCCTAGAATATTTGGAAGTTAACCCGATAGTTAAATTAGTCGTTCGTAATTCACAGGATGTAGATTCAAACATTAACTACAATGGGAGTTAAATCTAATATATAAAATTTCCATGTCACAATGTTCACTCCTTCGAAACGGCTTTACCGATTTTTACCAAATTTTATATGCGTATTCAGTAGGTCTGAGAATCGGCTACTATCTATTTTACATACCCCTAAGTGATAAGGGTGGCCCACGTTAGGGACGAACCCGAGCGGAGCGAGGGTGAGTCGCTAGTATCTGTATATAAATAGACAAAGACAAAAGAGTTCAGTACCTTTTCCTTCTCTGTTTGTCAATGGATTTTGTTCTTTTTTGCATAGTAGCTATTGACAAGCTTTAGTGTTATCAATAAAAAAAAACGATTTTTTTATAGATAGGTAAAATCAATCAAGTAGTTCCGTATTATTATTTATAAATTTTCAATAATACAAGTCGAGTTAATCTACTGGGCGCAATCTAGTATAGAATAGTTTAAAATAAAAATTAAAAATGAAGTTCGGAATGAAGATAGCTTTTATCTCAGATTATAAAGTAAAATTATCAAAGCTTTTTAGCTATGAGTGAAAACTAGTATATATATACAAATCTATACATATAATAAAATTGTAACTAAGCCGAATCTCTACTTTAAAGATTTTTTGGAAAATCGTATTGAAATAGACATTATTATCGATACAGAAACAGAACTTATTGTTTTTAAAATTTTTGTCTGTCTGTCTGTCTGTGACTGCATCACGGAAAAACCACTGGAGGGATTTTGATGAAATTTGGTATGATGGTAACTGTTTATCCGAGTCAACATAATAATAATAAATATCTCATCTCTGAGAAGTCTATACTAAACGTTAAAAAGTAAGTAGGGACGAACCTGGGCGGAGAGCGGGAGAGTCGCTAGTTAGATATAAAATTGTGAACTGTAAAAGCAATAATTCCATAACCACCAATTAGCATATACTTAATACTTTCTTATAAACTTTCTTATTTATTTAAAACAGCATATAATATTTATTCAAACTTTATTAGTTCTGGGGTTCTATCCATAAATAATTGTGACGCACTGTTCTATTTATTTGGATTAAAAAGTGAAATTATCTGAAGATTTAATAAGGTTTTATATAAAACATTTTAAATAAGAACAAAAATAAGAGGAAGTCAAGGCTTGCATACAAAAGCCGAGTGATATTTCAGTATGTTACAATCTAAATAATATTATAAATGTGAAAGCTTATATGGATGTTTGGATATTTGTTACTCAATCACGCCGGAGCGGCTAAGCGAATCTGGGTGAAATTTGACACAGAGATGGATTATAGTCTGGAATAGCACATAGGCTACTTTTTATCTCGGAATAATGTACGGTTCCCGTGGGATACATTTGTTTTAGTTTTCTTGAGCTGAACCCGAGTGAAGCGAGGGTGAGCCACTAGTATTATCATAGCATACGACAGTACTTATTAGCATAATTGAAACATCATTAACCGTTTCGATATATGTATATATTTCGTGTATATACAATATTAAAGCTATAATTATTTCGATATCATGTACATGATAAATGTTCACAATAAACCTTAATTGCTTTGATAGTAAAACAATTTCTAATTAATACTATAAAATAGGAAACTTACATATGATGTTTGGTAGCTTTTATCGTTTTAATCAATTTGGCATTAATATATAGCAAGGTCTAGGTCAAGGTCAACTACCTCGATCGTTTAGTGGCTAGGATTCCGAAGGTCCTGGGTTTAAGTCCGGGGTCGGGTCAAGTTTAGTTATTGAGTGTTTCTGTTATGAAAATCCTAATAACCGGCCGGAGTCGGGAAGTTTTCGGTTTCGACCCCATTTCTGGATAGCACGTAAAGGTCCGACACGTGGGCCTGATCTTTCACCGGTTCAAACGAGCTCAAAGTTTTTGTACATTTAAGATTTTCTAGTGTTTATCTTGAACTTAGATTTTAGAACGATCATTTAACGAAACAAAATCTTAAAAATAGATTAACTAATGACCTCGTCATCTATCATATATAAAGTAAAAAGTAAGTCTTAGTACAAAACTTCACCTCGTCAAATTTTTTTAAACATATGGCACCTCAAAAATGTCTTTTTGCTAATATTGACATAATACCTAGCAGATAATGTTATGAAACAGTTCACTGTTCTACTCCTATACAAAAAAATAGTACAATTAATATTAATATTTCAATTTAAAGGACATTCTATATCAATTAAACAGTAAATATGAGTATAGTGATTACTGATTAATAAGATTTGTTTATTTTGTTTTTTTTACTAGCGACATTTTAACGTTTAGTGTAGATTTTATAAAGATGAGATATTTTCCCGCAGTAAAAAGTATCCTATATGTTGATCCGAATAACCAGCTATCAATATCAAATTTCATCAAAATCTGTCCAGTGGTTTTCTCGTGATACGTTCCCAGAGCCAAACGTGTCAATAAAACAAACCTAAACTAGCTCACGTGAGATTCGAACCCGCGAATTGACATGGTACAAAATAGACATCACTATCATAAAGATCACATCACTTTATCTGTTCATAAAACATTGTAGGGTTATATATTATGTATGAATACATACATATATCAATGTGCGATGAATCGGCAAGTCCTAGATCCGTCAATCAACCCTAATTAATTATATCGCCATAATAATAAGTTGAACGAGTACTGACAGCGTTGAAACCTCATCAATACGTAGAGCGTGATATATATATATATATATATATATATATATATATATATATCAATATAATACACATCAATATAAAAGTAGAAAAAAGAAAACTAATAGTTTGTCGTTATAGGCACTATCGTTTGAAATAAATCACAATCTATATTTAAATACCAAGCAGTTCAGTACCGTCTATATATAAATAGGCAAAAACCAAAGAATTCAGAACCTTTTTTCTTCGGATTGTCAATTCCTTTTCTTTAACCGACCACCAAAAAGTAGAAGATTCTCAATTCGTCGGATTTTTTTTTTGTGTATGTTCACCGATTACTCGAAGACCCTGAACCGATTTGGATGTTTTTTTTGTTTCAAAGGGTATACTTTCCAGGTGGTCCCATATAAATTTTATCTAAATCAGTCGAGCAGTTTTACAAAAAATCAACAATAAAATATATTTTTTTAATAAATTGTTTAATCATATATATTATTATAAACTTTCTTCTTACACATTACCTGCTCATTACGTTGACACTAAAAATTGAAAAATAAAAAGTAAAAAAAAATCCGACTTCCAGGCACTAAAATGTAAAAAATAACTAAACGAAGGTTTTTATTTAGAATAGATAACTAATCAGATATTTTCGAAGTCGGTGCCAGCCTACAATATTTTATGATTTGAATATCTAATAGGTAAACATTACGTAAAAATTTTACGTATCGAAATATATTAGATTTGCTTTGCATCGGCTTTAGTGGTATCAACGAAAAATTTTTGTAAACATTTTTTTTATATATAAATAAGCCAAGACCAAACAGTTCTGTACATTTTCAATTTTAGTTGTCAAGCGATTTTCTTTTTATTGTTTACTAGCATTGCCCGCGGCTCCGCCCGCGTTCAAATTACCAAAAACCAAATTCTAAGATTTTACATATTAGTATACATGCAATGTAAGAACATTGCAGTTTTTGTATTTTTTCTCAGAAATGAGATATTTTTCCGCGGTAAAAAGTATCCTATATGTTGACCCGGATAACTAGCTATGATCATACCAAATTTCGTCAAAATCCATCCAGTACTTTTTTTACGATGCGGTAACAGACAGACAGACAGACAAAAATTCTAAAACTATACATTCGGCCTCTGTATCGATAATAATGTCTATTTCAATAAGATTTTCCAAAAAATATTTAATCTACAGATTCGGCTTAGTTGGAATTTTATTATATGTATAGATTTATTGTTTAGTAACTGTAGTATAATATGTCGAGCTTTAGTGCTATCAGTAAAAAATATATACGAATTTCGACTACGTAGAGAGCTTCTGTGTGTAAAAATTAGCGTATAGCACATTTTTCATAGTTTAGTCACGAATCTACTGACCCAGGCTTTCGCAATGGTATTATATAATTCTCAGTAACAGCCCGGAGTTGGGAAGTTGATGGTATCTCACTGCCATGCCATGGAGAGCACGTAAAGTCCCTCGTTTATTACATTATACAATACCCTTAGTAATAATATAATTGCGATAAAAACTTTTTAACAAAAAAATAAAAACCGACTTCAAACAAAAGCACTAAAAAGTAAAAAATAACTGATTGGTAGTTTTCATTTACTATACATACCTAATCAAATATTTTCGAAGTCGGTGTGCTTTGCTTTGTATGGGCTGGCACCGATTTCGAAAATATTTGATTAGGTATGTATTTAATAGGTAGGCTTTAATTACTTAGCCAAAGCACACCGACTTCGAAAATATTTGATTAGGTATGTATAGTAAATGAAAACTACCAATCAGTTATTTTTTACTTTTTAGTGCTTTTGTTTGAAGTCGGTTTTTATTTTTTTGTTAAAAAGTTTTTATTTTTCCCTTTTTAGTGTAGACAGTAGTAAGCACAGTAAGAATTCAAACGTGTTAGGCTTGTCAAATCAAACAAAATAAGCCCAAACTCAAAGTATCTACTATTAGCCGTTGAAGAGTTCCACCTATCCACCTTCTGGCCTTGCCGTCAGATCAGGTCAACAACACCGAACCACTGTACTATCAACGGAAATAGAAATACTTGCAAAGTTTCAAGTCAATATGACAATTAGAAGTAGGTTAAATTCATCAATAGTTGTTTTTCCACCCTTAGGGGTGGTATTTTTTTTGAAATTTAAATGGGACCAATCTGGAAGTATACCCTTTCCAACAAAACAAAAATTTTCCAAATCGGTTAATAAATGACGGAGTTCTGAGGTAACAAACATAAAAAAAAAGAAAAACATACAGTCGAATTGAGAACCTCCTCCTTTTTGAAGTCGGTTGAAAAAAGTTTGTAAAATAAACACTCAAATGAATGCTAAGTGAAGTAAAAGCGGGTTGCTAGGATAATAATAATTTGACGACACGTTTGGCTCAGTTTGTAGTGACCCTACTTGCAGCGCCAGCGGTCGCTGATTTGAGTCCCGCTGGGGGCATTCATTTGTGTGATGAACACAAATGTCCATAACATAAGCCTCGTAGCTTACCATGGAACTGTGTGGTGCTGTGTGTTAAAGTCCAAACATATTTATTTATTTTAAAATTAATAATTTCTTTTAAACTAAGATACTTCAAAATCACTTTGAAAGAAATTACTTCTTCGATGTGTGTAAATTAATATTATTATTGAAAATTATCTCGGACCATCCTTGTGTTTTATAATCGATTTATTACACAAAATGTCATAAAACTGTAAAATTATTGAATATATAGTAACATTTTTTTCTGCTTATTAAAATAGGTCAAAGTAAAAATAAAACTATCTTTTCGCCTTTCTATTTAGTTTTTTGGCTCCAGGCGTTTGGAATGCTTAACAGTAATCATGGTCACGAGAAAGACTCCTAAAAAAATCCGAAAAAAACAATTGTATTCAAAATTTCAAATATATTCAATCTAAGAAAGTATTTGGTCGTACATGTCCTAACAATATTCACTTATAACGTTATCAGATATACCTTCCAACAAAAAGTAGTTTAGTGGAGGTTAATAATAATATCGGACCAATTTCGGCCACAGCGGTCAATTTAACTAAGCTAATCTCTTACTAGCCATCTGCATAGAATTATAGTGAAACGTACACTCTCTGTTCCTGTCACTCCGGTGGAGCGACTGCTCGACACAACCAGTGAGAGTTAAGGCGCAGGACCGACGGCTTTACGTGCTTTCCGAGACACGAAGGTGAAACACTGTCGACTTCCCAACTCCGTGTTATTACTGAGAATTTCTTGACAGAAAGGCTCAATAACTAAATTTTACCCGACTCGGCACTCGAACCCAGGACCTACAAGACTGTTTTGCAGTAAACGAAAATATCACGTAACATACACTCCTTTTTTGAGGTCAAAATAATTTAGCAATCGAAACATGCCTTGGTAATATTAAACGGTATCAGATATTTAATACTCGTACGATAAAAAAGTACTTTAGGGGAGGTTAACAGAGGTTCTGAATGTCATAATATTTAAGGGTGCTTCCAACTCAATAAATTTAGATGAGATCTCGTATTGTAATAAATCGGTTAGAAAAGAAAATTATCAAATATAAAATTATTAAATTTATGATTTTGTACACAAAATATTATGAATGAATTAAATATTCTAGCAAATTTTACAATTTTATGTTTCAAATTTGATTCTTTCTAGGTGTAAGCAAACTCATAATTCTTTTTAGGGTTCAGTACCTGAAGAGTGCCAATGGAACCTTATTACTAAGCCTCCGCTATCCGTCCGTCTGTCTGTCAGCGGGCTGTATCTCATGAACCGCAATAGGTAGAGAGTTGAAATTTTCACAGTATGTACTTCTATTGTCGCTATTACAACAAATAATAAAAAGCCAAGATGGCAAATTTAAAAATGGCCGCCATGCCAATAAAAAAAATCTTGTACGACATTTGTTCGAGGTTTGTTCGATTTTTTTGTGTACGAGTCCGATTCGCATTTTATCGGTTTTTTGTTTTAAAATTAAATCAATATATATGTAATCCATTACATTTCGTTGTCAACCATCCAATTCTGTTCTCTAAGAATTTCTTGATAGAAAAATCCAACGAAACTCGAACCCAGGACCTCCAAAATTTGAAACCGTACATTCTAACACTATATCAAGTAGTGCACTTAGCAAACACAGGAGTATACCTAATTCCATCCATTAAAACTTGACATCTGTAAATTAAAACGCTGTCGCTCTCGTTTTATTTGCGAATAGTTCGTAGTTAGTTCTTAACTAACTCGAGCACTAACTCGTTCATTCAAATATTTGTATTCGGTTATTCGAGCGAGGTTGCAACGTAGATTACATCGAGCTATTTACATGTGATCTTATTTGACTTCCTGCTTTCTATAACAAAATTAAGTCGAGCTTTTAAAATATTGAGTACTTCTACTAGCTGTTAATTTACCGTATCGTGTTAATTTTTAACCTTTTTAATTATTAAAATTAAATTTTAGCCGGTATACTTAAAGGTATAGTATGTAGGTTAGTGGTAACGCGCTCGTTTGGAAACCCTAGTGAAATAAGTCCAAGCCCCAGGTTTATAGCTGAGAGCACCTCTGACATTTCTGGAACCTGATGAAATGAACTGAAAAATTTCATTTTTTTATGAAATACAGTTCGCTTCTACACAAACAAAAACAAATCTATCCCACGGGAATCGTGCATTTTTTCGGGATAAAAAGTAGCGTATTAGTTATTCTGATGTATGAACTATATTATGTAAATTATTATTAAGATCCAATTTGTGTACTAAGCTGTATAAGTTACTATAGTTTTTTAACCATCCCACGGAAACTCTTTAATTCTCCGGGATGAAAAGTATCTAAAATGTTGACAGGGGATATAAGGTACCACTACGCAAAATGTCATTTCAATCGGTCCAATAGTTTCGGAGATTAGCCCGTACAAACATACGAACAAACAAACAGACAAACAAAAAATTTAAAAAAAAAATATTTATTCTATGTCTCTTATTACATCCCCCTGACTGAGTTTTTAGCATTTCTATGTACAGACATTCGACCTCTACAGTTTTATTATATGTAGTTAACTGTATAGATAATAAAAATGTTTTAATCATTTTCCTCTTAATAATCTTAATTACTCGTCCTTCATTGAAACCTACAATTCTGAGAAAACCCATCCGGTTTTCGAAAGTCCGCCAACTCGCATTTATATTCCTGGGGACACAAGTTCTTCGAAAACTAGTTAAGTTCTCTCAAATATGCAGATTTTCTCATAATATTTTCCTTCACCTTGAACAAATGACAATTACCTATATTAAAAATGATTCGTGCATGAAAATATCAGAGGTGTGAAATCCGGGATTTAAGCCTGCTTTATGTTTTCCAAGCGATTACTCTAGTAATATGCCAGTATTGCTTCCAATATAAATAAGTAATATAGCTTATTTCTATCGACGTGTCAAGGGGATAAGAGTTAATTTATAACAATAACTAGCGACTCACCCTCGTTCCGCTCGGGTTCGTCCCTAGGTACGTTTTAACGGTTAGTATAGATTTCTCAGAGATGAGATATTTTCCAGCAGTAAAAAGTAACTATCCTATATATTGACCGGATAACCAGCTATCATCATACTAAATTTCATAAAATCTGTCGAATGGTTTTCTCGTGATTCCCACGAAGACAGATAGACAAAGAAAAATTCTAAAAACTATAGATTCAATCTCTGTATCTAAGTATATGTATAATTACTATTTCAATTAGATTTTTCAAAAAACATTAAATCTGTAGATTTAACTCAGTTAGAATTTTATTATATGTAGGAAAATTAATATTGAAATGTATATTGAGAGTCTTGTCACTCTATACCGACAACTGCGGTTACGGCCGCCGCATCCACTGTGCTGTATTTACTGATATAATATTAAAACATCGAATGATTATTTGGTCGGTATTACTTAACCATATTTACTAAAATATGGAATATTTTGTTTTATTGTACATTAATGAACTTACTTTGTTTTTACTTGGTTTAGCTTAGCTTTCTCTAACTCCGCGCGTCTGTTACTAACTTTTGCAATATATGCTTAAGAAAACTCTAATACCGTCTGACTGATTGACAAACAACTGGGCGACCGAGTTTTACCCAGCGTTTTTCGGAATAGATATAAAAATTGCGTTTTTCCTATATAAATATTATATTATTATTATTATTTATAATTATTATACCTAGGTATATAAATATATCCAATCATTAGATCCAAATCATTAGCGCCATTTCCGAGATACACGAAATTAAATATATAAACAAAAATTGCTCATTTAATATTGATATTTGGCAATCTAGGGATGATTTGAGTTTCAAATTTTCAAAACAAAACAATATATATTATATTGCTTTTTTTAATTACTATTTTTGTAATCTACTTAATACGTTAAAAAATGTACTAAAATCTTCTAAAGCTTTTAAGCTTTGGTGACTTTAAACTATTTATTTGCCCTAAGCTTAAAAAGCTTATTCGTTCAAACGATAAATAGATAAAATTGACAAATCGCTTTACTTCCTCTTGCGTTCGCATTCCTGATAACACCTAAGGGCCGGATCTTTCAATTAAGCCGTCACCCAATCCCATTAAAGTTTGAAGCACAATCATGGTAAGTAAATCATTTGTGATACGTTTTGACACTACTATAACTAATTGTTTTCTATCGAATGGTGTTTGATTTATTTTCATTTCTTTATTTTTTAATTTTATGCAAATATTTGACATATTCTATACATATAATAAAATTCTGAGTCGAATTTGTACATTAAATATTTTTTGGAAAATCTTATTGAAATAGTCATTATTATCGATATAGAGGCAGAATCTATAGTTTTTAGTATTTTTGTCTATCTGGGAACGTATCACGAGAAATCTACTAGGCAGATTTTGACGTAATTTTGTATGATGATAGCTGATTATCCAAGTCAATATAAAGGATAGTTACTTTTTACTGTGGCTTATTTTTCTGGCTGTCTGCCTTTAGGAAGAAGTAGTAGTAAGAAAAAGCTCAAAACGTGTATAAATAAGTTTATTGACATTCAAACGAAGATATAGTGTGCATAAATAATTTCAATAATTCTAAATAAATATTTAAAAAAAAGTGAAAATTAGTATTTTCATACCTTGTTTTCGAATATTTTCCTCTATTTATTTCTCAGTAAGTTTTCAGGAAAAATCATTTTATTTTTAACTCAATTTAAATAACCTTCATTCACGTGTGTCTAAAACAGGTACGTATTTTAAAAATGAAAGCTGTTTGGAAGATAATTTCGCTGATAAATTTTAGCTTTTAAGTTTAGACTTTAAAATAGTGAGCTTAATTAATTTTTGACATAAAATTTTCTTCATTCTATCACTAGATTAAAAACGGTAACTTCATAAAGTTACTAGCGTAGCGGTTGGAGTTCGTAAACAAGACGTAGATATTTTATTCAGTAACCATCGTAACATAAAGCAGCTAAACACTTTTTAAGATTTATATTTTTATATTTATGTCTTAACTAGCGCCTGACCTGATGATTTGAATTTATTGATGTAATAATATATGTATTAATCCTAATAAATATAAACCAAGCCAGAAATTTAGCTTGCAATTGACTAAAGAGCTGACTATAATGAACTGGCTTCTTTACAATAGATTCAGCACCAAACTGTATACAATTAGTAGCTGGTAGCTCGAGCTTTGTGCTTGTTCTATAAATAAGCAAGCTTTCAATTAGTGTTCGGAAGTTGTGCTAATGTCATTACGTGAAAGATACTATGGTAGCTAATATTAGTTAACTTAAAAGTGTTTTAGAGAAATGGACTAATTTCATATAATATTCTCTTAGATTTATGCGAATATTTGATATTAAAAAAATGATTTAGGTTTTTTCGCGGATTTGTTTTGATTTTTTGTTCTATCTTAAAACTATTTATTTGAATTTTGTGTACGATACAGTTTTTATCAACCGACTTCCAATAAGGAGGATGTTCTCCATTCGTCAAAATCTTTTTTTTAATGTATTTTCACCGATTACTCGAAGACGCCTGAATCGATTTAGAATAATTATTTTTTTTGTTTCAAAGGGTATACTTTGCAAGTAGTGGCATTTAAATTTTATCGAATTCGTCGAGAAGTTTCCAAAAAAATCAACAATAAATTATTTAAAACAAATATGTCTTAATGGAATATATTATTAAAAAAGTTTCTTCTTACAAACTACCTGCTTATTACGTCTACACTAAAAATGTAGAAATAAAAACTTAAAAAATTAAACCGACTTCCAGGCACTGAAAATTAAAAAATAACTAAACGGGGGTTTCCATTTAGAATAAATACCTAATCAGATATTTTCGAAGTCGGTGCCACCGCAACTCACAATACAAATCAAAGCAAACAATTTTTTTTAAGTTTTTATGCCTAAAGAAATAAAATAAAAATAAAATAATTTTCAAGTGATTTTATAATCAGTGTAGTAAAAAATATTTACGTATTCAACACATAAACCACGGTTTTATACATATCATGTCAGTCATGTCCGCGCGAAAACTTGCCCACTATAATATCTCCTGCGCAGACAGTATCAGTGAGATTGGCTGCCGTAGCCGAAATTGGTCAGATAGACATTATTCAGTACATATTTAGTTCCTTTATATTTTTTCTTTCCAATTACATAAAAAAATATCAGCATTATATCTAGGTTGTAAGTCTAAGTACATATCTAACAACTAAACTTACATAATACTTTCTTAGATTTACGCGAATGTTTGACATTTTTAAATAAAACTATCTTTTCAGATTATTTCGCGGATTTATTTTGATTTTTGGTTCCCGACGTTTCGAATACTTTACAGCATCCATGGTCACGGGAGAGACTGAGGTGTTGTGTTGTGGGTTGTGAAATAAATCCGCGAAATAATCCGAAAAGATAGTTTTATTTAAAAACTAAACTTACCTTAACAACTAAAGCTCCTCGAGCTTTATGCCATTAGAAGTTGCATCATGAATATTTTGTACGTGTAAATCAAAACGCACAGAAGCCACTTCCACTAATTGAATAGCTAAACTATGTACATACTGAAAATTGAAAGCGTGTTTTTTGTTTTAAACAATTCTTAATTATCGACGAAGCTATTAAACAAATTGAGCTTACACGTTCTTAGTGGTTATTTTTTAACTTTGCAAATAATTGTGAATTTTCAATTACTTGCAGATTTAAAGTAGCTGAATGTTTTCTAACACAACACTCAAGACGGGTTTATTTTTTCTTCAATATATTTCATGCATAACTTAATAATAATCTATATACAAATAGGCAAAGACAAAACAGTTAATTACTTTTATCTCCTCTGTTTGTCAAGCAATTTTCTTTTTTTTTTAGTAGCTGTTGACGAGCTTTAATGTTATCAATAAAATAAAATCAGTCAAGTGTGAGTCGGACTCACATACGAAGAGTTTCGTACCAGAATAGTTGTTTTTAATTAATTGGCATCCTTTTTGAAAAGCGCGATCTTGGTTTTTTTATTATTTATTGTTAAAGCGCCAATAGAAATATACGAGTACATTAAACACTATGTGAAAATTTTAATTCTCTAAATATTACGGTTCATGAGATACAGCCATCTGATTTGATCAGACAGACGGATGGACGGAGAGCAGAAGTTTAGTAATAGGATTTCATTGGCACCCTTTAGGTATGGAACCCTGAAAATTATGATGGTCATTTTTTGACCATTGGGCGATCACTAGTAAGTATAAACATACGCAGATCCCTAAACATAAACTAATATTGAATAGAAAACTGTATGGCACTAAATAATATAATATATTTATGTATATATAGCATTTAATTTTCTTTCACTAAGTTACATTAAGGCTTAGGCACTTAGCTAAATTATGAAGAAACACACAGCGGCGTCAACTGGGGATGTTAAAATTTATTCATTTTTAGTGCAAACCTTGTGTTAAAATGTGGTAATGTTACTTTACATGATGAATATTTAAATAATATTTATGGCGTCAAACAATTTATCCATATCCTATACTAATATTATACTCGTAAATGTGAAAGTTTATGAGGATGGATGGATGTTTGTTACTCTTTCACGCCAGAACGGCTGAACTAATCTGGATGAAACATAGATTATAGTCTGAAATAGCACATAGGTTACTTTTAATCCGAAAAAATGTACGATTCCCGTGGGATAGATATGTCTTTGTATAGGGACGAACTCGAAGCGAAGTGACGGTGTGTAACTAGTTTACTATATTTTCGCTTTCTATTTAGAGTTTCCAGTATTCTAAAAAAAGAGAAATCTGGTAAATAAAAAAAACTGTTTTAAATTTTTTTCGCGGATTTATTTGTTTTTAGGTACCCGACGTTTCGAATGCTTTACAGCAAAACATAAAACCGTCTCTCCCGAACGTCTGAAAGGTCCTTCTATACGGAGTTGTCAAAGAAAGTATCTGCGCGTAAAATCTAACAAAAAGTAAACTTTCACAAAAATAAGATCAGTGACCATAAACGTTTAAATGATTATATTTAAATTGAAGCCGTTATATTTGCACGCTATTTAATAACTATATAGATCGAAAATAAAAAAATGATTACCTCTTTTCTTTACTTTTTGATTCAAAGTTAAAGCGACCCATAACACATTGGATTAGAGTACTAACAAAATAATATATAGTAGAAGTCAATATTCACTAAGTAATGTACTGAAATGAGAATCGAACTGGTGACCTACATTCTATTAACTTGGATGTCAAGGCACGATATTCTGAAATCTAAGCTGTAATCTAAATTGTAATCAACGTTGACTTCACACCAAAAAAAGCTTTTCCCTAAAAGTTCATATTAAATCAAATCTCATCAACAGCTGTTCTCGCTATCTATTTTATTACAAATATTTTCCCTCGAATTTCCACTCTAAGCAAACCACATGACGCCTACATTATGCATACTGCGTTTAACGATAATATCAGATGCATGCATGATATTGTTATTGGAACGCTCGAAATTGCTTGTACCTTTGCTTAGACCAGAATAAGTTTCGCTTAGTAGAGAGTTAGAGCTTTAAAGCTGGTTTCGAGCTTAAGTCGTAAGGTTTTACTGTATTCCGATTGTAGCTTTTACTGTTGTTTATAAGCGAACTTATTTTGTTTATATTTTAGATCTAGTTTCAGTTTGTTGGTTTCAAAGTTTGAAATAATAATGGCTAGTAAATACTTTGAAGTGCTATATATTTAAGTTTGTTAAAATAGAATATAATATGTATAAATAGATTTTATAAATAAATGTTTTTCAGTTCAATGGATTATTTGATAAATAAAGACGATGGAATTAAGTGCTTCGGTCTTATCTCGTTCTGATAATGTTGCAAATTTCCTTTTTATGAAAAAATATATTAGTTTAGTAGTTCTTGAGGTCTCACTCACTAATAAGATTTTGCATTTATAATTAGTATGAAAAAACTAAAGTGGTAAATATATAATAAGTTCGAGGTATATACATATATGTATGTATTTCGTATTCTAGGCATTTATATATTGTTTTCATCCCGTTTATATACGGGGGGGAGCAGGCCATTATCCACCACGCTGGCCAAGTGGCCAAGTGTGGGGCGGACTTCACATTATTCAAGTTTACTCACGATGATTTCTTTCACCGTAAGACATATATATATTACGTAGCAGTAACAAAAATAGATCTCTTACTGAAGTATGATGATAAAATAAAATGACTGTCGAAGGTAACACTTAAGTGTTACCTTCAAAATTCAAAAACAAATTAGAGAATTTACATTCGTAAAGACACTAAATCAGATTTCAAATCCTTTAAGCATTAAATATAAGCTTTATATAAAATATAAATTGTTTGACGGTTCGTACAAAAAGTAGCTAACTCAAACAGCCGTTAGCAAATAATACCGTTGCCTTCAGGTACACGACAAATAATTCAGATTTACAGTTGGTTTCAAATTTTATATGAGTAAAAGTTTTAGGGTTTGAATGATATAGATATATTTTTTGTAGATGTTCTTTCTGTTGCTATATTCAAGGTGTTTGAATATATAGCAAGGGGTAAGTTATTATCATTTTAGTTAGTCTGCGTAATTTTTTTTGAGCATAGGGGTCAATCTTCTTGAGACAAATGAGATAAAAACAGATTTTTTTTATTAAGCTTTGGACTCGAATCCACCACCTCCGAATCTGCAGCCGTACAACAGCCACTGGACCAACGAATCATCATAGAGAAATAATTAAAAAAATATAACAATTTCCTACAAACTAACAATACTATTAACCCTGTCAGTAAAAGTATATGTACATTTAAAATGGTACAATATATCGCGCAGAAAAAGCTATAATAAAAACATTAACGACCCTACTTTCCAACTTTTCGAGTTTATAAAATTCATGAAAATTAATTCGAAAGTAGCCCGCTAAGTCTCAATTACCTCATAAAAGGCTTTGGTAGAGTCGTAATGAAACTTTTTCACGGTAATTAGGGTTGCTTGAAGCAAATCGAAAAACGTAACGCTATTTAGGTAAGAGGTTTAACGCTATGTAAATAAGAAAAAAATTATCATATATAATGTTGTTATATAACTTCTAGTACTACTGATCTATACATACCTACATATAATAAAATTCTGAGTCGAATCTGTACATTTTTGTTTTTTGGTAAATCTTATTGACCTAGTCATTATTATAGATACAGAGGCAAACTCTACATTTTTTAGAATTCTAGGAAAATACAGTGCAGGTGTAAATCGTTTGTTGTATATAAATGCATAATTTTATCGAATATTTATTTCTCAATATACAGGGTCATTTTTAATTTACCGAAAACCTTTTGGGAATACACTATTTACAACATAACAACAACATCTGTAACAAGAAAAAAATATATTTCTTAAATTATTATTTTCATACAAAAATAAAAATGATTTTTTTGCATTTTGCACCTTCTCAACTTTAGAGTTCTAGCATCTGGCCAAGTTTAGATGAGTAAGCGTGGCTTCGTACACCCCTCCACCCTCCCCCTCCAACCCTAACCCTAGAACCCTAATTATTTTTCCTACATAAAATTTGCCTAAGTTACGCCTTATCACATCAGCTATCTGCCAGAAAGTCCCGTTAAAATCAGGCCAGCCGTCCCGGCGATAAGCCGAAACAAACAGACAAACAAACATTTTAAAATTTGTGTTTTTGCTTATAAGTATATAATTTCATATGCATTTAGTAAAAAAGCTGTAATTTTGACATTACAAACAGACACTTCAATTTTATTTATCTGTATAGATAAACTAGTAATTCTGTATTTTGATGAGAATAAATCTATATAGTCATACGAGTATATGTGATGCTTTGTTAGAACTGTGCGGTGTCGTATTTTATTACAGCATTTGCATTTGAATGAAGGTCCCAATTTCAAATCAATGAAATAATTCAGCACACGTTCAAATTGAATGTTATTAGAATATTAATAATAAAAATGTTTATTGACAGCGTTTAATAAAATTTCCTCTAATGTAGAGAAAATCAGAACCAGCGGTCATGCACTCGCTTGGAAAACTTAAACTTGGGTTCAAATCCCGGGTCTCACAATTCAGATATCGTTATGTGCAAATCATCTATCTATACATATATCAAATTCTAACTGAATCGAATCTGTCCATTAAATATATTTTGGAAAACCTTATTGAAATAGTCATTATTATCGATGCACAAGTCGAATCTATAGATTTTAGAATTTTTGTCTATCTGTCTGGGAACGTATCACGAGTAAGCCCCTGAACGGATTTTAATGAAATATATTATGATGTTAGCTGGTTATCCGGGTCAACATATAGGATACTTTTTACTGCGGGAAAATATCTTATCTCTGAGAAATCTATACTAAACGTTAAAACGTACGAGGGCGAACCCAAGCGGAGCGAGGGTGAGTCGCTAGTAATACATATGTATTTGGTATTAATACCGTATAATGTACTTTTTTGATTTTTGCGAATGTTTCACATTTATACATATAATAAAATTGTAACTAATCCGAATCTGTACATTAAATATTTTTTGGAAAATGTTATTGAAATAAACATTATTATCGATACAGAGGCCGAATCTATAGTGTTTAGAATTTTTGTCTGTCTGTCTGTTACCGCACCACAGAAAAACCACTGGAGGGATTTTGATGAAATTTTGTATTGTGATGGCTGGTTATCCGGGTCAACATATAGGATACCGCGGGAAAATGTCTCATTTCTGAGAAAAAATACAAAAACTACAATGTAAGAGTATACTAATATATAAAACTTAAGAATTTGAGTTTTGGTCATCTGAACGCGAGCGGAGCCGCGGGCAATGCTAGTTCTTAATAGAACTATATTTTAAATGTTTTACGCTAAAAATACGAAAACACGTATATTTAATTTTTTAAACACTTAAATTCTATAAATGAGCTAGTACATTACTATATATTTTGCTACAGTTATCATGTGAAATGAAGATAGCTTTCTTGAAGTAAAATACGAGACTGAAAATGTTTCGTCATATATTTATAAAAATTATGTTATACAGTTTCCCCACTAGACCCATTTAATGGCTCGGTGGTCTACTTTAGGGTATATACGTTGAAGGTAATAATAAATAAACTGATCGTATTTGTACTATCTATTTATACATATATAAAATAAAACGAATGTTCGTATATTTGTCCTTTAAGCGTTTCTAAACAATTCATCCGATTTTAATGAAATTCTGGTGGGTTACTCTGTATACGCCTGCAAATGTTTCTGGCCTAAATTAACAAAAAAATAAAAACCGACTTCAAACAAAAGCACTAAAAAGTAAAAAATAACTGATTGGTAGTTTTCATTTACTATACATACCTAATCAAATATTTTCGAAGTCGGTGTGCTTTGCTTTGTATGGGCTGGCACCGATTTCAAAAATATTTGATTAGGTATGTATTTAATAGGTAGGCTTTAATTACTTAGCCAAAGCACACCGACTTCGAAAATATTTGATTAGGTATGTATAGTAAATGAAAACTACCAATCAGTTATTTTTTACTTTTTAGTGCTTTTGTTTGAAGTCGGTTTTTATTTTTTTGTTAAAAAGTTTTTATTTTTCCCTTTTTAGTGTAGACAGTAGTAGCAAAGTAAGAATTCTAACGTGTTAGGCTTGTCAAATCAAACAAAATAAGCCCAAACTCAAAGTATCTACTATTAGCCGTTGAAGAGTTCCACTTATCCACCTTCTGGCCTTACCATCAGATCAGGTCAACAATACCAAACCACTGTACTATCAACGGAAATAGAAACACTTGCAAATTTTTAAGTCAATATGACAATAAGAAGTAGGTAAAATTCATCATTAGCTATTTTTCCACCCTTAGGGGTGGTATTTTTTTTTTGAAATTTAAATGGGACCAATCTGGAAGTAAACCCTTTTAAACAACACAAAAATTGTCCAAATCGGTTAATAAATGACGGAGTTCTGAGGTAACAAACATAAAAAAAAAAAAATACAGTCGAATTGAGAACCTTGTTTTTTATGCATTCTTGAACTATTTTAGCTTAGAGATGCATGCGAGTGAAGCAAGGGTAAGTAACTAGTTCTATTTAGTAAAAAATGTTAGAACTCTAAATAATTTTATTAGATACTTACCATCATTTTTGGCGTCTTCCTGTAGGGTACCTGTAAGAACAAATAATAATCTTTGTTTATTAATCACATGACTCGTGTAGTAAAGATTAAAACAAATTTCTGGTCTTAAGGTCGATTCCTCCTCTCAGAAGTAATATATACTGTAAATAAATGTCCATATTCCTAGCTTCTAAAAAGATGAACTTTTATACTAAAATTCATTCTAATTAACCCCTTTAGGCGATAAAAACTAATTAGAATTTCTTAAAGCTCACCTTCTTTGCATAGGGAGCTCTTGTTCAAAATGTTATGCACTAAGTTTAGCCCTAGGTTCCACCCACGTAGTAGGTAGTAGTATCGATAAAAATTAGTGGTAAAATATTCGATAAAATTTATATGATTGCAGTTATATTTTGCTTTACTCAATCAAAAAAAAATTGTGTGAATGTAGTCATGCTACGATTCAAACTGTACAGCTTATAGATTTGTTGTGAATATATTTGCTACGCCGTAGAGCTGCTACGCTTACGTATAACTTCCTCTTTTAATCTCTTGGTATTGGTGGTATTTTATTGACTTAAAAAAAAACCTTTATTTACAAGAAAGCAATATATTTATTTATAATAGTAATAATAATAATGAAATAACATATATACCTAATTGTATTCTATACATATATTTTATTTATTTATATTAGTTACATTTTCAAAGAAGAAACAAGCACTGGTTTAGAATGTAATATTTTTTTATTATATTTATGTGGCATCGTTGCAAATTTGGAGACCTCACGGGTAGTTTTATATAAATTCCATTGCTCCGGGCGAAATTATTATATTTGAAAAAGTTTCGACGTCAGTGGTCCTTTTAAGTTAAAAAGTTATTATATCTGCACTAACCTTTGAAAAATAATTTCAATTTAGAATTTAATGTTTGAGTCTAAATTATAGTACAAGTGCAAATGATTTATCAATATATTAACTACTAGCTGCTCACCTTCGCTTCGCTAGTGTCCGCCTTAAGAAAAACTAGAACATATCTATCCCACAGGAACCGTACATTTTTCCGGGATAAAATAAAGCCTATGTGTTATTCTGATATATGAGCTATAATATTGTTAAGTTTCATTAAAAGTGATTCATTAGTCGTTTTTGCGTGAAAGCGTAACAAATTTCTTTAGCATTTACAATATGAGTAGGAAGTAGTATTGTGCAAGCATCATAATTCTTAGATTAAAAGTATAATTAAAATTAATGCTTTTGTATTAGTAACCCACCATTGATTCATTGGTCTCATCTCTATGTTATTATAATCGAAGAACTTAATTTTATTCATATTAACTTTAAGATTCTTATTCATATTTAAATAATTAGAATTTTAAATTATTTATCATATGTGCATATATTTATTTATAAACATTACTATCTTCCCAGTCGTAAAATTATTTAGGGTACTAGCATTGCCCGCGGCTCCGTCCGCGTTCAGATGACCAAAAACCAACATCTTAGGTTTTATATATTAGTTTACTCTTACATTGCAGTTTTTGTATTTTTTCTCAGAAATGAGATATTTTCTCGCGGTAAAAAGTATCCTATAAGTTGACCAGGATAACTAGCTATCACCATACCAAATTTTATCACAATCCTTGTAGTAGTTTTTCTGTGATGCCGTAACAGACAGACAGATAGACAAAAAATCTAAAAACCATAGATTCGGCCTCTGTATCGATAATAATGTTTATTTCAATTAGATTTTCCAAAAAATATCTAATCATATCAAAAAATATCTATTCGGCTTAATTACTATTTTATTATATGTATAGACTACTGGGTTTTTCAGCCGGTGAATCTCACCTGTACGTATGCAGGTACGCGTAAATTCCCAACGTTAAAGAAAATCGAAATTCGACCACTTTTTTTATTGATAACGTTAATCGTAATATACTAAACGAAAAAAGGTACAGATCTCTCTTATTTTTGTCTATCAATTGTAGTATAATTAAGCAGTTAAAATCATACCAAATTTCACCAAAATCTGTTCAGTGGTTTTCTCGTGTTGCTTTCCTAGACAGATAGAGAAACAAAAATTCTAACAACTATAGATTCTGCCTCTGTATTGATAAGAATGACAATTTCAAAAAGATTTTCCAAAAAATATTTAATAGACAGATTCGACTCAGTTGAATTTTATTGTATGTATAACTATAGATATATAGATAGTTATGCACATGCACAAATTTTCAAAAACTTTATACATCCCTTTAATATGATCACTAAACCTAGGAAATGAAATACAATTAATATATCCGGTTAAAAAAAGCTTTTAACAGCTCACTTTAGTTAATATTTTATTGGCAACAAAACTCATATACCAAATGGCACAAAAGTTGTATTAGAAGTTAAACCGTCGACGTGAGGTACCGACCCGTGATCGAGTCACAGGGCGTGAGACGCAAGCACGCGTGACGCTCACTTTCGCGTATAACATTACCTAAAATGAATAAAAAGTTATGAATACCCATCACACATAAATTATTTTGTTAGTTGGGTTTCTTTATTTAGATACTAATTTGTACACGCAGTTTTGATGCGAGGAAATTGTATTTTTCTTTTCATATTATTTACATCCCGATTAAATATACATAGAGGTATGTGTATTAAGTTTTATTGAAAGTTGTTCAACAGTTTACGAGAAAGATCTCAACACGTTGGCTCTGTTTGTACTGACCCTACTTGTTGTGTCAGCGGTCGCGGGTTCGAGTTCCGCTGGGGGCATTCATTTATGTGATGAGCACGAATATTTGTACTCCAGTCATGGGTGTTTATATTTATAATATGTATGTATTTAAAGTTATATATGTATAACAACTATCTCGTACCCATAAAACAAGCCTCGTAGCTTACCATGGAACTAGATGATGCTGTGTGGTGAGCTCGTGACCATAGGTAGGATAGGGTCACTACAAACTGAGCCAAACGTGTCGTCAATAACAACTATTTTGTAGGGTGCTAACTTCCAGCAGCGATAGTGCTTAAAAATATGTAATACTTTTGCTGGATAACCATATGAAATGGGTTCAAATGGAATCGATTTCAAATGTCTGTGATATTCCTGTGTGAAAGAAAGTTCAGTCAGAGTATGTCAAACTGTATACACATGAAAATTAATATTATTCAGAAATAGAAGAAACCCACTATATCGCAGTAACGAGACTGGTTTTAAAAGTAGCAATAATAAAGTCTGAGCATGCAAATATCGTATCTTGTATGAAAGCGTCACGCAGCGACCCATGCTCGAGTCTCCAGACGTAGCATGCAAGCAGGCGTGACGTTTTACTATAATTGCCACCAAAAGTACGTGACGTCAGAAATATTTTTACTCTACATCGCCCTGTTGCCTACGTGACGTAAGTACTGATATAGCCAATATTTACTCAATACGTGTACGTTTTTTTGTGTATATCAAGGGATACCGTCGTCAATTATAAACCTATTTTTATAATTCTGTTATAAGCTCTCATAACATTTAAAAAAATATTTCTAATCCCAAAGAGTGGTGTAACTACTTCTACAGTAGCTACATACAACCATACACACAAACACCTTTATTATATATATATGTATTAAAGTCAATTGGATTTACCCTCGTTTCACTCGGGTACGTACCTGTTTGCGCAGACTTTGTTCTCAATTTCTTGGATTTTCATTTTTTATGCCTAATTTAATTTTTATTCTAAAATGTGTAAAAGTAACCTAAATTACTCCTTATGACGTCAGCTATTTGCCAGTGAAGGTTTCGTCAAAATCTGTCGAGCCGTTTCGGAGATTAATCGGAACAAGCAAACAAACATTTAGTAAAAAGCTGTTATATCAACATTACAAACATACACTTTAATTTTATTTATTTCTATAGATAAAATAAGCAAACAAAATTTTAATATATGTAATCTCATAACCTGGATATATTGATCGATTAGAAATCTGTCCCATATCTCCTCTCGAACGCTTAAATTTACATGTTGAATACATTCAAATGCAAATTGTTGAACAAGATGCATGTACGCGTATGTCATATACATAGTACGAAATAAGTATTCTCCCTGCCAAGCCCAAGCCTGTCAACTCTGTGTTTTCAATTTGTATTACTGACTACTCATGGTTGAAGTCTATTTTTGCGAGCTTTTATTTAACCACTAGCTTTTGCGCGTGTTTTTGTTTGTGAATCTACTAGAAGCTTTTTAAAGGTAAGCTCTAGTCTTGTACTAACCTTAAATACATCTCAAGTTAACAAATAATTTCACGCGCTGATATAAAATTTTAGGTTTATTTCTATGGGTCGTAAACTATCCGACACTTAGTTGTTGTGTAGAACGATAAACGAATAAGCTAACAAACAAATGGATGAACGCGTTCATAATATTCGCTCGCTTCGCTCTCGTTCGTCCCTAATTAAGTTTTAACTGTTAGTATGAAATGGATAGACTATATAATATAAATTATAAGATACATAGCCTCCCTCAATAAACGGGCTATCTAATGCAAAAAGAATTTTTCAAGTCGGATATGTCGTTCCTGAGATAAGCGCGTTCAAACAAACAAACAAATAAATAAACAAACAAGCAAACAAACAATCTTTGCCTCTTTATAATATAAGTATGAATTAAGGATAGTTTATGTTTATAATATAGTACACAAATATTTTTATATATAAGGGTATATATAAATTTCATACGTCTAATTTTAATCGAACCTGCAATACACTAGTGTACACACTTACCTTCAAAATAAAATATAAAATTTTAACACCAAACGTCATACATTTAAGTTTTAAAGTCGGAGATTTAAAGAGAAATCTCAAACCGTGAAAGTATAAAATAAAGTCGACCGGCGGTGGAAATGGTTATTGCAGTGATGTACGGGCCCCGCAGGAAGTACTGAAAACACGCTTTTTACAAGCCGGTGAATTTTATTTTTTTAGCCTTAGATACTCTACGTATATTCACGTTTTACTGTTTTCCATTTTAGGAGAGTGATTTTACAGCATCTTATATGGGCAAGATCTTCATCAGATTTGATATCATGGTATTTTTATAGTAAGGAATAAATTTTACTCGTTTTTATATAGGTCTGCACGGTTAAATTCAATTTTTTTTAATCTGCAAGAAATTCAATTTTTACTGAACGTTATAGTCTACTTCTAGTCCAGCCAAAGTTTGGAGAAGAATTGTCGAAAAAAAGTCAGCGAGAATAAAATAATTACCTTTTTTGTAAGTTAAATAATTATTTAAAATGGCCTGAAGGTGATCATATCAGTCTCAAAGTGTCTTTTATAAAATTATTTGTTGTAGAGTAACCTTTACCATGCAAAATTTCTTTAACAAGAACTTTAAGACGACCAACGTTTGGTAGTATAAGCATAAAAAAGTATCAGACCGACAGATAGACTTTCATATCTATAACTAGTATAGATGAAGACTTTATATTAAAGCTCACTCACCAAAAGGGCCCTCTGCGCTCCAAAACGAATCATCCAGTGTATAGTCGGCTTCTGAAACAAGGAGACAACGGTTTTATGACTTTTTAATAAAACTATCTAGATACTTATTATATATGATGTATAAATCTAAACCCAATAGATCTTTCATTTGACGTAGGGTAGTTTTACGTCACAATTACGTCACTAGGGAAGAAATTAAAAAGCCATTTTTTCGTGTTGTTGTCCCCTCGTTCAGGAAATTTTTTGGAAGTTTCAATTTTTAAAACAGGTAATATTTTGAGATTTTATCACGTTTCGTTAGGGGACTTTTTTATCTCCTTAAAAGAAATATTGCTAGATGTTCGAAATTAAGGGCTTGGTTATGCCACAGATCATATAATACTAAACGGTTATACCTCATTACGATGAAAAGAACTCACTTCGCAACTATATTCTATACATAATATAATAAAACTGTAGAGGTGGAATGTTTGTATATCGAAAAAAAATGCTTTAAACCGAGTCAAGGGGATGTAAGAAGAGAAATAAAAGAAATCTAGATTTTTTCAATTTTTTTATTTCTCTGTCTGTTTATCCGATTTAAATAAAATTTTGCATGGTGGTACCTTATATCTTCGGTCAACATTTTAAATACTTTTCATTTCGGAAAATTAAAGAGTTCCCGTGGGTTAGCTAACAAACTATAGTAAATTATACAGCTTAACAAAAACTTCTTATTGAATTTTAATGAAACACTACAATAATTTAGTTTATGCATCAGAATAACAAATATGCTATTCTGATCCTGGACAAATGTACGGACGGTTCTCGTGGGATAGATTTGTATCTGCTTGCGAGGGTGAGCCGCTAGTTAAAAAATATACTGATATAATCACTAAACATTGATTATGAAGTAGGTCCAATGAATATTATAGAAAGCGAAGCATTCTAACAAAATGTGCACCATCGTTTACCTACCAACCTTTAAATACACACGATGGGTTAAAACTCCATATATTTCTCATTTTACATATTTTATACAACATTTCACCTACATAAACACGATGCCTTTCATGCCGTCCAACGAATTAATTACTCACAATCTGTGAACTGAAAACAAATCTTTTGTTGACGCTATTCAATAATTGTTTTTTTTTTGGATGAAAACATTCACTGATAAATGAAGCAACAAAAAAGGTTGTATTAACAATTAATTAATTAAATGTACTCATAAAGGGTTGCGGTCACAGCATCCATTTTACTGAGATCAATCATCTGTGCATGATATATTGTATCGAATGCAAGTCTCTTTCTGTAGCTTTTATAATCAGTGATACGAAAATTCAAGCGATCAGTGAGAGATTATGTGCAGAACTTCTTTACTTATTCTCGAGAACAAGAGGGAGTGGTGTCAATTTTTTAACTACAAGCTATTGCTGAGTATTTCGTAATAGAAAATCTTGTAACCTATTTTACGTATATTCTACTATACCTATTATGGATAGACCCGTGACTCAATCTTGTACCTAGATCTGGACCGGCTAGAACTAAACCAGAGAGGCAAAAAAAACTAAATAATGTATAAATTCTTTAATTAAATCTTTAAAGTTCTACAGTAGGGTAGTGGTGTACACAAACACTTAGAGAGAACAGATCACAACAAGATTCATTTTAAATATAATATTATTTTAAAACCATTTTTTATAAGTTGAAACGTAAATATAATATGATAAATATAAGATTTTTGTCTTCATTTGAACCATAAAAGAGTTTGACATATAATAAGCCACACCTCTAAAATTATTTACAATAAGTGAAGTTATAAAAGCATTTCCATCTATATATGTATAAAGGTTGTCAAAATTAAATCAATTTTAATTTTCAACGAATTTACCGACGGCCATGAAACCCTTTCGCGAACCAAAATTGACATCAAAAGCGTTTAAAAGCCCTACATGTTAAATTTAATTAAGTAACATTATTAAAAATATTAGTAGTATTATATTTCATAGTATTTATTATTTTGACGTTACGATTGTACTTGCTGTGACAGTGGTTGCGGGTGCGAGTCCCGCTGGAGGCACGAATGTTTGTACTCCAGTCATGTGTTTATATTTATAATATGTATGTATTTAAAGTTATATATGTGTAGTGTATCAACTATCTGGTATCCATAACACAAGCCTCGTAGCTTTCCATGGAACTAGATGGAGTTGTGTGTTAATGTCCCAACATATTTATTTATTTATATTTATTATTAAGTTAAGACAGAAGTATATATCAGAAAAAGATCCAATATTTTTAATTACGAAATAAACTACGTTTAAAGCTTTGTATAGTAAAGAAAAATTTAATTAAGAAAATAGAATATCACGCTAACATACAAAGGAAAAAACGTCATACAGAGTATATTTTCTTGATAGAAATGTATTTTCCAGTGCACTTCCGTCGTCAATTTAATATGGAGTTTTGCTTTTAGCGACCGGATGTTGTTGGGTCTGAATATATCGCTGATGTATTGCATATTCTCGTTATATCTAATGATTTATTATAAAATAAACAGTATACGCGATAAACATTCCCCATCAGTAATATAAATAGATGCTTGAAAAGTTTTCTTTATTTGTAACTTCAAAAATGACGAATTTCTATGCAAGCTTCGATTTTTTTAAGCTTATAAGGGATGAATTCAAAATTCCTTCTACATTGTTTATTTTGCAATAATAATTTAGTCCATTTTAAAATCCCACTGTTGGGCATGGGCCTCACTTCAATACGACGGGGATCAGACCATAGTCCACCACGTTGGCCTATCTCGGGTTGGTGGACTTCACATGTCTTTCGAAAACTTGCTATGATCTTTCAGACATGCAGGTTTCCTCACGATGTTTTATTTTATCGTATTTACAAGAGGTAATCTCTATTTTTCATAAAATAAATTGTATTTTATATCAAAAAGCTCCTTCTAGCTTTTGTTGTTATAAACAACTACGAGTATGTTTCGCAATTATTCCTTGAAAATTCACGTGATTCGCTTAGTGGTATAGTATTGTTAGTTTTATCGAGGAAAAATATTGGCAGCTTATTTTTGTACAGGGCACAAATGTTTGTAAAAAGCAAGATCTGAGCTTTTGTGCTTTAATTAATGTAATAAATATTATAATAAAATTCTGAGTCGAATCTGTACATTACATATTTTTCGGAATATCTAATTGAAATTGTCATTATTATCGATACAGAGGCCGAACCTATAGTTTTTAGATTTTTTGGCTGTCTGTCTGTTTGGGAACGCGTCACGAAAAATCCACTGAAATTTTTTTGATGAGTATGATGATAGCTGGTTATCCAGGTCAACATGTAGGATACTTTTACTGCGGGAAAATATATCATCTTTGAGAAATCTATACTAACGCGTAAAACGTAAGAATAGTATATTATTATAAGTTTAAAAATAAAAAACGTGAGTGGGTTTCACAGTGACATTGCTTTGATCGAAATATCAAAAAGGACGGATGGAAGCAAAAGCAATTTGGATGTTTTTTGTGTACAAACTACGTAATATCCTTGCCAATCAATAAGCTATTTTCATGATTATTTTATAAATTAATTTGAATTGCCTCGGTGGTGTAGTGGCTGGCATGTACGGCTGCACACTCGGAGGTCCTGGGTTCGAGTCCCGGGTCGGGCCAAGTTTAGTTATTGAGTCTTTCTGTATAGTAAGTCTCAGTAACAGCCCGGAGTTGGGAAGTTGGCGGTGTTTCACCCCCGTGCCTCGGAGAGCACGTAAAGCTGTCGGTCCTGCGCCTTAACTCTCACTGGTCGTGTCGAGCAGTCGTCCCACCGGAGTATGAGAGTGACAGGAATAGAGAGTGCACTTGTGTCTGCGCGTACACTTGTGCACTATAATATCTCCTGCGCAGTTGGCTAGTCTCAATGAGATTGGCCGCCGTGGCCGGAATCGGCTAGGAGAACATCATATTATATTTGACTACTTTGTAATATAAAGGATTAGGAAACACAATCGTAAAGGTTACATGATTCAACAAATACATTAAATTTTGAAGTCGGTGTACTTTTTAAATAAAAAAGTAATTTTTGTCACCACACTGGAATCGAACCCACACCAACGTTTGGCATTATATATGAATACAAATTTTCATTTCTCAAAGAAAAATCTTAATCATATTACTGACGATGACCCAAACACCTAATTTGCAAATCAAACAAAAAATATCTCCAAAGAAACGTCAGAATATATTTAATTCAGTATTCAATTTAGAGCCGAACACTTCAAACGATAATTACGGAGAAGATGATGAAGAAGAATAAATTATATAAATACTTATATAATAAGCTAGAATATACTAATATTATAAATGTAAAGGTTTGTGAGGATGGATAGATGTTTGTTACTCTTTCACGCCAGAACGGCTGAACGGATTTGGATGAAATTTGGCACAGAGATAGATTATAGTCTGGAATAGCACATAGGTTACTTTATATCCTATAATAATGTACGTTTCCCGTGGGATAGATTCGTTTTTGTCTATTGATGAACACGAAGTGAAGTAAGGGTGAGTCGCTAGTATTATATGATAAAACTGTATTAAAGAATTATTTCGACAAAAGTTAATTACGACGTTAATTTAGAAGTAAGCGGAAAAACAACCAGAAGCTGTTAATCTATACAGATAAATAAAATTGAAGTGTCCGTTTGTAATGTAAAAATAAGGTACTTATAAGATAACACATTTTTTTTTAATTTTTGTCTGTCTGTTTGTCCTGGATAATCTTTAAACCGACTGGACTGATTTTGACAGGACTTTCACTGGAAGATAGCTGATGTTATAGGGAGTACTTTTATTTTAGAAAAAAATTAGGGTTTTTCTCAAAAAATTGTAACGTACCTAGGGACGAACTCGAGCGAAGCAAAGATGAGTCGCTAGTTAGCAAATGAAAATAAGGTAAGGCTCTTTATTGTACATCCAAAAAGAAAAGATAGTATTAAGTATATAATATTTACATAATAAGTTTGATTTTAGCAAAAGCTTTAAATACAGCTCTGACCTTCTTACATAAAAAAAAAATGATATCTAGGATAATTCTTAATAACATATCTTGTAAATTTTATTTCTGACAATCTATACTAATATTATAAACAGGCAGAGTTTGTTTGTTTGAACGCGCTAATCTCAGGAACTACTTATCCGATTTGAAAAATTCTTATTGCATTGGATAGCTTGTTTATTGAGGAAGGAACATAATATAATATATAGTCTATCTATTCCATACTAACCGTTAAAAGATATTTAGGGATAAACCCGAACGAAACGAGGGTGAGTTGCTAGTCTCACTGACAATTATTTATAAGTTGGTCGAGAAAAACACATGCATACACACATACATACATAAACACATACACACACACATAAACATATACTTACATATACACATACACCTATAAAATTTTGTATATTTATTTGAAAGCCCTAATAGATTATCATAAATGAATATTTTGCAGTTCCAATTATATTATATACATACGTGTAGAATTGATAACCTTCTTTTTTTAAAGTCGGTTAAAAAAGAAACATACAGACAATATTTGCATTAAATAAAACTTGTTACGATTTTGCTTTCTTTTCAATTCAAAAAGTAGGTTACGGAGTCATAGCATGTCTTTTTAAAATTCTACTTGATACAGCAAAAATATCTGTAGTAAATTAGTAATTAACATAAAAATCCATCGCAGCGCGTCCAATTTTTGGTTTTAATTAAAAATGTCGCGGCGGAATACAATTTTACTATTTTTTTAATTTGCGCGATATCAATCGAAAGAGCTTTTGCGACTCTATTTTCATCATTATCTTTGTGTGTATTGATATCTGACCTGAAGTTTGAGTACCTATCTCTACGCTTACGGTCGCTGGTTCAAGACGGACTTGTGATATATTGCTACAAGCTAGAATCTAATCCAAATATCCAAAATGATAACTGTATAAGGGAGTCACTTAGAGCATTACACATACCCCTTTTTTAATGTTGGGACATTTCTCATTCATGCATACCAGTTGTATACATACAGGCGGTTATATGATATTCTCCAACCAGATATTTTTTGGAGGAGATTTAATACACATAGAGCATACAGGAATTAATGTACCAACAAAACCCTTTATTTAAAAACCTCTACGTGTTTTGTATTAACAGAGCTCCTGTAATATAACATTTATAGCACGACTAGCATTGCCCGCAGCTCCGCCCGCGTTCAGATGACCAAAAACCAAATTCTTAGGTTTTACATATTAGTATACTCTTACATTGCAGTTTTTGCATTTTTTCTCAGAAATGAGATATTTTCCCGCAGTAAAAAGTCAGTCCAGCTATCATCATACCAAATTTCATCAAAATCTGTCCAGTGGTTTTCTCGTGATGCGGTAACAGACAGACAGACAGACAGACATACAGACAGAAAGACAGACAGACAGAAAGACAGAAAGACAGACAGACAGACAAAAATTCTAAAAACTATAGATTCGGACTCTGTATCGATAATAATGTCTATTTCAATTAGATTTTTCCAAAAAATATTTAATGTACAGATTCGACTTAGTTACAATTTTATTATATATACAGATTTTACTGCCACTTGTTATCGAAATATGTTATGAGCATATTCAAAGGAAACTTAACTTTCTGATTAAATAGCTATCGTGGATTTTTTTTACAACAAAATCTTTAAATGTCTTAATTAAATCATTATGAAATCTATGACATATAATAAAAATCTGAGTCGAATCTGAACATTCAATATTTTTTTTTAATCTTATTGAAAAGAGGCATTATTATCGATACAGAGGCCGAATCTATAGTTTTTCGAATTTTTCTCAATCTGTCTGGGAACGCGTTATGAGATAACCACTGGACAGAGTTTGATGAACTTTGGTATGATGATAATTGGGTATCTGGGTCAATATATAGGATACTTTTTACTACGAAAAACTATTTTATCACTGAGAACTCTATACTAACCGTTAAAACGTAACTAGGGACAAAGCCGAGCGGAGCAAGGGTGAGTCGCTAGGTCATTTATAACGTAATTACTAAAATATTCAAAAAGGCCTAATTATTTATGAAATTATTTTTAAAGGCCAATTTACTTATAAATTTGTATAGATGTAATATCTCGAAATTAATAATATTATTATTATCACATAAAAGCTCGTATTTAAATAATGTGTTAAAAATAGACATTACTTTTAAGCATTTAAGGGAGCTTCCAGGCGTTACAAGCTTCGTCGTCTACAATCGAATAACCACTACACGTTTTAAATCTCGGACATGTTAGAGAAAATCAAATTACGATGACGTCGGCCATCTCGTATGGTCACTTAAAATCACTAATATGATAAATTTACATGTTTCTCGTCCATAAAATATTTTACCATATAAAATTCCACGATAAAAATAATAGAAATAACACACATAAGCATACTCGACAACACCTTTGGTTCAGTTTGTAGTGACCCTACTTGCTTTGCCAGCGGCCGCGGGTTCGAATTCCGCTGGGGGCATTCATTTGTATGATGAACACGAATTTTTGTACTCCAGTCATTGGTGTTCATATTTACAATATGTATGTATTTAAAGTTATGTAAGTGTAGTGTATCAACTATCTGGTATACATAACATAAATAAAATATTAAAGCCTAACATAAACCTACAATATGTTTGGATGTTGAAAGTAAATTCCAAAACTACTGATTCAACCATGAGAATTCTTTTTGAAAAGTGCTTACAAATGTTTTGTGATATAGGATATTTTTTGTCTTAGTATACCTTATATTCCAAGGTATTTTATTATTACCTAGCCAATATATACAAATACCTAGCCAATTCTGGCTAAAAAAATAGGAAAAAGATTGTGAAGGAGGCTTAAGATAATTGAGGATTGATCGCGTTATTTTTACTTAGACAGTATTTTACTAAACGTAATTAGAATAACATTTTATGTTGTTTTACTGTAAAGGCAGTGGTAGCTCAGTAGTAACACACTCGCTTGGGAAACCGAGTGAAACGGGTTCAAATCCCGGGTTTAGTACCTCTGAAATTTTCATGTGCGAATCATTTCTAACATGATTACCACTTGCCTTACGGTGAAGGAAAACATCGAGAGGAAACCTGCATATATATGAGAGAATCTAGCAAATTTTCGAAAGACATGTGACGCCTGATTCCCCTCGTATTAAAGGGAGGCCCATGCCTAGTGAGACTTTAAAAAGGGTTGAATACTATCCTACTACTACTGCTACTACTTTGTTGCCCTGTTTTGATTTTAAAGTATAATAGCATTTAGATGAATGTACAAATATCGTGGCATCTTATTTATAAATTACATACATAAATCAAAACAAAAATGCTATTTCGTCCGCAACAGTTCGTGATAAATAAAGAAAATTAGTTATAAATTTTGGCTGACAAAAATTCACCTGCGCAACTCAGGTAATCCTCCAGGGGTTACCCTGAAATGGTAGAATTTCCATCGAAGGTCTACTTAAGCCTGTAATTATGTCGCCAACGTCGAAAGGACCAAGAGAGTGTAAGGTTAAATACACAGTTAAAGCTATGCGATGAGCGATATATCTTTGGATTTAAATTATTTAAAAGAAAAATAGTGTACATATTAATATTATAAATAGAAAAAATATTGTTTTATTTTTAGCTCGTATTTTATAAGGGAGCAAAATGTGTAATTAAAAATAAAATAAGTATAAGACGTATTTAACACTTTTTATACATAATGAATATTGCAATACGAGGAGAATTAAGTTATTTTAATATATAAAAATATATATAATATATAATAATATATAAAAAAACCCCGGTTAGGGGGCCGTTAGGGGATAGTTTCTGTTTCACCGACAGTTAGGGGTCACCTAAATATTAAAAGGCCCCCTAAACTTTGGTGCTCGAAATATGGGCTTAAAGACGATCGTAAAACGAAATTTAATTTAGGGGCTAGTTTAGGGGACTTTTAAGCTTGGGATCCCATACGTAGGTGGTAGCTTAAGGGTTGTTGGTGAAATCGGGCATTAGGCTCGTCAATAGCCACTAAATAAGAAAAGCAACTCGATTGATAGAGGATAAAAAAGTTCTGAATTGTTTTGTCTTTGCCTATTTATAAAAAGAAATTAAATTATTACTACATTCGTGTAATAATGGAACAAGTAAAAGAATTTTTGAGGACAAAAAACTCGGAAAAATTTATAAAAAGGCACATTAGCCTCTAGTAAAATTTATCCAAGAATCTAATTTTACGAAGATAATAAAAGCTATATTATAACCTCCTTCATTGTAGAATGTACCTGGATATAAATTGTCAAATGACATATCTTGCGGCGGTGTGGAATCCCTAGACCCTGTCTCTGCGTCAATATTACAGAACAGATTTTTGTTATAAATGAGGCTTCTCCTGTATTTTACGTGTGGGGAATTTAATTTCCCATATTATAATGGTTAGCTTAGCTTGTTTCTTAAAGTTCGTATATTTTGAGTTCGTAGATTTTTTTGTGAGTTGTAAGAAGTTTATTAAAGATATTTTGTTATAATTTGTGGTGTTTAAGTGGAAATTATAGCTAGCAATTTTCTAAAATTTTATATCTTTGCTTTTTGAATGTACCCCGTATATATAAAAAGGGTTCCGTTGGCATCCTTCGGGTACGGAACACTAATAAAAAACTATATAGGCGAACAGAGCTGCATGCTAGATGCTTTATATACCTACTAAATTGTGTACATAAGAATACTATTTATACATTAAAGAATAAGCCAAGTTCTGGTCTGTCAAGTTAATCTATAGGCTCCTATATATATCCTCCATTTATGCATACACGTACAGCAACATATTATTACCATGTTAAAGTAGTATGTTACAGATGAAACGTTTTATTTAAGAAACATTTTTTAGAAAAAACTTGAAATGCTTTTAGATATATAAATTAAACCGAAACTAGCTGATCCACATGTTTACTTATAATTTTGTCCTCTGAACCTTTAGGATTAAGCTGTCCAATGCTCACGCTATGTCTGAGAAGTATCACAGTGTATAAGTATGTACACAAAAATGTTCTGCACTCTATATAAAGTTTCATAGACATTAGAATGTGACGACAATTCGACAGATCCCAAGACATATCAAACGCAAGATTTTTATTACGGGTAGAAAATACCTTGACAGGAAATATACCATGATTATTTTTGATCGAACGATGAAATCATAAAAGAAAAACATTTAACTATCTTATTTTACCGACCAATCTCTTTCACATCTCCTCCAAACTACGTGACATTGGCAAAGTAATCTGTGCTCAACTGGCATAATTTGAAGCCATTAACAAGAGAATTGAATTGAATTGAGAAAAACATGGCAACACGATTCTAAAAATCAAAAAGGCAAACAATAGTCTCAATCGCCACAATTCATATAAAAATACTCCAAAAATCTATCGAACGAAAAGACTACCAGTTGAAATAGGCAAATCGACAAAAAATAATTAGAAGACCAAAAATATCTTCCCGTAAAAACAATAGCCAGATGAATGCCCTTTTATTCTACTGGGTTGAAACAATAGGGAAACTGGAGTCGATAGATCTTTATATCAAAACTTTGATTAATTGCTATGGACGCCGACCAGTATAATTAGGGTTCCCCAACCCAATGATTAACGCCTAAGTAACTCTCACTTGAATTTACAAATTTTAAGCAATTACAATTAATTTACTTTAGAATTATATATAGGGCTTATTTCATAAATTTTAAAACCACTTATCCTCGTTTCGCTGGAGTGCATCCCTAGATGCCTAATAGTAGCCTATGTGTTTCTCAGCCATTTCGCTCGATCATTTGTGGGTGAAGGAGTAACAAACATACACACCCATATCGTGTTAATAATAGTATTTCGATATTATGTATGTTTGTAAGTCTACGTCATTGTTTAACGACAACGTCCATATATTAAATGTTTTCATAACAGGTATTATTCATATTTAGTAATTTGCCTTTCTTAAAATATTGGAATTTGAGCGGTCAAGTACTTCTTTCATTGTAATAATAAATAAAAATTAATATTTCGAGTATTTCATATTAAAACACTTATGAAATCTGAATTTGATTTTGAATTTTCACGAAAAAAATATCACTTTATTTGTTTACTTAAAATAGATATTTTAAATTTGCTAAATGTAATAATACCAACAATATTTTAAATTTCTGTGCATAAACTCTCCCTTTTCCCATAGACTTATTTGTGTTATAGCTTTAAGTAAAATATATGGTATTTTGCACAATGGCATTGGATTTCCGTGTCCCTGTATGTATATGACGTATGACGTCATCATCCATATGATAAGGGTATGCCACAAAGATAACAGGTAGCATACAATTGTGATGATTTAAATTAAATTATAATATGTCCAGGTCCCATTCTAAATATATTTATAATAACAATTCGTAGTGTAATGTGTCAGCATTTGACTGACAAGTTCTGGTACATGACAAAGGTTTTATGCGGTAAAGGTTTAAAACGTGAAGAACATTACTATCGCAAAGTACACATAATTTATTTATTTTAATGTATGAATAAATAGAAGACAAAATTATTGGCTAGATTTTACCTGCCGTTTTTACCACTTGGATGTCGAAGAAGGGGATTCTAAGGGGCCTATTTTCGTAGTAATAATGAAATTAATGTTCTTGGCGAATTTCGTCAAAGTCTGCTTTTGATTCAGAGGTTTAAAGCGTGAAAAGATGACAAACAAACAACAGAGCTACTATCAAATTTATAATATTAGTATGGATTAAATACTACTAAGCCATTAACTCATTCGTCATGTAACTTTTTTTAGCAGACAAATATGCCAGGAAAATCATTTTAAATGCTTGATGAATCATGTTAAAATGTATTCTACTAGTTCAATTGTATCTTAGTTGATATTTGAAAAAAAAACAAATCAAAAAGAAAACTAACTCAATTTTTCAATATTGAACAATTTCTTCTTAACTAAAAAAGAATATGTCGATATCAAGTCACATATAATTATTCGAGCATTTATCATAACCTAATAATTCATAAAAAAATTCAAATCGATTGTCAATTGGCATCAATCATGAATAATATAAATATATTATATTATAAGTCTTCAGTGTCACTGCAGGACAAAGGCCTCCCTACCTTCCTCCACTGCAAATGCACATTTATAAAAGTCTTAACTAGCATTAATTTAATACCTCCTTTTTAAAACCGATCAAAGGTACTAAAAGGATTTTTAATAGTTCAATCTTCAACAAAACTTATAGGTAAAATGAAAGCGGTGATCAAGCCGGTTAGTTATTTGGATAACTTCCGCTAGCAAGTACTAGATTTATCGCCCGTCAAATAAATCAGCCAGTACCGATGCTTTTAGCCTTTTTTGTTGAAAAACCGCAGCAAATGTTTGAGACTTAAACTTTTTATTAATTTAGATTCAATATCTAGAAAGATCAAACCATTTTTCAAATTTTTTTAACATAGCGAACTGGTTTTAGTTTTATAAAAACTTTTCGTCGAACAGGTACTAATGTTTTATTGGCACTGTTCACCGGAAATCATGTATTTTGTCCCGGAAATAAATGATCTCTGTATTGATCATACAGTTATTTATCTTATTTGCAAAGAAAGCTCAATTTTTCGACTTAATAAATAAAAAAAGAGTGCTAGTTGCTGAGGCACAAAAATACCATGCAAACTAATCAACTAGTACGCAAGAAATATTGTGGAATTAAATAAACAATATATGAATTATATTATATATAAAAAGCTGTTTAGTTTTTATACTTGTAAGTACAATATGTATGTTAAATCCAATAATTAATTGAATATCACCAAGTTGATCTGATTATGTAACCAGATTTTTTTTAATGGCCACTATTACAAGTCAAACAGTTTAAGCCCACTTCGATCATTTTGATGAGTGTAATGACACATTACAGGTGCGCAAAAGCATTTTTTAAATTATTATTATACCTTCAAAGCTTAACTATATACGTAACGTAAATGTATATTTTATAATGATTTATGTACCAAGAACGGCGCAGCAATCATTGAAATAGAATTGATGCATCCCACATTAACTTAATGTGGTTACCAACAGTTTTAGTTGGAAAACATTTTCCTTTAAGCCATTCTGTACTTTATGCGTTCGATATGAGGTGTATTTCTGATTGTAGCCCTGATTTGGGTCAGCCGTTATCATAGAGATAGTGCTATATTAAAATAGGGGATGAATTCATCGATCGTAAGCAATATCTAAATTACAAAAGCTAAGTAGCGAAGTAGAATATTCAGGATGTTTTTGGTATAATGGACCGACTGCAGAAAAGGGGGTGGTGTGCTATTCAGGTGTATGTTTGTTGCATCAGTTATTTTTAGTTGAGGGTGGTTTCGTATAAATTTAAAGGACATATTTCATTCCTAAGAGTATTTTCTTTTCTTTCGAAGCAAAAGAGAAACATATCGATGTTTGTACATAGAGTTACAAATGCCGGAGAGTGACATAAGTTAAGTATAGTAATCATTATTGATAATTTGAAGAAAATCGGTTGACAAACTGATGAGAAAAAGCCGATTTATATATAAAAAATTATACTGTTATTGCCGATTTATATATAGATAATTATACTATATTATATAATAGAATTGCAATAATTTAAGGTCTAGAGGGCGTATCACTAATACGTTATTGTGCACGTATTTCTATCAACCCAATAAAGGATTATTACAATTTTGACACTCACAATGTACATACATATACTCATAGTACATTGGACAGTAGACTTAATTTCTGTTTCAAATTTTTTTAAAGGTAACGGTTTTTTTTGCGACATTTGCGACATTGCGGGACAGTTTACAAATCTGTTTAATTGGTTATATATGTATTGAAATTTCATTAAATTAATAACATTTAGATTTAAAAATATTTTCTTGTCCAATTTTATATTTCCGACCAAACTTGAATTTTCATGAAATAAAATCACTGTATGTAATGAAAAGTTTTATTTAAGCTTAGAAAAAGAAGTAGATATTTTAGCTCTGACACAGAGGCAAATCGTAATTAGCGAGTTCAATTATCCTAATTACAGAAGAGCGTATGGTGGCTGCGATCTTTTGTAGTCTCAGTGATGAAGTTAGCTTAGAACGAGCTGTAATGTCTACAGTTAAAATATAGTTTTTGCTAGATAGCAAAAATTTGAAAATTTTATTTATTTTGTTATACAATTTACTCGTTAAATGTTATTTAAAATATCATTGACTAGCAGAACCCGCGGCTTCGCTTGCGCTAAAACTACAAAAATGTCTAAAAAAGTAGTTTCATACAAACTTTCATCCCCTATATTACCTCCTTAATGAATTTAGAAAAATGCTAATAATACACGTAAACAAACACACTTTCACATTTATATTATAAGTATGGATAACCTCATATTATAAACATGTATGTAAATATTGAGTGTATGTATTGAGTGTATGTTCATCACTTCTTGTTTGTCAATTGATGGAAATTCGGAATGGAGTCCACATTTTTTCGAAGTATCACAAAAACGGCAAAAAGTAGTGTGCCACTTTTCCACTAACATGATGCCTCGATACAAACAAACAATCGATATAATTAAACAAAGGATAAGAAAGCATTTTATTACTAAAAGAAATTTTAGTTAGAAAATATTAAAAAAATATTAATCTATTTTAATATTATAAAGAGGAAAATTTTTATTTATTGTTTGTTTGTTTGTTTGTTTGTTTGTATCGAATATGCTCCGAGATACTAGACCGATTTAGATGAAATTCAGTAAGAAGATAGTTTAAGACCATGGGAAGGATATAGGATAGTTTTTATCCTGGAAATCATACGTTAAGGGGGTGAAAATTGGGGTTAAAGTTTGTATGGGGAAGCAACCTAGAGACGAACCCGAGCGAAGACAGGGTGAATCGCTAGTAAAATAATAATAGCGTAGTATTTCCAGTCACTGCAAACCGTTACTTCCACGCTGGTTTTAAACTTAGGTGTCAAAGAATGAAATAAAGTACATCTCAAGAGCTCTCATACGACGTCTTATTATTTTTGGTTCATACTGCGCCCCTTGTCCTTTCTCTCTTAATTACAGTACAATTTATGCTTTGTATTTTTTTACTAACTGCGATTAGTTACAAAGGAGGTTTATGTACGTATGTATGTATGTATAATTGTATACTACTGCATCATATACTGTACATATACGTCTGCATAATTTATATGTTATTTCGTCAACTTATTTCCATATTTTTAGTCCGCTTTTTATGCAGTCAGTTTTTTTTATAATTAATTAAAAAGCACACCGACTTCATAATTATTATAAAAAACAATTATTCTACTTTTATAAAAAAATAATCTTGATTGCGCTCTTTTTTGACGTTTTTGACGTTATTTCGATAGTTTTTTTTGAAACTATAATTATTTCACTATAAAAAACGAAGATAAAATCTACGAACTTTCAGATTTTAGACCATTTTTGTACCAAAATTGCGAACAAAACAAACACGCTGTCACGCGATGGCGTGATGTTCGCGATTTGCTCCATAACGAGACACCCTCACGCGATATAACACCTGTGGTTGAACAGATACTTTATTAATAATAAACTACCTAATAACCTCCTATGAGAATTAATATATTGACAAATAGAACAATGCAACAAAAGCTAAAGATCCTTTTAATAATAATTTAGAATAATTAAAACAAATATTGTGTAAAAATATACTAAGTATTGAAATAACTTGAAAATGATAATTAATTGCAATTCAATATTGATAGCCACATCCTTTATTTAATTTGATTTTTTTAATTCGCGTAGGTCACTCCCACAGTTAAGACAAATGTAAAATTCTGATATAACAAAATCTTTTAAGCCATCAATGAAGTTATATAACGTTTCAAATTTAATATCTATACTATAATAAAAGAGTAGAGGTCGAATGTCTGTACATAGCAAAAAAATGCTATTAACCGAGTCAGGGGGATGTAAGAAGACAAATAGAACAAATCCAGATTTTTTTCATTTTTTTGTTTCTCTGTCTGTCTGTTTGTCTGTTTGTACGGGCTAATCTCCAAATCTATTGGACCGATTTAAATGAAATTTTGCATGGTGGTACCTTGTATGCCCGGGCAACATCTTAGATACTTTTTATCTCGGAAAATTAAATAGTTCCCGTGGGATAGTTAAAAAACTATAATAACTTATACAGCTTAGTACACAAAAACTACTGATTGGATTTTAATAAAACTTTATAATAACATAGCTCATACATGACAATAACAAATCGGATACTTTTCATCCCGGAAAATTAAAGGGTTCCCGTGGGACAGTCAAAAAACTGTAGTAACTTATACAGCTTAGTACACAAAAACTACTGTTTGGATTTTGATGAAACTTTACAATAATATAGGTCATACAAATAGGTTACTTTTTATCCCGGAAAAATGTACGGTGCCGTGGGATAGTTGTTTTCGTTTATCTGTAACGTATTTTGTACACAACATAGACCCCAAAACAATAATTATTAAAAAAAATGTCTGTTTGTCTCTTTGTCTGTTTGCCTGCATGTCTGTTTTTGTATGCGCGTTTCACGCCAAAAGTAATGAACCGATTTCAACGAAATTTGGTGAAGTGATAACTTATTACTCGATTCAACGTTTAGGATACCTTTTACTTCAAGAAAATCTTTCTTTCTCACGGGAAGATACAATAATTGGATTTATCGAGTCCTCCCTAGAAACCTTCCGCTGGCTAAACCTTAAGACATACATACATAAAAATAATATACTAAAAAATTGTAGGTCTTGAAAAGTCCTACAGGAAAGTTCTGAATAGTATATGTATATCTCCTAAGCAATATCTAATCGTATCTATATCTATAATAAAACTAACTTAGTCAAATCGATGTGCGCGTTTTACGCTAAAAAAACTGAACCGATTTTAACTAAATTTTGTATAGTGATAACGTAGTACTCGGGTCAACATTTAGGAAACCTTTTACGACAGGCAAATGATTCCTTCCCACGGGAAAACACAATAACTTGTTCTATCGAATTGTCCTTAGAAATGTATATAGCTAACGCTGGCTCAACCTTAAGAAATAGATCAAAACATTGTACAAGAAAATTGTAAGTCTTAAAAAGGTCGATAGAAAAGTTTTCAATAGAATATGTCTATCTCCTAAGGTACACTCGCTATAACTATTTTCATTATTATATATTACTGTTTTATTATACGTTATTTATTCTATCTATAAATATAATAAAACTGTAGAGGTCGAATGTACATAGAAAAAAATGCTAAAAACCGAGTCAGTTATCTTCTTACATCCCATAAGAAGAAAAATAGAACAAATCCAGATTTTTCTAATTTTTTTGTTTCTCTATCTATTTGTCTGTTTGTACGGGCTAATCTCCTAAACTATTGGACCGATTTAAATGAAATTTTGCATGGTCGTACCTTATATTCCCGGTCAACATGTAAGATACTTTTCATTCCAAAAAATTAAAGAGTTCCCGTGGGATAGTTAAAGAACTATAGTAACTTGTACAACTTAGTACACAACAACTTATGCACCTAATTTAGTAAAATTTGGCATGCTGTTACCTTATGTTGCCGGTCAAACAACAGGCTACTTTTCATCCCGAAAAAATGAACGGTTCCTGTGGGAACTAATAGATCTCTATCAGTATTTTTATATTATATTTACACATATATAATCAAAAAACATTATCCTTATTTCCGAGCAGTTGGGTAGCAAATTAAAAAAGTTAAATGATCGCTGTAGCGAAGTAAGTTTCTAATAATTAAAATTATCTGCTATACGAGGCAGTGAGGTTAACTTCTGCTACGATAAATATGATGTATGGCCTGCACAGATGTTTGTACTGATTCTAACTATGTACATCATCATGAATAATCGCTTTACCTTAGTATATGACTTTAATAATCCCATTATACATACTAATATTATAAATGTGAAAGTGTGTTTGTTTGTCTTTCTTTCACGCCGAAACGGAATGACGGATTGGCGTGATTTTTTGTGTCGAGATAGTCGGGGGCTGGAGAGTGACATAGGCTACTTTTTACCACGGGAAATTATCTAATTCCCACAGGAAAACACGTTATAATACAATCCAAAAAAAATATTTATGTTCAGAATTACTTGAAACTTGGTATTAATGCTCTTCAATAAACTTAAATAACTATATGTTTCAGCATTTTTAAAAGCGTGTATGAAACTACCTTTTTAGAGTTTTTTTGTAGTTTTAGCGCGACCGAAGCCACGGGTTCTGCTAGTTAATATTATAAATGCGAAAGTTTGGATGGATGTTTGTTACTCAATCATGCCAGAACGGTGAACCTATCTAGATGAAATTTGGCACACAGGTAGATTATAATCTGGAATAGCTCCTAGGTTTTTTTTTATCCCGGAAAAATGTACTGTTCCCGTGGGATATTTTCTATTTCATTAGGGTCGAACCCGAGCGAAACGAGGGTGAATAGCTAGTATCTTATATACAACAGTCACAATGTAAGAGTGGTCTGGTCAATAAAGTCTATCCAGTCTGATATATTTCTTTTCTATCTAACTCCTTACACGAATAGTTTTTAAATCCTACTACAATTACATGTCGACTAATCATCTAAGTTTCGTCTTTTTATATCGTTGGGGAAACCCCATAAGGGTGGCCATCAACGGACGGGGGACTGTGAGTGTGTAATAAACCCCAGAACGGTTTTCTATCGCCGCAGTGCAAAGGGACTCTACAGGATCTCTCAGTATCTTAGTACTAATAGAAATTATCTACTACGCATAATTAAGCAAATTTTACAATAGTATAATATGTTATGTAAAGAATATAACATAGTGTGGAAATGTATGTCTGAGAGAACCTAACTTATCGTAAAACATATGAAGTCCGCCCCTGATCCTTCTCGTGTTATTTAATGTGAGGGAGTCCTGTATCCAGCTTTGGGGCGTTAAAAAGGACTGAATAAATAATAAAATAAACAATAATAATCGTATATTATGATATAACAATTAAAATTACAACAACTTGTTTTCGATACAACTTCAATATCAGACCTTTCAAGAGTCCTTACATTGTTGAATAAAACATGATATTTTATTTTATTTTAACGTATAAATGCTGACCGTTTACAAGCTGTACACGATCAGTAAAAACTTTATTACTTTCAACTCGCTTATTGATTACGCTTTCAAGGCTAGCAATATACAAGCGTACACGAAACGAATGTAGAATTAACGGTTTATAGGGTTGGAAGTTGGAACTCTCTAATAATATACTACTGTGTACTAATTACTGTCCTACTTTATAAATACTAAATTAATAAAACTACCTGTTTGGATTTTTTCGCGGATTATTTTGATTTTTGGTTTCCATAATAAGATAAGTTTTATTTATAATATCAAATCGCGTAAATCTAAGAAAGTGTTACTAAATTAAGACTTATGTGTACGTTTATATCTTATTTATTTATATAATGTATTATTTATTATAATATATAATTTTATATATTTAAGGCAGTGCTAGCCCAGTGGTAACGCGCTCGCTTCGGAAATCAAGTGAAGCGAGTTCAAATCCCGGGTCTCGCACCTCTGATATTTTCATGTGCGAATCATTGCCAACATGATTACTACTTGTCTTAACGGTGAAGGAAAACATCGTGAGGAAACCTGCATGTCTGAGAAAACTTAGCAAGTTTTCAAAAGACATGTGAAGTCCGCCAACCCGCACTTGGCCAGCGTGGTGGACTATGGCCTGATTCCCCCCTACTGAAGGGAGGCCCGTCCCAGCAGTAGGACATTAAAAAGTGCTGAATTAATAACATATCATTTATTTTTCGTTTTTCTATTTTTTAATGTCACCTGCAATTGGGGATCAAAAACAGTGTATAATATAGATTTAAACTCACATTCCTATAGGTTGTTAAATATTTTCTAAAATAACACATTTAGTACTTATCATAACTTATATTTGTCCTAAATCTATAATATAGGATACAAGTGTACAAACGACGGTATACTCAACAGTTTTTACTAGAATTTTCAACAAACATACAACGAGTTGCATAATGCACGAGATAAGCCCATACACTCAGACCACAGAGATACATATGTACGTAGTCTATACAGATATTTGTCACATGCGAGAATAGAACCTGCTATAACTAAGAGTATTATTATAAAGCCTATGTAGTAATAAATTTGATAAATTTTTAACGACAAGATTTATAAATAACCAGATTTTGTCGGTAGCTTTTAGGGTTACCGATTGAGCATAATTTAGTTCGCCTATGTGACATAGAATGGGGAACGACCAGTAAAAACGAAATAAAATAATATATTACTTACATGTAGAAGAGCGATTAAGATAAAATCTAAACTAAAAAAGATAAATTCAATCTGGCTACAACTTTTTAAGTAAAAATAAAATATTTAAAATCCTTTTTTCTCAATGACATAATGACAAAGTTGATTTAAAAAGATTATAGCTTTATAGTTAAGTAAAAATATTTTTTATAAAACACTTTAAAAATTTTATATTTCATTATGATTTAACGTTTTATGAGGCTTTAGTAAATTCTAAAGGACCAATTATATAGTCTAGTCTTGTTATTTAAGTTTTATGAATCAAGTAAAAAGTAAAACTAGTTTTTATTTTTAGATATTATTTTAGGTTAATTTACAGAAGACTGGAAACGTTTTTCTATACATATCTAGATGTAATTATCATCTTTATATGTATATAATATATTTTATGTACTTATTTATCCGCCCTGTATTGAAGGGAAGCCCGTGCCCAGCAGTGGAACGTTAAATAAAGGGCTCAATTCATACATACATAGCTTATTTATTATAAAAAAATTAAGATGTTTTTAATATAGTACTTTCTTATATTTACCCGAATATTTGACATTTTAAATAAATCTTTATTTTCGGATTTTTTCGTGGATTTATTTTGATTTTTGTTTCCCGACGTTTCCAATACTTTACAGCAATCTATATATTATATTCTGAATTTCACTCAAATTTCTGTGCTTTTGCAACGTAAAAAAGTAACAAACGTACACACATCATAAACTTTCACACTCATAATTTTAGTTTTATATATGCTAAGAATTGCTGAAATTGCCTACGTCTCAAAAGTTTTACAATGATCATACAAATATTTCTATACTCTCGGTACTACGGAGAGTGAAAAAAAACAAGTAATCTCAAGTCGCTATTTACTATTTATCACGTATAAAGTAAATGGGTTCAGTGAATTTTTACACTCAAAACATCAAAATTTAATGAAGTGGCAACCCTATGCAACAGCGATGAGTGTGTTTTACGCGATTCCCGCTGTTTCATGTTCGATTATAATTTTTTACTTTTTCGTGAAAACATGGCGCTTTTTGTGAAAACACGGCGGTTTATTTTGATCACTTTTAGCTTTTTAATTTTACATGAGAACGCTTCTGGATATTATATTTTTTATTTATTTATGTCCTTCTTTTATTTTATCATTTCATTTCTATAGTTTAAACGTATCTAATATATTTAAACGAGCAATTCTTGTACACACATATATATATATATATATATATATATATATATATATATATATATATATATATATAATCTGAATCTCGGAAACGGCTCCAACGATTTTCACGAAATTTAGTACACAAGGGGTTTCGGGGGCGATAAATCGAACTAGATTAGTCTTATATCTAGGAAAACGCGTGTTTTCGAATTTTCATGCGGTTTTCTCTTGCATTATTCCACGAAAAATACTATGTTCGATAATTTCGCACGCTCGGATATAAGCATCATGATCAAGCGGTCAAGGCGCAAAATTGAATAAGTGTCCGGATTCGAATCCCGGCGGATACAAAGGTATAATTTATTTTTGTTTTTTTTTGTATTTATTCAAGTTTTTAGTTTTTTCTAAAGAAAACTGTAATTTTTAACCAAAAACTTCGAGCGAAGCTCGGTGGCCCAGGTACTGTTTCTAAATAGGAATATGTAATATTCAATTTATATAGTCATATGGTTTTGAAATAAGTTCTAAGATGTGATATGTATTTTTTACTATAGTATTACCTACGCTTAGTTATATTTTAAACAGCTTAACAAAATATTTATTATGTATTGTTTTTTATTTTTTTTATTAATAAATTTCTTTTTTTTCAATTTTTTATCATTCTTGATAAATTATTTGAAAATATTATTTTTTTTAGTTGACAAAATTATAAAATGTATATACATATTGTCAACGACAAAAATGAAAAATTCTTTAACTAAGTTTCAAAAGTAAAATTTTATTAAACACTACATTTTTTAAACCAACTTTTTCATACATTCGTACGAAATATATCGAACAGAAATAACAAGTTTATCTAAAGTAAACTAAAACTACAAAGCGATTGCTAACTATCAAATGACAACCAAAATCCCGAATATTTGGACCTAAGTAATAGAAGAAATATTTTAAATTAAATACATAAAACTCACATAGTTAAAGAATTGTAAAAAAAAAGGTTTTTAAAATTTAAATTATTAGCTTTATATCATTAAATTCGAAATTTATTTTAAACGTGTGTATTGAAACTACAAATTGTTTTTTTTTTAAGTTTGGACACCATCTAGTTCCATAGTAAGCTACGAGGATTATGTTATGGATACCAGATAGTTGATACACTACACATAAATAACTTTAAATACATACATATTATAAATATAAGCACTCATGACTGGAGTACAAGCATTCGTGCTCATCACGCAAATGAATGGCCCCAACGGGACTCGAACCCGCGACCGCGGGCAGAGTAAATAGGTCGCTATAAACTGGGCCAAACGAGTCTTAAAACCTAGTTTGACCCTGTGAGTTATAAACTTGAGTATTATTTTTATGATGGAAAACGGGATATTTCTCATGGTTTTCACTTACCTACTGTTATGACTTCCATTATGTGGGCACTGTTATAAGCGCCATGGTCATGGACACCACCAAATCATAGTAAATAAAAATTAGCTTTAGTAAACAATTCAGCAAAATAAGTAAAAAATCTCAAAGTATACCTTATACTTCGAGTAGAGAGAGAGAGAGAGAGAGAGAGAGAGAGAGAGAGAGAGAGAGAGAGACGGAATACTAAGGGAAATATTACTGTAGGCATATAAGTATTATGCCTACAGTAATATTACCCTTAAGCAGGAATCAAATTCACAACCCCAAGCGCCACCACAATTTAATCAGAAAGTTAAATAAATGCAAATAATAAAGAGAACTTAACTGAATTTTGTAACAATGCTTTACGTAACAATGGAAGGCGACGCAATCGCAATTCCTTCACACTTCAGTCTTAACGGAACGTTTAGTACAATACAGAGTATATTTAAAGTAGTGCCAGATGCTCTTGTACGTAAAATAAAATAAACACCCCAGAAGGTATGAGCTTTCACTGTTTTTGGTGTATTATTTATACGTAGCAGTATAACGCTGTATGAAAATGGTTAACATAATTTAATTTTTTACATATTACTAGCGACAAACCTTACTTTGCTTGTGTACGCCCGTAGATGCTTTTGTACTTTACAGGCAGCGCTGTCTTTTAGCAATTTTCCTAATTAATATAAGATAAATTAATCATACTTAGCGTAATCCAGATCATAATCTACATATCTGTGTATTAAATCCGTCCAGCTTTATTAGTGTGAAAACACACACACACTAACTAAAATTACATTAAAAAACAACTAAACACACTAAAATTGCACAAGTGATGATAAAATTGCACATTAAATATACATATATACTTTGAGTAATTACCGACCATAGATACCATGTTTTACTTATGTTATACTTTACTTTTAATGTTGCCAATAATCCAGCACTATTGCAAGGTCCATGACCATAGGTATACCACAAAATCTAAATAAATGACAATTTGAGAAATTTATACAGCAGCCAAAAATAAATCCAGGCGAATTTTAATAAAAGCTTGAAAATATTAATATTACGCTTATTGTGATATCGTATATCAAAGTCCTATACCAGGTTCTGATTAAAAAGACAAAAAACAAATGAGTAATAGGATATCTGTAGATAATTAAACTTCGTCCTATTTATAGTTAGTTAATGAACGGCTGATATAGTTTAATGTTATAAGTCGTCGGTTCGATCCTTTACAAATGCTCTACATATATGGACTTAGGTATTCAGGTTATAATGAGATATGTATTTGATAGGCAGTGGTAGTCCAGTGATAACGCGCTCGCTTGGGAAATCGAGTGAAGCTGGTTCAAATTCCGGGTCTCGCGACTCTTTTCATGTGCGAATCTTTTCTAACATGATTACCACTTGCTTTACGTTGAAGGAAAACATCGTGAGGAAATCTGAATATCTGAGAGAACCTAGCAAGTTTTCGAAAGACATTTCGAAAGTCCGGCAACCCGCTCATGGCCAGCGTGGCCTAATCCCACTCGTATTGAAGGGAGGCCCATGCCCAGCAGTGGGACATTAAAAAGGCCTGAGTACAATTATTTACGCTGCTGGAAACTACCATGTAATAAGATTGCAAATCATTCTAAAATGAGTACAAAATGAAAAAAGATAAGTAAAAGAACTAATGTTTTATTTTATAGCTATAACAAGATAAAAAATAAAGTAGACTACAGGGAACATAGGACAGGAGTAAGAAGACTATGTAGGGACGTCCAAAAATCATCTAAATGCTAGACGGAGAATAAGCCATATTGTCATAAAATCTTTTAACATCATAAGATTTTCATATGAAAGTATACATTATTTTTTCTTAATTTTATTACCAGTAAAACCTGTAGACAAGAAAAACAAGATGCCTACGTGTCCTACATTTACGCTTGCAACTTCAAATGCAAAGCTGGAAGGCAGCCAGTTTCACAGACGTGATCTTGCGGAGGCCCTACTATCAAGATATTCGATTTAATTTAAACGAGTTTATTTAGTTGCCAAAATGTAATCTCAAGCATTCATCATTTACTCTCATTTAATGTGTTTTGTATTATGTAATACAATTTCACACGTAATATGAGTTATGACCAACTTTTTTTATGGTGTCAATATTACATGAATGCTTAATTTAAACCCCTTTTAATTTCAAATATTTACATATCACTTCCATTTGACGCAGTATTTCAAAGCATCAGATTACAACTATACATAGAAAGTAACAATATCGACTCCTCGTTGAAGCAAATAAGAAGTAGTAGGTACCTAATACCTGTGGTCTGCGACTGTTCGCACGTCCGTGAGTAAAATAAAAGCCAATTGCAATTATGTAAGCGACTGAAATTAAATCAGTTAAGTTCCTTTTTTTGTAATAAGTAATAAATAATCTTACTAATATTATAAATGTGAAAATTTAAATGTATGTTTAGATGTTTGTTAATTAATCACGCCAGAACAGCTAAACGGATTTGGATGAAATTTGGCATAGAGATAGCTACTATGAATATCTGGAATAATACATACGCTACAGTTATCCCGAAAAAAATTTACAGTTCCCGTGGGATAGATTTGTATATGTTTTCCTAGAGGATTTCTATTTTTTTCATGAATTTTTGTAAATGTTTTCGTGAAAGTTGTAATAGTTATTCTGCTATTCGGGGTGAAGAAAAATCCAACAAAACAAAGATTATAAAAATCGGTCAAGCAGTTCCCGAGTTATGAGTGTTGTAACAAACCCGACTTTGTTTTTTTTATTGGGGAAACAAACAGTGTTTATAAAGGTTTACAATAGTATAAGTAAATTAGTAATTAGTTTTACAATAGTATAAGTAAATGTTACATAGAGCAATAAAGTTTCCACAGATACATAAATCATATCGAGCGGTAAAGTTCACAGTTACTAAAAAAAATTACAAATAAAATTACATATTGAATTTAACAAAAATAAAATGATTACAAAAATGAACTAAAGCTAATTTACAAAAAAATTATATCTGCTAAAAAAAAATCTCTAATAATTTTTTTCATTTCATGATGCAACATGTGTCAATATCTATATTATCATTAAGACGTTTAGTTTTTTTTTACATGGAATAAAAAATACAGATTTAGTTCTTGTATTGATTCTGAGACATCTAAAATTAATATTAATAAAATTAATATAGATTTAATAGATAACAAAAAATAAAATAATTATTTAATGTTTATTATGTAGTTATATGTACATACATGAAAAGCCGACTGAGGAAACAATATAAAAATCCTTCTACTTTACATTTCAATCTTATTTCGTATGACTTCAGAATATCCTCCTTTCAAGATCTAAGGCCCCTGAAGAATTCTAAATAAGTTGTATAAAAGTACGTGAATGTCTCCGCTTTGGCGTTCGTGTTTCTTTACTGTTCTAGACTTCAGTTTAACTCATTGTTTAAACTATATGTAGATTTTATACCAACTTTGAAGCACGGGGGTTTTAGGTTTTATTGTTTTAATATCACTATAGTGATCGCGTAGTGATCGAAGTTCGACCATAATAACTATTGAAAAATTTGAGGAAAACATTTGTTTATGTATAGAATTTACCTATTTATACAAGACTAGCTACTCACCCTCGCTTCGCTCGGGGTTGTCCCTAGTGACGTTTTAACGTTTAGCTCAAAGATGAGATATTTCCCCGCAGTAAAAAGTATCCTATATGTTGTCCCAGATAACCAGAATTTTTGTCTGTCAGTCTGCCTGGGAACGCATCATGAAAACCATACATACATACATACATATGTACATACATATTTGGATGAAATTTGGTATGATGATAGCTGGTTATCCGGGTCAACATTTAAGATATTTTTTACTATGGGAAAATATATATTTCTGAGAAACGTAGTTTGTAATCACTCAAATTGCTTACTAAAGCTTGTTAGGGGAATCTCATATTACACTAGCATTTGATAGGATGTTGATATCAGTACAAGGCTTATATTATTCACGCCATCACTACGTGTTGGGAGTTTAGGTCTAAGTTAATGTCTTTACATACTATTTGCTTATCCTGGTCTAGATTAATTAAAGCAGGAGCATTGAGAACTGAATAGTGAGTGAAAATCTGAGCAAGAATGTTTCTTGCTTGATTTTGATTCAAAGAGTGTTTTTAATTCGAGAAACGAATAAGATAACAACATATGGTAACTAAATAAATTCTCCACTTTCTGTTTGGATATGAACAGTATCATCTACATATATACAAATAGGCAAAGACAAAACAGTTCCTATACCTGTGTCTTCTCTATTTGTCAACTGATTTTCTTTTTTTATTTAGTAGCTATTGACGAGCTTTAGTTGTATCAATAAAAAAATATACGTAATTATGGTCCAATTTTGACCACTGAGTGAACCCTACTAGTCAAAACCTACTGATACTCGTATAAATCAACCAGCGACTCACCCACGCTCCGCTTGGGTTCGTCCCTACTTACGTTTCGGTCTCTGTATCGATAATAATGTCAATTTTAATAAGATTTTCCAAAAAATATTTAATGTACAGATTTGGCTTAGTTACAATTTTATTATATGTATAGATTAACACCAACAAATAAACAATTAAACGAAGATGGAATAAAGCATAGAGTTCCTATATTTTCTCTATTCATTCCGCAAAACATGAATCTTTTAAAATGAATCTCCAATGTAATTCAAAATTATTGCTACAGTAAGTCCGACATCTCCAATGGTTATTGGCATCATTACGGTATGTAAGAAATAAAAGTCCTCCCTTGTGAAATAAGTCGAACTAAAACACTAGTTATACAGCGAACTAAAGTGAAAATTTCAAATTGATAGAACTTGGCGTGGTTCCAAGCATAGAGTGCGCTTTTGTCAGGCCGCAACGTGCTTACGCTTGAAGATGAAAGCCTACCTACTTTTTAAGCTAGATATACGATCTAATATAATAAAACTAAGGTCTAGTTAGAATATCACAAACACATCGATTAATTGTAGTACTTATTCGAGCTCAGGCAGAATTTTCGAATTCGTTTTTTACTACAAAAAAAAATGTGTAATTGTACTTATGTGGACACGTAAAAAGTTATACTTCTTTAGCGTAACATGAAAAAAATAGCTAAAGATTTCATCCCATATGTCACAACTCTCAGTTTGTAAAAGGAATGCAGCTAACTTCATCATGTCGCTTTTTGACTGTCGGTGTGCGCGCGCATCGTAAAAATTTTGCCAAAAGCAGTATAACTTCAAAAAGCGATAAATAAAAACTTTATCAATATTTTTACTATACACATACATATATATCTGGTTGTGTCGAAGTATCATCTCATAGGACTTTGAGAGTGGCGGGAATAATTGTGTGTGCGCGTACATATTTTGTGCACTATAATATCTCCTGTACATCGGTCCTGAAATCGGTCAGGAGGACATTACATACTTACATCTTTATACTATAGATATATGTATATAGTATATTCTGTATATAGTATATTCTGTATATAGTATACTCTGTATACGATATATATTACATTACGTATAGATATTACGTTAAAATGTATCTCTTAGTACGATATAAATTTTATACGTATACATTAAAATCGGTTTCTCAAAAATTCTTAATTAAGTATATTGTACTAGGGACTCATCCTCGCTTCGCTCGGGTTCGTTGGTTGATTTCCCACACAAACTTTCATCCCTATTTTCACTCTATCAATGGTGATTTCTGGAATAAAAACTATCTTATGTACTTTCCAGGGTCTCAAAATATCTTCTTACAAAATTTCATCAAAATCGGTCCAGTAGTTTCAAAGATTATTCGGTACAAACAAACAAAAAACAAAAAAATCCTTCCTCTTTATAATATTAGTATAGATTAACGAGTATATTATATATAGTCCATCGGAAATTTTGTTCTTTCAAATAAAGTGGATTATAGAGCAACACAAGAATCAATGAAATCTATAAAAAGGCTTGATAAAAAATAACCTTGAATCTAAAGGTAAAGTAAATTAGCTTAATGCAGTTTAAATCACTTAGAAGAACGCCTGTGTCGGAGGAAAAACTTTAAGAGCCAGGACATCGTAATAAAGAACGAAAGCGATCGCTTTTTAAATCATCTAACCGCTTATAACTAAACCGCATAACTAAATAGATAAACGTGGTACCTACTATCTTAGATTTACGCGAATATTTGACATCCATAATTCCCATACTTAATATTATAAATGTGAAAGTGTGTTTGGATGTTTGTTTGGATGTTTGTTTGTTTGTTTGTTTGTTTGTTTGTATGTTTATTTGTTTGTTTATTTGTTTGTTTATTTGTTTGTTTGTTTCTTTGTTTCTTTGTTTGTTTGTCCTTCTTTCACGTCGAAACGGAGTGACGGATTCGCGAGTTTTTTATGTGGAGATAGTTGGAGGGCTGGATAGTGATATCGGCTACTTTTTACCGCGGGAGATTATCTTATTCCCACGGGAAAACACGTTATAATGCAATCCAAAAAAACTCTAAACTTGGTTTTAATGCTCTTCAATAAAATAAATACGTGTTTTAGCATTTTTCGAAATTCGTCCTATACGGAGGTAAAATAGGGGATGAAAGTTTGTATGAAACTACCTACCCTTTTAGACATTTTTTTGTAGTTATAGCACAAGCGAAGTCGCGGGGCTTGCTAGTTTTAAATAAAACTATCTTTTTGGATTTTTTCGCGGACTTATTTTGATTTTTGGTTCTCGAGGTTTCGAATGCTTTGTAATTTTGTAGGTAGGCACTGTCGGTAACAATTATATAGGTAATGCCTTTGAGTCTAAAACCTTAGTATCTCCTGTGACTATAATTGCTGTATACAAAAAAATCCGAAAAGATAGTTTTATTTAAAAGATAAAGGTACATGTAGATTCATTTCCCAGCATAACATTTTTCTTAGATATAACATAGCATATTCTACAGTGTGATATCGATGAAACACTCAGCTCTTACATTGAATGAGTATTTAAACATTTAATTCTATAAAAAAACATATTTGGTCTACTTTGAAAATGAAAGGAGGACAGAAGGTAGTGAATATAATTTATGAATACCACTAAGCGACACGCCTAGATTTAATTACACTCGTTACCGTCATTCCAGACCACGTGGCCTAGAACGATGTTCCATACCAATCCATACTAAAATTCTATAAGAATATAATAATATTATAAAAGTGAAGGTGTGTTTGTTTATTTGTTTGTTTGCTTGTCTTTATTTTTTTTTTATTTGAATGGCAGGCTCTTTGAAATTCGTAATCTTTTTTTGGTAATTGGATGGTTTTTTATTCTTTGTTGTCATAGCGACAATAGAAACACACTGCGAAAAGGTTCATGAGATACAGTCCTCTGTAAGAAAAACAGACCGACGAACAGCTTAGTAATAGGGTTCCGTTGACACATTTCGGGTACGGAACCCTGAAAAACACGACATAAATAAAGTATGCGAATGAATTCGCGGGGAACCAGTAGTCTAATCTAACATAGATTTACATCATATGCACATGTAGTATAATATTTAAAACATTAACAATTTAATATTAATATTAGAATTATCATTCACTTGGGCTGTATCACACAATATTAACCATTGGAAATTATTTATAGCTTCGCCATTGTTATGTAAATTGGTATATAATAGACACAGTACATTTTTCCCACAATTTCGTGGGTTTTCATTTTTCGCGGAACCCTAATTCTTTACTTAGTTACTTCTTATAACATCAGCTATCTTCGAGTGAAAGTCTCGTCAAAATCAGTCCAGTCATTTCCGAGATTAGCCGAAACAAACAGACAGACAAACAAACATTTTAAAAATTGTTTTTTTTTCTTATAAGTGCCGTATATACTTTTATATGTATTTAGTAAAATACTGTTATTTTGACATTACAAACGGACACTTCATATTTATTTGTATAGATGTACTCGTATAGATATAAAGATAAATTACTGATTATCATATCAGCGTACAACCTAAGCGACTGGATCTAGGAATATGAAATTTTGCAGAAGACGTAAAATGAATTTTGTAATTTACATAAAGCTTGCACTAAGAGAGATTTTTTTGTAAATTTAACTTCTAAGGGGGTAGTAAGGGAGTGAGACCCTGGTTATATGTAAATAAAATAAAGAAAACTTTGACGACACGTTTGGCTCAGTTTATAGTGTGAACCCGCGACCGCTTGAACAGCAAGTACTTGCTATCAACTATCTGGTATCCATAACACAAACCTCGTAGCTTACCATGGAACTAGATGGTGCTGTGTGTTAGCGTCTCAACACGTTTATTTATTTATTGAACGTAATATTAAGCTAAAGATATATGCTAAAATATTCCCAAACAAAGTATATCAGACCACCTATTGATTCAATTTCACATTACACACTCTCCATTACCGTTTAATAGACGCTGTATTTCCCTTGATTTTGTTTGCCATTCATATCGTTCTTATTTTTTATCCACCATCATTGTTCATTGGAAAAGGAACCGTAAGAGCAATTACTTAAGGCACAATCTCTTTTATCAATTTCCGAACCACATTTATGTATTCATTAGGTATTTTCGCTTCTGATGTAACGTTGAGCTTAAATGAGGCAACACAAATATGGAGCGAGCTTTTAAGGTCGAATTTTCCGTAAAAAAAAATAGATATAGTTTAGCAATAGGGTACGCTTATTGTAGTTTGAGCAAGCGAAAATCTGTTTTATGACAACAGGGTACATAAAATCCGCGGATAATCTTGAGATGAATGTAATAAACATAACGAAGCAGAATGACTTCACGAATCTATGAACTAGAAATAATTTGGTAGTGTTATATTGAAAGTTATGGAAATACATAGTAATATATACATATATAGTAATAAATCCTTCATGAGCCTGAGTATACGCATATATAATAAGATTCCACTAAATGTCCTAGATTTACATCTTCAAAAATTTAAAGATTTTCTTGTTGATGGAAATGTGTGCAATTGACAAATATTGACTCATATGCGGGCTATCTATATTGTTATGTTAATAAAATAAATGTAACTTCGATATTTAAAAGAGCAACTGTTGAGTTTTCTCTCCGGCTCTTCTCAGCAGAGCTCAGGCAAAGGACCAATTGATTCACATACTCTTCGAAGCACTGATTACACTTTCTCAGAATATCTAACTGCAATTGAATTTTTTTATTAGAAATACCCATACAATATCGTCAAATCCAAGATTCGAACACAGTACCTTCAGATATAGCAATCGTTCATCGTACAAAGAGAAATTATTTAAACAGACTTAAAGCAAAAGACTATTTAAGCAAACTTGATATTTTCCAACAAGTTTGTGGAATTAAAATAAAATGATAGAAACAGTTTTGCTTAGAATCTAAACAAAAGAAATTGTTTATTTTAGGTGTTGGTACTGTTTGCTTAATAGCAAACAGTACCAACACCTAAAATAAACAATTTCTGCCACTGTAAATTCGTTTTCGGAGATACTAGATGATGGCAAACAAACTTCAGGAATATTTTGGGTATGGAGGGAATTCCAACTGACAAACTCTAGATCTTCGCCAGAGTCGCAATCAGGTGATAAAATTCGGTTAAAATGTCAACTTATTATACGCTTTTGAAGTATTTTAGTCTTTCTTTTTTAAAAACTGTATCAACCCAATCTGGTTAGATAGGTTAGGGTCACTAGGGGATTCTGCCCATTAAACTTGGTCAAAGGCTTTGCTAATATGCTCTAATAAACCTACATACTTAAGCTTAACTCGCATATTATATTAAAAACATATTTGAAAGCACCTATCAAAAAATTATTTTATTAGTGCTCCTAAAAATCAAAAATAATAAGAATTTGGTATTCTTACTTAGACAAAATGAAAAATTATGTTAAATTATAGGACAGTAGAAGAATTTCATACATGATGTTGTGTAAAATACAATTAAAAAAGGCTCAGCAACTTAAACAGATCCAGAGACAGGATTACACATTCTAAAGCACTGGCTGTTTCGCTATAATTAGCTGTATAGTGGTAAAATACTAAAATGCAGTTCGCCTGAAATTCTTATTACGAAGCGTTCCTAGTTTTTCGTTACTTTTTTGTAAAGAGGTCGCAATTCTGTGCTAGCGCATTGTATGTACGTTCTACAAAAAGCAGAGAAGTGTATGCGGAATACTTAATTTTTTAGCTTCAAACTGGTCAAGTTTATGTTTTTTTTTTCATTTGTATTTTCTTATGTTAAAGAAATCTGGCTATAATTAGTAAGGACAAAAACTTTTGAGGTAAATATAAGTTTACTGCTTCATCTTTCCTTGGCTTAATCTAATGATGGTGTCATTTAGCTTGACTTACCGTTTCTTGTGGCTTCACTTCTTTTGAAGCCCGTTGAAGACCTTTTTATAGAAAGCTTAACCCAGATACCATCCTATTTATGAATGTTCCTACAAGTTAAATGTTTCCATATGCGTATAATATGTAGATATTATAAAATATAAATAAAATATCTTATAAAAGAGAGCATTAGAATATTATTATTAATATATTATCATCTAAAAAACAAGTGCCAATTAAGTTTATCGAGTAATAGCTAAAGTTTGTGCCATTTTGTTCTAAATCTTTATATATTCGAGTGCACTTTGTTGCCATTTTATTAGAAGATAATATATACTGTTCTGGCCCTTCGCCAGAACTTCCTATTGATATGTTAATGATACTTACACGATATCGATCAGACACTTTTCTCAAACACGCTTTAGATAATCTTTCATCTCCTTAAAAAGCCTGATGTAAAATTGCTAGATTTACATCAGAAGGGTTAGCAAAATCTAACATATACTAAAATTGTAACTGGGTCGAATCGGTACATTAAATATTTTTTAGAAAATCTCATTGAAATAGTCATTATTATCGATACAGAGGCCGAATGTACAGTTTTTAGAATTTTTGTCTGTCTATATATGTATATGTCCTTTATAAAAAAATGTATGTTTGAGGATCGTTTTAGAGAACTAATTTAATATGAGATTTTTTGTTACGTGTCACATTATATATGAGATACGCCATGCCACCCATGTAAAATGGGCATCTATGCCAACGCTTTGATGCCTGATGTTTTATCACTTTGTACAATAAATCTTTTTTTTACCATACAAATTACGATTAATTTTCAACCAGACAGCGACGATAACATTTGCCCATCAAGGCACGATATAGTTACCTATAAGTTGTATCGGATACTTGATGATTTATAAATATGACACCTCCAGGTAAATTTCTAAGAAATAAATTAAATTTCTAAGAAATCTATTGTTAACTGTAATGCCGGCGTGTCCGCGGTCGTGGAGGAAATAGATACAAAATAAGTTATTTAAGTTATAGAACAAGCTAACTCTGTTTCAATGACTAACTATAAACAATATGTTATCTATATTTTTTTATTAATGTGTCAATAAAGGGTCGATATCATACAATACACAATGGTGTATTTTAAATAGTAATTGATTAGGTTTTTTTTATTACGTAGGTCACTAACAGAGCATACGTTCTTACAGTATTACATGATATGACAAAAGAAATCTAGACTAAACGATGCCCTAATTCTAAGTAACACTACATTCTAATCAGATAACGACATAATAACTAGATAATAATTTATATTAGAAAATAATTTATATCTATACTAATATTATAAATGTGAAAATTTGTGAGGATCTAAAGATGGAAAGATGTTTGTTACTCTTTCACGCCAGATCTTTTGAACGGATTTGGATGAAATTTAGCACAGCGATAGATTATAGTCTGGCATAGTACATAGGTTACTCTTATCCTGGAAAAGTTTACGATTCCCGTGGGATACATTTGTGTTGTCTAAGGACAAACCGAAAAGCGAAGATGAGTTAGATAAAAATTTAGAAATAAAATAAATGTTTTTGAACATATTATTGTTCCTGAAATCTGTATCCAGCTCCATTTTACAATTGTTGGTGAATTGTACGTCAAATATAATCTTCTCTGATTGAGAGATCACCGGATTTTAGTGTGGATAAACCGAATATCCGATATTATTTTTTGAAATGCCGATTTTCGAATGTTTCATGGATTGTTTTGTTGTATGGATTTAACAATGCAACTGTATTAACTCACTTTTCACATTCAATTTATGTTACTTTAGCCAGTAATATTCAAATATAGTTTTTGTCCGTGGATTTTCTTGTGTTATAATACAATTTATATGTATACTATCGACTCACCCTCGCTTCGCTCGGGATCGTCCGTGGGTTGATTCCCCATACAAACTTTGATCCCCATTTTCACCCCCTTAAGAGATGATTTCCGGGATAAAAAGTATCCTTTGTCCTCCTAGGGTCTCAAACTATCTTCTTACCACATCTAAATCGGTTTCATAGATCCAGAGATTACCCCCTACAACGTCACAAACTCACAAACTCACAATTCACAAACTTTACCTCTTTATAATATTAGTATAGATACTCAATATTGGCGTGATATATAAGATATGAATAAAGTGACTCAGATGTTTTAACATTTAAGATTTATCAAGTTAGGAGTTGTATGGCTTCGAAAGACGACACGTTTGGCTCAGTTTGCAGTGACCCTACTTGCTGTGTCAGCGGTGCATTGATTTGTACGATGAGCACGATTGTTTGTACTCCATTCATGGGTGTTTATATTTATAATATGTATGTATTTAAAGTTATATATGTGTAGTGATCAACTATATGGTGTTCATAACACAAGCCTCGTAGCATACTATGGGACTATATGGTGTTGTGTGTTAATGTCTCAACATATTTATTTATTTATAATTCAATAAAACTGTTTAGTCCTTGATACACCGTAAATAATAATACAAAGCAAATGTAGGGAAATATTCCGAAACCATTGATTGATAATTTAAATTAATATATGTATATGTATATTTACTTATACGTAATGTATGGCTTCAATACGAGGGGAATCGGCCATAGTCCGCCACGCTTGCCAAGTACGGGTTGGCGGACTTCACATATCTTCCGAAAACTTGCCAGGTTCTCTCAGACATGCAGGTTTGTTCACGATGTTTTCCTTCACCGTAAGTCAAATGGTAATCATATTAGAAATGATTCGCACATGAAAATATCAGAGGTGCGAGACCCGGGATTTGAACCCGCTTCACTTGGTTTCCCAAGCGAGCGCGTTACTACTGGGCTACTACTGGCGTATATTAAAATTATATTATAACCAAGTATAATTTATACATATTATGATTCCTGTCTCTCACTAGAAAGCTTTGTATTACGTCAACAAGGCATCAGCGTAATCCTATATTTCTTTGCTTTAAATTAATTTTGTTGACAGTCACACATCTCATGGTAAATAACAAACAATGGCATTTAAATTGAAAGAAGTGTATGGAAAAAAGCAACATAATAAAAATGATCACAATCCATACTTAATGTTATAAATGTGAAAGTGTGTTTGTTTGTTTGTCCTTCTTTCACGTCGAAACAGAGTAATGGATTAGCATGATTTTTTGTGTGGAAATAGTTGAAGGACTGGAGAGTAATATAGACTCCTTTTTATCCCGGGATATTATTTCATTCCCCACAGGAAAACAAGTTTTATTACAACCCACAATAACTTATCATACCTATACCGCTAAAACGTACCTGGGGACGAACCCGAGCGAAGCTGGGGTTAATCGCTAGTACAAATTATTACAAATGCTATAAAAAGTCACCCCTGATGGAATAAAATTGAAGTCGATCTACGTGCTTAGTTAAAAAGTTATTAGTTTTTACAATTACAAAGTACAATCTTACTCTCTATCTTACTAACTTCATTTTCTTATGTCTTCCTTTATAAATATTCTTAACTTAAGATTCTCTAGAAATTAAAATTTGCAAATGTCTTGGACTACATTTAAAAAAATATTAAATATCAATAAATCTGTACATTAAATATTTTTTGGATTATCTTATTGAAAGAGTCATTATTATCGATACAGAAGCTGAATATATATTATAAATATTCTTTATTGCATATTAACAGAGTAACACAGATAATACAGAGAACAATGTGGGCAAAGGTGGACTTATCTCTAGAAGAGATCTCTTCCAGCCAACCTATGGAAGTGAGAAATAGTGTTATATGACGGGACTAAAAGTGTGCAATTGATTTAAGATAAAATTATAAATAATTATACAATTAAATAAGATAAAAAAAACACATATAATGATAAATATACAATAACTTACATATTGTACATACTATGTACACATATACATATATATATACATACATATATTCATACAGATATATATACATATTAAAGTATAAATATAATCGTATGCATTTGGAATACATAAAAATAGTGGATCAGATAATAAAATTAAGGACCAATTTGTCACAGAAGGTACTGTTTTGATTTTTTTTTAAAAGAAGCTATGGAGGGGCTTTTTTAGATGTATTTAGGGAGTTTGTTCCAGAGTAATGAGGCATATACTGAGAAAGAGTGCGAAAAAAATTTGTCTTACTCTTTGGTATGTCGAGCATTGACATGACGCAAGACCGCCTGGAACGTGAGGGGATAGGGAGAAGTTGAATACGGGAACGAAGGTAGGGAGGAGAATTTGGGTCGTTAAAAATATTGAAGAGGAAGGAAAGGATGTGCATATCACTGCGAAGTCGGATTGGGAGCCATTTAAGTTGAGCATAAAAGTTTGATACATGGTCATGCTTGCGCAAACCAAAAATAATGCGAATAGCTAGATTCTGGAGACGCTCTAGTTTGTTAAGTTGTTCCTCAATCACATCCAAATAGCACACATCAGCGTAGTCAAGTATGGGGAGAAGAAGGGTTTGAGCAAGCATAATCTTGGTACTAAAGGGGAGAAAGAATTGGAGACGCTTGAGAGAGTGGAAAGAGTGATGCATTCGTTTACTGACCTCGTTGACATAAGCTACCCAGGTCATGTTACAATCCATTATTAGGCCCAAGTTTTTCACTCTATCACAATAAGGGATTGGAACACCAGAAAACTGGACTTGAGGTATTGAAGTCCAGTCGATTTTGCACCTCAGTCTACTACTGACAAATATTATGCACTGTGATTTGCTGGGATTCACAAGAAGGCCGAAAGACTCAGCCCATAATTGGACTTCAGCAAGGTCCGTGTTTAATGCACCAATAGCGTCATGCAACTCGGTCACCTCAAAGTGTCGGTATATCTGTAAATCATCTGCATGCAGATGGAAAGGAGAAGAAACGACTTTTGAAATGTTATTAAAAAGATGAAAAAAAGCAAAGGGGAAAGTACGCCGCCTTGAGGGACACCAGCAGTAAGATCTAACCAATAAAATAATGTATCGTTGATTTTCACGCACTGCTGACGTCCAACGAGATAAGAGTGAAACCAGTCTAAAACAGTAGGAGAAATGTTGACCGCACGAAGAGTTTCAATCAGGATGTCAAGGTCAACAGAGTTGAAAGCACTACTAAAATCAAGCAAGAACATCGCTGTGAGCATGGTGTTATCCATTGCACCACGAATATCCTCCGTGATATTCAGCAGTGCTCCCACCGTCCTGTGTGAAAAGCAAAAGCCGGACTGGTAAGGGCATAGAAGATTATGGTGAGACAGATAAGAGTAAAGTTGTTTATGAGCCAATAATTGTATGAGTTTCAATAGGATAGGAAGGATAGATATAGGACGGTATTGGGAGAGACAGGTAGGATTCGAGGTTTTAGACAGTGGAATGACGATGGCTTTCTTCCACACTGATGGGAAGACATTACGTGTGAGTGAGAAATTAATGATGTGGGAAATCATAGGTGCAATATCCTCTAGTACGGGAAGAACCATGTCAAGACTGATGTTGTCACTACCAATGGCTTTTGTTGAAATATTATATAGTTCTTAGATTTTTTGTATGTCTGTTTTCAGTCTGGGAATGCATCACGAGAAAACCATCAGACAGATTGTTATGAAATTTATTATGAAGATAGCTGGTTATCCAGATCAACATATAAGATCCTTTTTACTGGAGGAAAATATCTCATCTCTGAGACATCTAATCTTACCGTTAAAACGTACCTAGGGACAAATCCGAGCGGAGTGAGGATGAGTCGCTAGTATGTTATATATTGTCACATAATTTAATTTAAATCTAACTATGTACTAATTTATTTTCTACTTCATACTCTTGATTTTTCAGCATATATGCTTCTTTTAATGTTATCTTCGTTACATGCTTAAGAAATTTCTAAATATTTTAAGATTTCTTCTACGTTTTTAAAAAAAATCGTATCAATAGCTACGAGTATATATGTACGTACGGACTTCAAATACCATTAAGCTAAAGGATATATCTGGCTCAAATATCCACTGTAAATTTAAATTGTTAATATTTAACAACTCTATCATGAACAGTAAAGTCCTCGCATTTCAGAATTTTCGAAAAGTTGGATCTAAACGGCTTAGCCAATTTAGTATCGCCACCTAGCAGTCTCGCGCGGGAATATATTAGTGCTAGTTGCTAGACTTTGCGCATTTCAAGAATAAGAACATGGTGTACGAGTATTCTTAAAATTTTACGATCGACTCTATATAGACACAACCCGACTTCACTCGTGCTTATTGGGCATGTTATGTACAAACTTTACTCCATGACGACACGTTTGACTCAGTTTGTAGTGACCCTACTTGCTGTGATAGCGGTCGCGGGTTCGAGTCCCGCTGGGTGCATACATTTGTGTGATGAGCACGAATGTTTGTACTCCAGTCATGGGTGTTCATATTTATAATATGTATGTATTTAAAGTTATATATGTGTAGTGTATGAACTATCTGGTATCCATATCACAGGCCTCGTAATTTACCATGGAACTAGATGGTGCTGTGTGTTAATATCCCAACATATTTATTTGTCCCAACATGTTTGTAATAGAGCAAAGAAAAGCTTGTTATCAAATATGGCTTTGACGTTTTATTATAAGAATTATACTCTTAAAATGTTATATTTTCAACTAAAACGCATGGTGTGTAAAATAATATTTTTAACGGTCGAGTTGTAAAACAAAAGTGAACAGTTATTTCATGAGTTTTATGTGGCGTCCTAAGGATGGCCGTAACGGGAGCCATAAAGTCTCTTCTTATAACGGGATGTATGACGTTATAACGATACAATGAAACAAGCTTAGGAAAACACATAATCATTATATTTCTTCACTAGTGATGTAGCCTTGCATTGCATAGATTCTACAGGCTATGCACTTAAAGCCGGTCTTTACCCTAAGCTGGATAAACTCAAGTTACTGTTAAAATCTATATATAAATAGGCAAAGGCAAAATAGTTCAGTACCTTTTTCTCTTTTATTTGTCAACCGTTATTTTTTGTTTAGTTGGTGTTGACGAGCGTTAGTGTTATCAATAAAAAAAATTAAAAGTTTTTTTTTATATAGATAGGTAAATTCTATACATATATGTCTTCCTTAAATTTTTGATAATAATGAGTACATAATATAAAATACTCGTACTAAGTTAGATAACGTCCGTCTATAAAAATGAACGTAATGTTATCTAACGTAGAATAATATATGTACATAATTCGGTCATTTTCAGTTTATAATAATATATACAAGCGGAGAAAAAAACGGAAAGATATTGTGAATTATAATATGTAAAGAAACTAATAAATATTACATTTTATATTCACTTTATTTATTTTTTTAATTCCTCACCGACTTTAAAATCACATTTAAAATTAATTAATTTTACTCTAAGAAACGAATTCTTACAATTTATCCAAGACTGTTAAAGTTTATTCTTTATATTCAAATGTTCAACTCTACTGTTGAAGTATAACCTATTGATATCCCCCCCCCCCGATGCAATCCCCCTCCCCCTCCCAAATGTGTGTTCACTTTGTCTTGGTGGGAGGACTCATTAGCGTCCGGTAGTCCAGCCGGGCGCGAAGCCAAGAAACACACCGCTCCACCTCAGTGGGCAGTGTGCCATGCAGGTCGCTCCAGGTATTTCTGTGATAGTAGAGTGGACTTTTCGAGCAACCTCAAGGTTGTTGTGGTCTGCTTTGGCAGACCTACCGACCGTACGTCGTGGTTGAATGCGTAGCGATCCTGCGACCCCCCATTAAGATGTGGGAGGTTTTAGTGGGTGGGTGGGCTTTGCCTGTGAGTCCATAACAACCTGTATGCTGGTGGTATACCCAAATGCGTTTCCCAACGTAAAAAAATAATCTATTGATAAAAACCATGCGTGAAAACCAGTTTACAATAAGCGCGCATAACATACAAAAAATACATACACCCAAATGGAGCTTTTCTTTTATATTATATAATAAAAATAAATCTAATAAAACAATGTGACTGAAAAAGGCATTAACATATACAAAGGTACATTTGAAACAATTCCATCAAAGTTTGATTACTCCCAATTCCCTTAACAGTGCCAACGTGCGTTATAGCCAGAAGAATCGCTGATAAAACAGCAAACGACTTGAAATAATCGAAAAGGCCTTATGCATTTAAATGAATGGGAACTCTGTAGCTTTTGTATGAAGTAATATAAGCTTATAAAATAAATTGGACTTAAAATATATACTATACATAATATCTAGTACAAAATTAAATACATTAATCTTATGAATGTAAAAATAACTCTGTTTATCTGTGCGTGGTGTTTACGACTAAATCGATTCTGATGAAATTTGGAATTAGTAGAAAAAAATGTTTTATTACTTAAATAAACGAAATAGAGCGGACCAAAATAGTTTGAAAAATAAAATTTGGCTTAACTATGTAACAATAATGTTGTCTTAAAAGCTTTCAGAGTTCCTTAAAATCACCCTGATACTATAAATACAACATTTTTTATGTGTGTGAGTTTGCATGTCTGTGTGTGTGAAGCGAGTTTAAGTCGTTAGTTATATATAAATATATTAAAGGAATACAATAAAATATAACATTTCACAAAATCACTCACTTAAAACTAACAATCGCATACATCCAATAGAAAATCGGTAATTGTGTCTTCGGCTTTCACTTCAAGACTTCTTGTACTTTCTAGTTGTTGAAAAGCAAGTTATTTTGTTTTAGAATCCAAACGCTTTGCCCAATAACTTGGCAACGGTAAAGCGTAGGAATTCTAAAACAAAAACACTGCGTCCAACCCCCAGCATCTTCATCTTCGTGCCAATTAAAATTTCTTTCTTCATTTCCGAACAGATTGCGAGCTGGATACTCGTGGAAGGAACACTTTGATTAAATTTTTCTTTCGTTACACAATGAAATGCAAAGGCCGATTTATGTGACGTTAAATCTAGCTTATAGGCCTTAGTAGAAGCTGGCAATATTGTGATTTGATAAATATAAAGCTGACCATCGAAGCGTCGATTTTAGACAATTAGTGAAAAAAAAAATCTTTAAGTGGAATATTGGCTCATTTTTTAACCCCCGACGCAAAAAGAGGGGTGTTATAAGTTTGGCGTCGATGTCTGTCTGTCTATGGCATAGTAGCTTCCAAACGAATGGACCGATTTCAATGAGGTCTTTTTCATTTAAAAGCCAGTTTCCTTGCGGTTGTTCTAAGCTATGTTTGGTTAATATCGGTCCAGGAGTGTAAGAGTATCAGCTCTTTTCCAAAATGATGTAAGGCATTTTGGCGTATGATCACTCGATTAAGTGCTTCACGAGTGCCAGTGTAATCGTTAAATGTTAATTAATTTGCGTAGGAGGTTTTTTAAATTTTAAATTTATAATTATGTTGACAAGTCTCATAATATATGTTTTGTCAATAACGTGCTTTTCCAATTTTTTTAAAACTACATTTTATCAGAATATACTAATAGAGCTAAAATAGCTTGATATAAGGATCAAAAGTATCCCATGGGATATATCACGGGATCATAGTATACATATATTTATACAATTTGTTGTAAGCTATGCCTGCTAGAAAAATCAACATACCTATGTAAATACTTACAAAATTATAAGTAAGACTAAAAAATACGAATGACGACACTTTTGGCTTAGTTTGTAGTGACTCTTCTTACTGTGCCAGCGGTCGCGGGTTCAGTTCATTCATTTGTGTGATGAGCACGAATATTTGTACTACTATCATGGGTGTTTATATTTATAATAATTATTATTATGTATGTATTTAAAGTTATATTTATCTGTAATGTATCAACTATCTGGTATCCATAACACATAAAGCAAGCCTGCCAAGCCTGCAAGCCATAGTAAGCTTACCATGGAACTAGATAATGCTGTGTGTTAATGTCCCAACATATTTATTATTTATTTATACTTCTTAAGCTAATAAAAGCGAGTTAAAAGCCTTTTGTTATAGATTAAATATAACTAGAATATAACTCTTTAAAGCATTTACTTTAAAAAGAAATCAACGACAAAGTTACTATTAAACGAAACCATAAAATCTAAAAATTTTACTTTTACTACCGACTATATCAAAACCGTATAACAATTCCGAAAAAGATTTGCACTTTTAGAAGTCTATTGTAGCAATATAAAATTATTTTATACGAGTATGTGGCAAGTTAGCGCTCTCGTATGGCGGTCACGTAAGCAGTGGTTACCTATGGAGACTCAATTCGATCTTATTATCTTACCTCATCTGGGTTACTACATTTTATACGTCTCTTTAATTAACTCAACTGTTTGTAATTAAGCTGTAATTTATCGTATATTTTTGGTTAATTGTTTAAATTATTGCATTTTAAGTAAACAACACTCGGAATTTAACACCACTTTCGAAGAAAATAAAACTATCTTGTCGGATTTTTATGATATATTGATTTTTAGTCACCGCGTCTCCCGTGGCCATGATTGATGTATAGTATTCGAAACGTTAAGAATTAAAAATTAAATTAGTTTCGCAAAAAAATCTAAAAATATAGTTTTATTTAAAATGTCAAAAAATCGCGGAAATCTAAGAAGTCATCAAAACACTTATCCTCAACAATTTCTGAATTTCTTTTGCCTCAGTTAAAAATCACGGATCGGATCCATCCATGTCCACTACCCACTGACCAATCCCTTCTTTTGTTTTTTTTTCTTTCTATTTTTAATTTTTTTTTCTTTGTATTTTTTTTTCGGCCTGACCAATCTCGTCATTTTTAACTGCCTGTTTACAAAGGCATTATAATTTGTGCACCCACGTCGTCAGTGTGACTAGTATAATCTGTTTTATTATACATTAAAATAGCGAAACCTTACAGTAATAAGTCGAAAAAATCGTCTTTTTTGCTGAGAACTTCCTACATATTTTAAATGTGAAAGACACTTAGGGACATAGATATCTGTTAACCATATATGTTGATATTGCCTTAATTTTTAAGTAAGATATTGTATAGGAAACTATACATACGAAATCTAGTCCCAACATTTCCAATTTGTAGGCTACCATTTGTACCACTTGCTTCCTTTCAAGAGCAACCTTGCTATTAGTAGCGAGGTAGCGAAGCAATATCGAATCAAAGCCCGGGGTCTTCGAAGGTTGCAGCGCAATTTAGCTGAGATTGCTAAGCCCAAACTGTTTTCACCTAAAAGGTACCTTCATTTTGTTCATTAGTATTTGTAAAAAAATTATAATATAATAAATTCGTATATTAGTTTATAATATATTCGTTCGTATTCGTGTTATGTTGTTTAGGAAATGCGATATGTTTTTATCAACTTATGTGATTTGGTATGTTTTTTTTATAAAAATATATTATTGTTTTATTGTAATATAGTATAAAATATAAAAACAAATAAAATACTTTAATTTACTACTGGTATATTATTGAAAATGTATCGAAAGTCATAAATAATATGTGTAATACCTCGATAGCTTCTTCTTAGAGTCTAATTTAATTTCATATTGCTTTCAAAGCAATATGATAAATTAATATAAGGAAAATTCCAATTATAATGCACTAGATACACGTCACACGTAAACTAAAACGTTTAAGCTCTGAAATCATTGGTATAAAAGATAGACGCACATTTCCTAACAAATAGATATCTGTTCAAAGAATGCCGTCGATAAAAATCGAAAGTTATTTACATGAACAAAGTACATAAAGTACTTTTTTTTTAAGAAACAACCTGCGTGTTAATTTTGTCATCCAAACATTTTACATAATTATTAATATATATTCGGCCCTTTTTAACGTCCCACTGCTGGGCAGGGGCCTCCTTTCAATACGAGGAGCACAAGGCCTTAGTCCACCACGTGGCAAAGTGCGGATTGACTGACTTCACATATATCTCGATTTGCTAGATTCTCTCTGACATGCAGATTTCCTTACGATGTTTTCCTTCACCATAAGGCAAATGGTAATCATGTTTAAAATGATACTCATACATTATATCACTTTGCACATTTAAATACCTTTAGTGATATACTTATTACAATATAAATGTACTTTAAATTGTGTATGATGAAAACTTTTGTAAAGCTTCACTCCATAATATATTTAACTTAAAATTAACTATGCAAAGTGTCTATTTTAAAAACTTAAATCGTTTAAAATATAAACAAAAGCTACGTATATGTAATATCGATGAAAATTTGACTCAAACGTGCGATAATGGTCTGGCACATTTGCAATTCTCTCAACGTAGAACTGAACTGATTGTGGCTCAAAAGTTGCCAACTTATATGTTGATTATTAGGAAGTCGAATAGAAGATATACGTGTTAAGGGAAATAAAATTGAAGTTTAAAGTTGCACCGACGTTAACTTAAAAAGTATTGGTGTATGGGAAACGGTTTGGATTTTATGCTGAATACATTTCGCTTTCGTAGCGCATTTCCTTCATGTTTCAGATTTAGTTTGAAAGTTTATTTAACTTGCGTCTTAAATTTAAGAATTTTATATACAAGATATATTTTTATAATGTTTCTATTTATATCTTTCATATCTTTATTTATAGATCTATCATATTTCTAAGAATTTCTTAAGAAGAAAATCAATTCTTTCTATTTATCTGTTATTTACTTATGTCACTGTTTTAACTAAAACTATCTTTTCGGATTATTTAGCGGATTTTTCTCATTATTCGTTCCCGATGTTTGGAATGCTTTACAACAATCATGGTCACGGGAGGGACTAAGGTTTTAAACGTCTCATAGGCGTTATATACTTCTAACAGACAGTGGTTACCCACAATTTTACAAAATGATTCCATAAATTCAAAAAAGGCATCAAAGTACCTTACAATATTTGTTCATTGACTGTTATACCTAGAATAGAAACATTTGTATAGTTAATACCACTCATATAGTAAATATATTATTGTATGTATCTTGTGTAGGAATCTTTTCGTCATAAATAAACCGATTATAATAACAATCTTTTTAAAATGGCATATCTTTTATTTAAAAGGTTAGTTTCATAGATTTACAAGAAATGTCACCCATGGAAGTGGAATTTTAAAGTAGTTTTTAAGTTATTCTTAGTTACAAACAACTTGTTATTGAAAATATAATGAAAACAAACATAATATAAATAATAATTAAAATTTCCAATAGCTCAGAACAAAGTACTTATCAGACGAACGAACAGATCGTATATTTTTTTCACTTCTAGACTAAAAACATTGGAGGCAACTTATCCGATATTTCTGACACGTTTTAAATTGTTTTATAATGCCTTGTATCAGAACAGCGGTGCAATTTAAGATTGTAAGTGCCCAGTCGGGAACTCTTACTTAATCGAGATTGCTTTCCGCCATTTATTTTTCTTGGAACAATAGGATTTAAAACGTTTTATTGATAAATTAAGTAACTTTTTTTCTCGATACTCATTAAAAAAAACCTATTATTAAATAAAACTATCTTTTCGGATTATTTCGCGGATTTATTTTGATTTTTGGTTCCCGACGTTTCGAATGCTTTACAGCATCCATGGTCACGGGAGAGACTGAGGTGTTACATGTCTTGAAGTTATAGTTGTTACAGACAGCCTACCCACAATTAACAAAATGAAAATTGCACCAATTACATTACAATATTTTTTACTTTAAAACATTTTTATAATTTTAATTATAATTGAATATGGAATATTATTTATTTAATTTTGCTATTATTTTTGTAACTATTACAATTTTAAAAATATTAATTAGTAATCTATATTTAGTGTTGCCATTATTATATTTATAACTAAAAAGAAAATATAAAATATAGTATTAATTATTTAAGCCATATAATTGTTCTATGTGTAATTTAAAAAGTTAAAATTAATTAAGGATAATAATTTTAATTTAGTTTGCTATTATTTAAAAACAACTTACTAAGCAACACTATTACTATATACTTTTACAAATGAAAAATGAAAAATATTAATCTGATAAGCTGTCATTTTGATCTACACAGTAAGAACTTACTACATCTACCTGTCTGTTATGTTTATATTTATATTTATTATTTGATTTTATTATATTAATAACAGGATCCCATGACGATGGTAGTACCCAGCCATCTTCCCTATTGAAATTAGGATGTTTTTTAATTTCTATGGCTTCTCGAGTCATTTTAGGGCGATATCGGTTTTCTTTAGCCAGGATTTGAGGTCTATCGAAGCGAATATAATGGCTTGGGCAGTCCTGACTATGTTTGCAGACAGCAGATGTTGTATTGCGACGGTGCTTCACATCAGCTATGTGTTCTTTGACCCGGGTTCTAATGGATCTCTTTGTTTGTCCGATGTAAGAGAGCCCACAATCACAATCAAGCTTGTAAACTCCTGCATCTTGTAGAGGGATGTGGCACTTGACAGGTGGTAGAAACTGACTAATTTTCTTTGGTGGCTTGAAGTAAGTTTTAATTGAAGCTCGCTTTAGAATGTAGCCAATCTTGTCAGTGACGCCTCTCATGTAAAAAAACCCTATTTTTAAATTTTTTTGACTGTCTGTTTGTTCCGGCTAAACTCCGAAACAGCTGAAGCAAATTTGGTGGGACTTTCACTGGCAAATAGCTGATATTATAAGGACTAACATAGGCTATTTCTATTTTAGGAAAAGAATTATGAGTTTTCGGTTTCTCTTGTTATAAAATAACTAAGTTATACCATAAATGTATTAGCATATTCCAAGAGCTTCATATTATAAGTTCAGAGCTATGTCGATATGATGTAATGTGTTCAAATTCTAACAAAGTAGAACATATATCAGCATTCAACGTGACCAATTTCCATCTAGGGCCGAGTTTGTTAAGATGGCAGGAATACTGACAGAAGCTCTAAAAGCTCTAATGGATTGGCGTGTACAAACTTTATTATAAATCATAAATTTAGTTAACAATTTCAAAGACAATCTCAGTTTTATAGTCAAGCTGTGATTTTCAATTTTAGTATTTTTTATATGAAGCCATTTTAAAATCATAAAGTGCCTCCGCTCTGCTCTGTCTACATAAAATATGTACATACCTTAAGAGAAAATTGGACTAAAAATCAAGAATTTTATAATATGAATTTTTATATACCTAAAAAAGGTTCTTTTAATAAAACAGTGACGCCGATTTCAAAATCATCTTATTATTTCGCCCTTTTTTCAATTCTACTGTTAGTATCTTCTATTATATTTATATGAATTGTACATTAAGAAACAATAAAATTAATTTATTAAGGTAAGGTAAAAATATAAAAACTTTTTAACAAAAAAATAAAAACCGACTTCAAACAAAAGCACTAAAAAGTAAAAAATAACTGATTGGTAGTTTTCATTTACTATACATACCTAATCAAATATTTTCGAAGTCGGTGTGCTTTGGACAAGTAATTAAAGCCTACCTATTAAATACATACCTAATCAACTATTTTCGAAATCGGTGCCAGCCCATACAAAGCAAAGCACACCGACTTCGAAAATATTTGATTAGGTATGTATAGTAAATGAAAACTACCAATCAGTTATTTTTTACTTTTTAGTGCTTTTGTTTGAAGTCGGTTTTTATTTTTTTGTTAAAAAGTTTTTATTTTTCCCTTTTTAGTGTAGACAGTAGTAGCAAAGTAACAATTCTAACGTGTTAGGCTTGTCAAATCAAACAAAATAAGCCCAAACTCAAAGTATCTACTATTAGCCGTTGAAGAGTTCCACCTATCCACCTTCTGGCCTTACCATCAGATCAGGTCAACAATACCGAACCACTGTACTATCAACGGAAATAGAAACACTTGCAAAGTTTCAAGTAGTCAGAAGTAGGTTAAATTCATCATTAGCTATTTTTCCACCCTTAGGGCTGGTATTTTTTTTTGAAATTTAAATGGGACCAATCTGGAAGAAAATTTTTAAAAAAAATTCAAACAAAACAAAAATTTTCAAAATCGGTTAATAAATGACGAAGTTCTGAGGTATCAAACATAAAAAAAAAAAACAGTCGAATTGAGAACCTCCTCCTTTTTGAAGTCGGTTGAAAATACCTGTGAGTTAATTGTATATAATTAAAGATATATTTAATTCTAATAATTCATCTACGCTTTCCAGGCGGTTAAAATATGATAAAGGTGCTTGACTCAAATATATAATCAATTCTAACAGTTAAACCTATACATATAATAAAATTCTGAGTCGAATCAGTGCATCCAATATTTTTTAGAAAATCTTATTGAAATAGTCATTATTATTGATACAGAGCCCAAATCTATAGTTTTTAGAATTTTTGTCTGTCTGTCTCTCTATCTATCTGGAAACGCATCACTAGAAAACTACTGGACAGATTTTGGTGAAATTTGGCATGATGATGCGTGGTTATCCGGGTCAATATATAGGATACTTTTTAGTGCAGGAAAATATCTCATTCCTAAGAAATCTATATGAACCATTAAAAATACATAGAAACGAACCTACATAAGTTGCTAGTTTTAAATAAGAATATAGAAATATATGTACCTACATATAAGTACATAAACGAATTTCAAAACTGAATGAAAAAATCGATATATAGATATCTAAAAATACAATAAGAAGACATTGAAATAAAAACATCGACTGTTTCGTTCCTATTAAATAAAGTAAAGCTAGCAAACGTTTTTTTTGTTATTTTCTTTCGCATCGGAAACGGCCATTACTTGAACAAATATTTACTTAGAAAATCCGAGATGTCCGAATTTTGTTTATCGCATGTGAGTACGATATGGCACGATATGAATGGGTCTACAGAGTCGTATTGTTCTAGTTCCTTATTGGTCTAGTAAATAGTATGTACGTACCTATAAAGACTTTGGGAAGGTTTTGAGTTTGAAGCCTGCCGAGTATAGGTTAGTAAGAAAATACTAATACTTACAAAGTATTCATATACAAAATTTTCTATTTATGGATCAATTAATTATCAAAATAATGTAATAAATTTCATATTAAATACCCTTAAAGCTGCTATCTTACTGATTTATACTCAAAGTTCCTAATTTTAAAAACCCACGATGATATCGACGAAAGTTTACGGTTTTTAATTTAAGTTTCAAAGCATAACGAAAGCATTCCATTTCATTGATCACCCCGGCTCTCAACAAATTTTCCAACATCATAAATTTTGCTGCCTATTTGACTATCCAGCACACATTTCACGGTGACAATGGGCATCCTGACCGGGGGAATTGCCCAGAAAATTGGGGAAACCTCAACTTTTAAAAAGTTTCATCTTGAAACAGACGATCTCCGAATTTGTTTCAATCGAAAAGTATCTTAGTGGGTGGTAATAAAGTGCAATTTCGTTATTCTGAAGTGACAGAGATGCATTATTTCTTTGAACTGTTGATCGTGGAAGCATCTCACGTAGCACGTTGGGTGGATCACGTCTTACGGCTGCCTCGACGTTTATTATTCAATAGCTAAATGTAATAGAGTTGTTCAAATCATAATGTATTATCATAGTTTGATGCGAAAATTGCAGTCTTTGAAATACTGATGTTAGGTCTTGAATAACATAACGCCAAGTTTGTCTATGATTTTGAAAGTAAATACTTTCAATTTTCAAATAATACTTTTAGACCAATTGTAGACAGTTACATTTGTTTAACTGACTTTCTGATATTGCTTTCGTTGTGTTATTTTTAATAAATACTTTTAAATATCTAAGTTACATTCTAGTACAATTATACTGCATCGTACAATAATTTTTATTGTAACATACCTAATATTTTTACAAAATATCTTTAAATGTTGCGATCAATCTGACTTGAGCAAGAAAATATATTTTCTTCACAGCGGGCGGTAACTTATAGTCAGCAAATAAAGCTGCCAACAGCAGGTCTATACGTTCTAGGAAAACATTAAGATGTTTTAGATTTTTGTCTGTTCAGCACCTAAATTTTAGCGAAATAAAGATAAAATTGTAGTATAAATCTACAAGAAGAATTGGGTATCCTTAAACGATAAGAATTTTATACACCAAAACCTTTCCCTGCAACGAAAATAATTTATATATAAAATACGTAATGTCTTCATAATTAATGGTAGATAATTTTATGTTCATAATAATAGTACCTAAACTGATAGGCATCAGATGCAGCTCTTTTTTTAGGGCTTTTAAAGCTAATTGATTTTATTAATATTTTCCCAAATAATCCTTATATCAAAGAAACCAATGCTATTCTGAAAGAAATATTATAAGCAATTAATCAAAAAGGCTAGTGTAATTAATAGCTTACCTAAGCTTAATCGTTTTGACGTTTCATCAATTCTGTAAGGATTTCCGAGAGTCTGGGATAATCGCAGAATTGCATGGGATTCGGCACTCATTTCGTAGGGTCGGGTAATCCCGTGGAATTGGACAACACTTCGTCGAAGATATACAGTGTTATTTTTTCGCGTAATTGTAGCAAATGTTGATAGGTATAGTGTGTAATGCGTAAATGGTATAATCTAGATGATATTATTTCTTAGAAAACTACTATTTATATTGCTCGATAATGATTTCACTGAATGATTATAATTTGTAAATTTTAATTTGAATAGAATTTATTTTTAAGTCGGTGGAATTCAATTAATTTTTCTGATTTTATAACTTAACACAAAAGTTATACCAAGTTTTGATCATTTTGCATGTTATATTAATTAGAAAGGTACTTCAAAATACATGTTAAGACATGGTTTACAACATAGACAGGGCATAAGAGGAGGTTCCGTTGGGTTTTAGTGGGTAGTACTGGCTTTGCCGGTGAGTACCACATAACTACCTGTATTTAGATGGTATACCTAAATGCGTTTCCCAACGTTAAAAAAACCTTCTTATGTTGGGTGCCAACTTATTTTTCTAAGACGGCATTAGAAAAAAAATCCTGCCTAGCACGAGAACTGAACTTGCAACCGCGTTTACCAAATTAATATGTACTAGATAAAAGTTATAACTAAGACAGATTGTCACATCGCTAAGGAGCGAAATGTAAGGACATTTCCAACATACAGAGTGAGAATGGCAAATGATTTTATTCCTGCGAGTAATGGACTACGTCTACGTATAGAACGATAGTACGTTCAGAACTCTTGCTTAGTTTTAGTTACTTAATTGGCGATTTAATCTACTAAAACTTGCTTCTTCAAAACAAATTTATATATTATGATGTGTAAATACACAGTATTCAGCTCTTTTTGATGTCCTACTGCTCGCCACGGTCCTCCCTTCAATACGTGGGGACTGTACTATAGTCCACGCTAAAAAGTGCGGGTTGGTGGACCTCAAATATCTTTTGAAAGTCTGCTAGGTTCTCTCAGACATGCCAGTTTCATCATATGGAATCATTATATGCCATCATATAAGAAATACATATCCTTCACCATAACACAAGTGGTAATAATGTTGAAAACGTCGTACATAAAAATATCAAGCAAGCACGTTGCCACTGGGCTACCACTGTCTTCCTATTTCTATAACGCTACTCAGCCCATGAACCATGTTTAAACAAAATCTTACATCAAGTAATAACTCTCTTACAAATTAAAATGAGAAACAAACAAACACCATTTATAATAATAATATTTTATAATATATTGCTACAAAGTATACTTCTTTGCAATCTATGGTCTAAATCCATCCAATCTTGTTAATTAACACAGTTTAAATGAGGCATTATTATAAAAGCTAAGTGAATATTTGAGAAAGGTATTCTAACTCGCTACAAAACTGCATTTTTCATTCCATCTAGTTCTTTTGAAATAAAACCTCCGCTAATTAATGCCGGCCTGCACACAATGATACTATGCAACGCTCTATTGTGTAAGTTGACTTATTCTAAGTAGGTCACAGTATTAACGGGTTTGAGGTATAGAATGTAAGCTATCAAATCAATGGGAGCCATTTGAAGGGGTTTGAAGTGAAAACGTGACGACCTGTTCATGTTAATTGGTTAGAGAAGTGTTTTGGGGATGGTGTTTATGGTGTAGAATATTTGTTTTTAATTCTCACCCTGTGTGAAATTCCCGTGAACTATATAAAGAAATTATGAATTTATGATAATTATACAAAAAATATGATAAATTTAAATATTTTACTGAGCGGGGCTCGAACCAGCAATAACCTCTGTATAAACTAATACATATTTTGATCATCCAAATTATACACCTAGTGCAATATTTCAGAACCTCCATACTATTATCTTATGAAAAGACTTTCGACAAAACATACATATTTGAATTATACATTCACTCTGACTTTTGATTTGGATTCATTAACGACGTAAAATGTAAATGTGCCTCAGAAAAGTAAACGTTAAAGCTGTAAAAATAGCAAAACGTAAAATTTTCGCGTTGTTTTTAGAAGATGCTTGTGTATGTAAATTCTTCGAAACCGGATAAAAGATGGAAGTCGTGTATTTGCATATCATTCTGTACATCTCATAATAAAAGCCTTGATACGCATTTGTTTCAGCAAAAATATATCAGCATATTTACATCGCGGTCTCTGAAACGTGTTTTCACCTGTATTATAGGTAATGTTGGTTTAGAAGTCATAATAGTTTTTTGCTCAATATACATACATTTTTAAATATATAAATATAAATATGTCAAGACATTAACACACAACACCATCTAGTTCCATGATAAGCTACGAGGCTTGTGTTATGGATAACAGATAGTTGATACATTATACATAATATATAACTTTAAATACATACATATTATAAATATAAACACCTATGACTGGAGTACAAACATTCGTGTTCATCACATATATGAATGCCCCCAGCGGGACTCGAACCCGCGACCGTTGGCGCAGCAAGTAGGGTCACTACAAACTGAGCCAAACGGTTTATGAATACTAAATATGAACCTTGGCTATAACTATGTGGTTTTAAAACTTGATCGAAAAATAAGATAAGTATGAAATACGAGTAGGTAAGTTTGAATTTGAGTAAAAATCTTTTCTATATTAATATTATAATGAGGAAAGATTATTTGTTTGTACCGAATAAACTCCGAAATTACTGAACTGACTTAGATAAAATTTGATAAGAAAATTGTTTGGAGATCGGATAGTTTTTATCCCGCAAATCATCCTTAAGAAAATGAAAATGAGGATGAAAGTTTGTAAGGGGAAGCAATATATCTATATATCGACCTCATTATCACTTTATTATAATTATTCCATCTTAAAAAAAATGTTTTTACCTCTTGAAATTAATTAAATTCCTACCTTGGAAATATACGAGTAATATATTCAATTAAAAAATATATGGAAACAGTTGAGAAAGAAATTATGTGACGTAAATAAAAGTACCTAATTGTCAGCATGGCTGAAGCAAATATACCCACATTTTTCATTATAATCGGGAATCGAATCCATAACCTGTAGTATTGGTTGGTGGGCTATTTCAAACAAATAGTTCTCAGGCACAGAAAGTAAGTAGTCTCAATACCATGACCATAACGCTAGTTCATGAATTAGCTTACCGAAGACTCGCCTTGAACTGATATAATACATTCAAATATATCTTGTTTGCAACAGGAAAACTCAACATAGAGATAATTAAATTAACCCTTTACAACCGGCGAACTTTATTTTTATTTTTTCGTGTATGATTTATGTATTCTAGTTATTTAAGCTTCAAACAACCTAAAAAAAATATTAAAAAAAATTGCGTACCCCCCTTTTTTAAAAAAAAGTACCCTCACGATCGTGATGATCAGGATTAAATTGACTTCCGTACGATAGTGATTTTTTAGGAATCAGTTGGGTTAATGAAATAAAAATCTAGTATAATCAACTTAATTTATATCCGTGATTAAATAATTTGGTAATCTGTACATAAGTCTTTATAATTGAGCATATATTTTTGGTTTAATTATACTTATATATATTAAACTTATCTATATTTGTATTTATTATACAATGTAAACAACTTCAGCATATAAAGTAGATTAAATCTTTGAAAGCATAAAAATAACTAACATATTAGGAACCATTTTGTGATCAACTGCAATATCTAATAATTTTATTTGTAACATACAAATAAAATTATTAGATTTTGCAGTTCGCATGGTATAATCGGAAATAATCTTTTCCCCACGACATGCACAAGTATACATCGTATTTACACAGCAAATTTTGCTTCTATTTGTGCATGTCTCCAATCTGCAGGAACGTTGAGCCGATAACTGTGCAAAGGTTGGCTGATGATCATATCCATCATATCTCTTTGCTTGCTTACTCTCCAATGTCTTGCTGGCATATACTTGAAAGGCGGTGCCTCATCTTCAGTACCTGTGTCTTGATTCAATCGGCGTTTGTGGTCTGGACTACTCAACCAAGCATCTGCTACTTCCAATTAAAGTTCAAAAGATTTTTTTTTGGGTAGTTTATTAGCTTCACAATCTATTTTATACTTCCGCCATGCATTAACTACAGCTAAATCCAAAAAATGAATGATTACCTTCAGAGTCCACTTTTTCGTTTTTATGAAGACACGCTATTAATCCATTATTTGATCTAAAACTTCCACTCCACCCATGTGACTAATATAATTGCTAACTACCCTGGGAATAATATTATCCTTGTAAGATTTTGTTTGTTTGTCCCATCGTTTAACGTAGTCTTGATGTTTAGCACCAGTACAATTGGACGCCATCAACATAGCTTTATTATCTTCCGTTTTTACTTAGGTAGTAAATATTGGAGCAAATGAAACATAATGGATATTGGAGCAGCTAGTTCCATGAATTCCTTATCAAAATAGTCATAAATATACTCACTAGGTGTCTTGACTGGTCCTGAGGGTGGGCTTGGGTAATTATGATCTTTATCAGTAAATGATGATTGCCTCCACATATCAAATGACGAACAGACATATTTTCAGTAATTACCTACATCAGAAAACAGTTCCCAATGTGCTGGAGGAACCTTCTGGATGATATTCATCGCTAAATTTTTGAGAAAGGAAACGATCAAATTCCTCACCTTCATCGTGTAGCACCTCAATATCAAAGAACATATCTATTTTGCAAGAGGTCCAAAACCTCTATCCCCTCAAAACTGCGCCTAAAATTAATATAAAATTATAAAACTTTACATGTACTGTCAAAAAGCAGCTTTGGAAAAAATATATTTTTCGTAATTATAAATGAATTAAAACCCGGATTATCACGATCGTGACGATGTAAGTTTGAGAGATCAGAAACAAAAGAACAACTATGCTATCAAAATACAAATGACGGATTTGTGTTAATTATTATCTACATTAAACTTTAATAACAAAAAAAGTCGTCAAGCTATGAAAAATATAACAAAAAAATGTACTTATGTGATCGAGACCTATGTCCAAAATGCGCTGCCATCTTTGTCGACGGTCCTTCGACCACTTGACACATTACAACGTGTCCTTTTAATTTTCGAATAAAGCGTATATATCAACACTATCGTGTGAGGCCGATTGCGTTCACAAAAACAATTACATTTTGAATTAGAATTTTTTTTACCAAATGTCACGCTCGTATTGAATCGGTCGTAAAGGGTTAAAACATAGTAAAATTGTCGCGCTTAAAATTGTTCAACTACATTCAGAATTGTTTGTTAATTACTCTAAAGCACCCGGGCTATATCCATCCTGCTCTAGTTCACTGAAAATATATATACACATCTCTTTCTCATTTCAGCTAAGAATGAAGGCAGTGAAACACTTGTAAAACTATTAGAAAGAACATTAGTACAAAACGGTACGGAACGAGGCTTAATTATGCAGAGAAAGCTAAATTTAACTGGTTGTGGTTGACTAACGTATTGGTTAATATTACCAGATTCAGTAAGAGACAAATTTAGTTCAAAATGAGGAGGACATTATATGAAAATTAACTACTGACTTTCTCTCAACTAATATCATAAAGAGGCAGAGTTTGTTTGTTTGAACAAGCTTATCTCAGGAACTACAATTCCGATTTGAAAAATTCTTTTTGCATTAGATAGCCCGTTTATTGAGGAAGGTTATAGGCTATATATAATATATTATATAGTGTATGTGTTCCATACTAATCCTAAAAACGTACCTAGGGATGAATTCGAGCGAAGCGAGTGTGAGTCACTTGTTTATTATATATTTTTAGAACAGCCTAATTAGCCCACGGGGATTACGTTGTTTACTTTGTACTAATTAGATAAAAAGTGCTAATAAAAATAAATAAAATGTTCACAATATAAAGTTTGTCTAAATATAAAGTGCTGTTATTTACATCTATAAGTACATACTCTTATAATAAAATTGTAACTAAGCCGAATTTGTACATTAAATATTTTTTTTTTTTTGGAAAATCTTATTGAAATAAACATTATTATCGATATAGAGGCCGAATCTATAGTTTTTAGAATTTTTGTCTGACTGTTTGTCTGTCTGTTACCGCATCACAGAAAATCCACTGGAGGGATTTTGATGAAATTTGGTGTAGTGATAGCTGGCTATCAGGGTCAACATTTTACCGCGGGAAAACATCTCATTTTAAGTAAAAATACAAAAACCGCAATGTAAGAGTATATGTACTAATATGTAAAAAATAAGAATTTGGTTTGTGGTCATCAGAACGCAGGCGGAGCCGCGGGCAATGCTAGTGAGTTTATAAAATTATTACATTATGAGATAATCAGAATCCTCTTAAGTTTATTTTTATAGAAAACGTAACGTAAAAATCTAAAATAAATATATTTATGTTAAGACTTTTTACTAAATCATTATACAGATGAAATTTTAATTTTGCAAATCGTTAAAACAAAGTAAGTGGATGATAAAAATTCGATGCGATCCACTCGGCTATCGGCGCAGAACGCTTGGGAAATCAGCTAGTAGGGCCTCGCATTGTACAGCCAGCAACATACCCTGAATGGTGGCAGTAATATCCCTTATACCTTTAGGTTTAAGTTTTAGACTAAAGAATTATATATACAGAATTCACAAAATAATGTCAAAGTCAAAAATAGTAGCGTAAATTTGCTGTTTATGCTTATATTCTCGATTTTGCCACGTCATGTTTATTTTATTTAAAAAATAAGGAAAATTTTAAATTCGTTAATTTACAGTTAATTTAAATAAAATATTAATAATATAATTATAATTAAATTCTTACTGAGCCGAATCTGTACATTAAATATTTTTTGGAAAATCTTATTGAAATGGTCACTATTATATATATATATAGATACAGCTGATGACGAATCTATAGTTTTAGAATTTTTGTCTGTCTGTCTGGGAACGCATCACGAGAAAACCATTTGACAGAATTTGATGAAATTTGGTATGATGATAGCTGGTTATCCGGGTCAACATATGGGATACTTTTTACTGCGGGAAAATATCTCATCTCTGAGAAATCTATATTAAACTTTAATACGTAACGATGGGACGAATCCGAGCGGAGCGATGGTGAGTCGCTAGTGGGTAATAAAAGTAATACTTACATCTTTTTGTATTTTATGAGGATTATTTCTCATCTTCGTGAAAGAGAGATAGCATGATATTAGCTTATGTAATTTTTTTTACTATAACAAAATCCGTAAACTTTTTATTTATTAACATTTGTTTCCATATCATAGTAATGAGTATTCTTTTAATATTAGTGTACATTTAAAATATTATTGTTTGGATTTATGCTTAGTTCTATGTCTAGTCTATATTATTCCATAGTCTGAGGTACAAGTTTACAACTTGCGTCGCCTACTTTATCTATTCTCGGATGATTTAAGCCATAGCAGTGTGAGATATATGCGTATTCTTAGACGCTCCGAAGAGACTAACATAATAAATCTTATTTTATTTTTGTGTACTAAAACCTTATTTTTTACTATTTGGCATTTTTCTTCCAAAATATATAAAGAAAGAATGACTAAATCTCAGGTTATTTCCCAAGAATTATTGTAGTTGAAGTTATTTATTTATTATTCGTTACATTTTCACACTCATGCAATTTTTTTTGTATATCTAATAAATATATAGGAATATTTTGTTGCATTTTTTACCTCTATTCCTTTTACATAGATTATCCGGCTCGAGGGATTGAATATTGCGTATCATATACCAACACCTGTATGTGGGTTTATGTAAATCAACAACATGTATTTTATAGGATCAATAGGAATCCAGAGTGTGGTACTTGAAATCTAAGACGAGATTAAAACATTAAAAACTTAAATAAAATCTTACTGGCTGTAAATATTTATATATGTAACATAATTCCATACGATTCTAAAAAAATAAAGTAAAAGAAGTAGCAATATTTTTGAAGTAATTCCCAGGTATTTGTTATCGACAAAAATTGATTTTGTTTTTTCTAGTAAGTAATAATTCTAGAATATTTTTTATTTAAAGTGCATTTAAAAACAAAATCACAGATTATATAATATTTTATTTCATGAATTTAACTAACAATTCACCATCTAGTGCTTCGATATTCAAATTTTTCATAAATATTCAAAGCATCAAAATTGCTCCATAGCAATTTGTTAGTAAAGGTATTGTTCTAACTAACATCTTGCAGGTAACAAGGTCGTTACAATAACGCGCGCTATGGGAAATCAAGTGAATAGACTTTTCAAATGCTTATAAAATATTTTATCTTTGCAAATTTTAATTAAACTGTTAATAAAAATATTTAGAATGGGAATTTTTAAGTTATATTGCTTAAATTTTGATATATCTAACATTTAAATATCTCGTGTCAGTGTTTATGGTCGCACTCCTCCGAAACGGCTCGTCCGATTTTAATGATTTTTTTTCCTATATTTGGAAGGTATGAGAATAGGTCGTAAAGTACTTTTCACCCACCTACTCCCACCCCAAATTTTTTAGTCATAATTTTAGTATTTTTCTATGAATAACATCCAAATAATTTAATATTTATTATAATAATACATAGGGACGACCTCGAGCGAAGCGAGAGTGAGTTGCTATAATATAACATAAAGCAAAAGAGTTCTTTTGTACATTGAATGCGGGCAAAGCTGCGGGTTTTGCTAGTTTTCTATATTAATGTAACGATATAAATAAGTTTAAAGGTACTGATGTGGTTGGAATTAAATTGAACTTCAAACGCTTTCACACTTCAAAGTAAAACCGAGGATATTTTGGTCTTCATAATATATCAAATGTTAAAGGTTACAAATTATCATAAAAAAACACAAACAAATATAATATACATAGAATATTTATTACTCTCTTTGTAGGACAATTCAATAAAACCAAGTATTTCTGATGAAAAAGAAACAGGTACCTTAATTTAAATTAAGATTTCACACATTTTTAAACATTTCTGAACAGTTGATTGTATAGATGATAAAACTTTAGAACTAAACATACTTTATACGTTACAGAAGATAAGTTTGTGGCTTACTTTACTCGTTACTGCGATACAACATATGTATTATGTAGATCGGCATTGCGCCCCAGGTTATGGTAATCTAACAACTTAACAATATCTCGATTAAACAAAAGCTGTTTAATTTCAGATCAGAATACACAATCCTAATCTATTACGGTTGGAAGCAACTTTAATCACGTCTCCGAAACCAATATCCAACCAAATGGACTCGTTGAATCATATAGCAAATCGAAGTGGAGACTCCGACAGCGACTCGACTGGCGTGCAGCCAAAATACATTACGTGAACCGCACGTCCGATACAGGACCCTTGAAAGACACGAGCATAATGATAGGACTTGCTAGTTAGTGGCTTACAATTTTAATGTCTTACGTCGAATTCAATATGTAAAATTCAAGTCTCGTGGTGCCCTGGTGAAACTAACTATTAATCTACACAGTTCTTGATAAACTACATCATTTTAAGACAAGGTAAATGCATTTCCCAGAATTCAAGAAACAGCATTGGGATACGTAGCCCAACATTGACCAAAGCATTGAAAGGACTCAATCATAGGGTAGTTTATCGTATACTGTGTAAAGAAAAAATGGGAACAATTCGAAATTTTCCTAATTGGGTACTGAGATGGAAGCAATTCTATCTATTCTATCAATTCAAATCCTATTGGGACGCGAAATGAAATTTGTTATACAAGAAGGTTGCTGAAGGAGCTAAATTCAGAAGTTGTTAAACATAATAATGATTACACCAATCAAGTTGTATCAACATGTACATCAAACTCAATCGAATCGTGAGATTACTTACGAAACTTGCTAACGAGTGTATTTTATGTAACTTTAAATCGATTTTCGAGAATATTTAGCTCTTTGTATATTATATATAGATTTGTGAGGATGTATGGGTGTTTGTTATTCTTTCACGTAAAAACTACTGAATGGATTTTAATCAAATTTTTAAATAAAATAGCTCATACATCAGAATAGCACAAAGGTTACTTTTTATCTTGGAAAAATGTACGGTTCCCGTGGGATAGATTTTGTTTTTCTAGAGGCGAAACCGAGCGAAGCGAGGGAGAGCCGCTAATTTTTAAAATGTAACTAAGTTCTATTATTAGATTATTACTGGATTTTTTCGCAAAATTTTACTATAAAGAATAATATTTTGTGATTGTTTTATATAACATATTTACATAAAATAATTTTAAATAACACGTTCTATTAATATACACATAGTCCCGAATAAATTTTCTTTATACTGACACATCAGTTATTGCTATAATTTATTTTTTGTATATTATCTTAATATGTAATGGAAGATTATATAACTATTGAATTTATTATATTAATTTGTCTTTAATTGGATTGCAACTTTTGTAGCATCACTAACAGCCGTCATTCTTGAACATAAATGCAAATGTAAATGTATTTGAAAGCAAGACAATTAATACTTTATTAAATAATACTTTATTAGATCTTTTCTGAGAAGACGTCTACAACCTTAGTCTCTCGCGCTCCATGATTGCTTTAAAGCATTTGAAAAATCGGAAACCAAAATTTCCTTCCAAATATCTCCGATACGTGACAGCTTAGGGTGCCATATTGTTAACATTATAATATTATGTTTTTTATGTACCATCCATATACACCAGTTTCATCATGTGCCGTTTCTTTTAAATGGCTACTTATGATTTTATATTAGCTGCCATAGAAAAAGAAATCATCATTTCCTTGTCAAAATTGCAAGTAAATATATAACCAAAAAATACATTTTTATTATATATTGACAAAAACATGACTTAAGATACTAAGATCCTTAGCCAGTCATTTTATCAGGAAAGGGGGCAAGCCAACATAAGAGATTATTAGCCGCGGGCGCTGTTCGCGTTTCTTTGAGAGCGACAACCACTTAAACGCGTTCTAAAGAAATCTTTAAAAGAACAACTGATAAAAACTAAGATGTCAAGAAATTTTTGAATACTAATCATTAAAGTCTATCAAAGTTCGTGTCTATCGATAAGCTTTCCAGTTACCCTCACTTTGTTTGTCATAGGGGTATGATTTTTTTTTAATTTTAACACAACGAGCTTATCGTTTATGTAGCTCGAAACACAAAACCTATTAAGTATCTATAACCTAAACTATAAGCTGTCTCATCTTCGTTGTACCTACTTTTAAGCCTACTTTTGATTATATTATCTTTTTTTATAAACCTGAAAATACTATTTTAATCAATAAACCTGTAAAATATAAATTATATTATAATGGAAAAATTAAAAACAGCGACCGCAATCATCCCAGAAAATTAAGCGATGAAATTAACTAATTAAAAGTCGGTTAAATTCTGTTAATTTATAATTAAAAACTGTTTACCCGCACTGGGCAGACTCGTTATGAACTTTAAGATGGCGTTGAGAGTTGTAACATAGGGATGGAAACTTATAAATATATATTTATTAAAGTTAATTTATTTTCATTAAAATTAAGGCCCTTCGAAATTTCGGAAACTATGTACAGACCTAAAAAGCCTTTGAAAGTTAAATTTACCTTATATACCTTAAAATGTCCTCCTGATCGATTTCGAGCTTAACGGCCAATCTCACTTAAACTAGCCAAGAATGCGAGAGATATAACTATAATTATATATAGATAGACTATAATTAGTACTACAAGTTATGCGCAAACACAAATGCACTCTCTATTTCTTTTAGTGGTTCTGAGAATACCGGATAGAGAACCTATAGATAATAATATGTAAAAGATCCGGGAAGAAGAGCTCTACCTGCTCTATCTAGGCACAGGGATGTACCAAAAACTTCGTGACCCCAGACGAGTACTGAGAATCTATCTAAAGAAAAAGGACTTGAACTTAGGACCTATAATTTTAATTCATATATACCACAAAGCCAATTATAATATAGCTATATCAAGTATTGAGATTTTATGTTCATATCTCATCCTACTAATAACGTTCTCGGTAATAAGAAAAAAATTGTGATGTTATATTATAAAATTAATTAATTAAAACATCGACGTTAAGTTAGATTTTCTTGTGTTAAATATTATTATTTTTGGATAATTAATTAATCACGATAGACATTTCTATGGTTCGAACGTAACTGGGGTTATGTAACAAGTTTTGCCTTATGTTTTTTACAATACTAGTATTAACCCGCGGCTTCTCTCGCGTGATCCTTTTGTCCGATTCCAGGATGCAAACTATGTCTTTGCCAAACTTTGGCAAAATCCGTTCAGTGGTTAAAGCGTGAAATATGAAGACACTTTTTACAGACGAAGCCTTTCACATTTATAATATTAGTAAAGACTTGCCATAGAAAAATAAATCATGCTTATATGACACAGCCCTGAGCTTTATAATTTATTTATTATTATGGTATACAATACCCGACAGACGCTGTCTTGCTCTTTCAATATAGTTTGTGATCTTCGAGTAATAATTTATGAACACAAAAATAAATAATGTAAGATGCTGGGAGGCTGAAAATTTGGGATTACATGGTTTTTAGGTGAAAAATCCAAAAAATATACAAAAAAATTGGTCAAAATAAAAAATTAAATGTCTGGATCCAACTATAGCTGAAATACATCGAGGCTACTCCATAAGTACACAACATTTTTTTTATTAAAATTGACAATGTTTTTTAACTATCCCACGGTAACTCTTTGATTTTCCGGGATGAAAAGTATCTAAGATGTTGACCGGGCATATAAGGTACCACCATGCAAAATTTCATTCAAATTGGTCAAAAAGTCTCGGAGATTAGCCCGTACAAATAAAAAACATCAGAGACACAAAAAATTAGAAAAAAATCTGTATTTGTCCTATTTCTCTTCTTACATCCCCCTGACTTGGTTTTTAGCATTTTTTTCTATGTACAGAAATTCGACCTCTACAGTTTTATTATAATATAGATAATAATACCTACTGTAAGACCTGTGTTTCTACCTTTGAACGCATACAAAGTATACCGTTTATTAAAATTAAGAGCATTCTTATTTCTGTCTTTTAAAATATTACGCTGGCATAGCTTGGTACGTCAAAAATTCCAAAAGGTTTTTAAGCTAGTTGATAATGTAATAATTAAATTGTAAAGGTACATTTATAGTGTTAAAAATATATAACAAAAATATTTTACGCCCTTTTAAACAATTCATTTTTGCATTTATTTTAATAGAACTCTCGACTATATAAAATAATATGACATTATTAAAGATACTGTAGATAAGAAGTAAAAATAGAATTTCTATTTTAAATGTAACAAGAATGATAGGTTTCAGTACGAAATATTTGAAACATTCAAGTAAAATAACATTCTTTCAATTCACAACTAGAATGGAAAAATGTGGAACGATTTGTTCAAAATTTATCACAAAAAAATTTTACCATGCAACATTGGTACCAACAATCATTACTTTTTAAGTTAAACGACTTAGTATGACTGACATCAATAAAACTTTAAAAGCAGACAATCCATCCATAAGTAGTTGGTTCAGTGAAACTTTTTCGTTTAAATTTATCTGATTTTGAAAATCGATTACTGATCGATTAATAATTAAAAACAGTATACCTATCAATATTGCTACCAATAGTACACCAGTCAATATTGGTACCGGAATTGAGTAATTCTTTTTTTTGACGTCATTTAACAATAAGACTATCCACATTTTTTATAGCAATTCAATGTGGCATATCTGAATGGTAATCTTCCGCATGATCAGCGCTCGATTGCTAAACAGGTCTAATAACGCGTATTGAGCACAAGTAATTCACTATTATTTCGAGTAGGACCTAACTAACTACGCATAATAATATATACTTTTTAAGTAGTTTCTTCTATTATTTAGAAATTACAAATATATAACATGCTGGTTCCATCGTTTCAGAGTTTCTCTCCTATATACGAAATGCTCTTTATAATATTGGTAAAAAATAATCATAATAGTTTAAATTATATTATTATTACCTTATAATTAATTAATATACTGACCTAACAAAACGATCGATGAAATCAGTAAAAGGTTTCTGGTTGAAAATTATTATAATTGTAAAAGTCTGTATATGAGAGAGTTTGTTATTTATTCTATAACACTATTGACCACGTGAGTACAGTCGTAAGCATTATTATTATTGCAACAATGTATTGCTACAATTAAATCTACACAGCAGGTAAGCACCCAATCAGAAGCAGAGAGGGTCAGCGCAAACCGAGACAAAGCAAAGTAAATATATTTAGTTATACCTATATGAATATACCACAAATTCTGTAATGTGTAGTATTTTAATTATGATCAATGTTAATCTTGGAATCTGTTTCCATACGTTCAAGGGAACATGGTACGTTAAAAGTTATGAATATAGCCGAATAATCGTCAGGTGTCTGAAAGAGCGCACAAATCCAAACATCAAGATGCAAATAAAATTCTATAGCAAATTATTTACTTACAGAAAGTTTCACAGAAAATAATTAAGGACGAAATGAGTTTCGAATTAATTTTGATTCGGTATTCAGTCGAAGTGAGTTTTAACGTGTACCTTTGTTACGTTAAGTCATTATAACGGCAACCTCTGTATTGTGTTAATGGAATTACTCTGTTTGGGTCAAGTAAGGAAGTTTATAGCATTAATTTAATTTTTAAATAGATTCAGAGAAGAAGGTTTTCAAATTTTTGTCTGCATTGTTCAAAAAATGCAATAGGAAGAACCAATTATATTCTATCCACCTGGTTGATGTAACGCTAGTATGTATACCTTAACGAATAATAAATTTCATTTATTTGTTAAAAATTGTTTAACAGAATAAGCATTAATATAAACTCGATGATAAACTCCAAAAAATTGCAGATTTTAGGCACAAATACAGGTGTGTTTGTGTCTATAATCTACAAAACTACCGATTTAAGATAAATACTTGTAACTAATAAGATTAACTATGTATTAGTATGAACTGGGCTAGAACACATGACCTCTGATATAGAAAAATACACTATTTGTATGAACGTTAAAACAAAAACAAATAATTAAAATGCCTACTTTGTAATAGCAAAGTAATTCGGATTTAGCGAAAACGATTCATTTAAAATATACAGAAGAAAAAACCTTTAAAGTAGATTGCTTCTCATTGTATGTAACTTACAATACGTTACAGGGAAAAAACAATAGTAGGTATTTCACTTTAAACTAGAATACGTGTATGAAAGTTCAGAATTTCATTTCCCTGAACCCCCATTTTGAGGAGTAAATGAAATCTGAAGGGGTCTAGGGGGTCAAGCTTTTCATAACTTGTTTCATCCAGTTGCAGCTCGCTGAAATTATGTTCGGTCTTTTGTTAGTAAATAGCTCACTATGAATGCTATCGCTTGGACGTAGATCTATTTCAAGCTTCATATAAATACTTTGGATTACATTTTTGGTTGGTTGCACGTATATACAGAATTTGGAAAGGTATTTTTTGATGTGCAATACTGTAAAATCAAGCAATTCCTAGCTCAAAATTGCAGTGTTACTATAAAAATAATTAAAAATTTATATTTAAACAAATTTTTGGCTCTTAAGCTAACTTGCTAAATTACTTTTTAGCACAGATTTTGCGTCTTAGTATAAATATATTTCGTGTAGATGACGTAAATTTAGTAATTTGATAAAATCTGCCACACAATTTATTTTAAAAAGAAAGGATAAAATTTCGTATAGTTTCATATACATTTTAATTAAAAATAATTTTCTGTGAACTTCCAGTTATAAATCTTCATACTACTCTGAAGAATTGATAAAAATCTTACAAAATTTTCTACGCCCCGACATTATTTTTATCTAACATCATCCGTAAAGCAAAATAAAATGACTTATAAACTTTCCAGTGCTACCAGAAATGTGATCGTAATTTTTACAGCGACCATTAAAAACAATGAGGGCGTAAAAAGGGAAAGTTATTGCACACCTTTTAATATAATCATAACTCTTTTATGGGGACTTGTTCACTGACTATCAAAATTTTCAAAATAAGATAAATTTAATTGTCCATTTGTCTACTTTCACTCTTAATGACGGTGTTGTGTTTATTATACTATTTACTATATTTACATCATTTTATGGGGTTATTAGTAGGTTTACGCTATTTCCCATCAGGGATAAGCTCATACAGCATTTTGCTTACTATCCTGTCACAGGAGCGTTATCTTTTTGACTGTACCTATATCCTATTTATATACATTTATGCTATCATTTTCAACATGTATATTTTGTCTTTCCAGTAATACACTTTTACATATAATTATTTCTGATTACACTCGTGTTTTGTTCATGATTAAATCTCTTACATCCATATCTGCTAGCATAACCTAAATAACATAGGCCACATTGTTTTAACATTCTCTTTAAATATATGAATTTATCAATTCTAACTGAATTAATAACTAGTCCCTACACTAAAATACTATTGGACCGCAAAAATAATCTCCAAGTGAAATTTCTCTCACTCATAATTATAATTTGTATTTGTAAAGCGTGATGAAAGGTAATACTAATAAGAAATGATCCAGGTCATGCTTACATTAATTAGATGAGGAAATTTGTATTGGGATTCGTTCCAGGAAAATGGTTTTGATTTTATAATTTAAACGAAATTTAATTTAAAATATATATATATAAAAAAGGGCGTTTTTTTAATGTATTAAAATATTGAAGAGACTAAAGACTTGATGAAATGTGTTGCTGTAGAAATATCCGTAAGTCTACACAAAATGAAAATATTCTAGATACATTGTCATATATTGATTTCACAATCAAAAATCGTTTACACTCAAATCCCACTCGCTTTCACCAGTTTTCTTTATACTTTCTTAGATTACGCGAATATTTTTCATTTTAAATAAAGCTATATTTTCGAATTTTTTCGCGGGCTTATTTTGATTTTTGGTTCCCGACGTTTCAAATGCTTTACAACATTATATTTTAGGTAAGAACAAGTTCACATACGCAGGTCAGCAGCTGATAGGATATGGAGTACGCTGTAAATCTATACTCTAAATCACAAGAGTCACTTAATTACGCCGATTCGACGATAAAAGACAATCGAATCACCGCAAATGTAACAGTAACAACTGGCGAGAGGCCAATGCGCAATTAGAGATGTAACGATCAGAAATAGCGACCTCCAGTTGCTTAGGAATTACTAGTTCGTTATAAATGGATTAGAAGTCGGTATTTGAACCTACGACCCTCTCCTCACTTCGGTTGCCATGCGCCTATCCCTAACTTTCTCCGTGATCTATTACATATATATCTAGTGACTTAGCCTTGCTTCCATCAGGTTCATCCCTACGTCGTATGCCCAACAGCAGCCGATATATATATTACTCCAATTATAGTCTATCTATTTAATTTCATCCAAATCCATCCAGCTGTTTCAGCGTGGAAGAGTGACAAACACACACACATACAAAGTTTTGCATTTATAACGGTAGTCCAATCGAGTCCAATACAATCCATGTCCAGCCAACAGCAGCACCAAAAGATATAATATAACATTTTTAATGTGCTTAGTTAAATTATAATATTCCTAACACTATGCCGTAATATTGTAAGAAAAGGAGACGATTGACAAAGCTCCGGGCAATTACAATTTCACGGATTTTACAATATCTCTACAAGATATAATAAATAAAGTACTTGAATTCTACTTTCCAAAGTTCCAAAAGTACTTATAAAGATGTAACTTGAGTTTTCCAAAAATTGACATCTTGATCATCCTAATTACAAAAAAATCAATTAATGTACTTGTAAAACAACAGTTATTATGCAAGTTTCGTTCTATACAATGTATCTCAAGATACATTGCTTCCGAAATGTGAAAAGGCCATAAAAGAAATTTCTAAAAGGGAAAAACTCCGTAACAACGCCCATTACACAACAAAATAATGAAATTGAGAAAAATATTCACAAAAGCAATTACCCATAAATACCTTACAAATAATTGGAGTACAAAAAATTAATCTTCGCGACCAACCCGAAACAGTTTGTTGAAAACTCATAACAATGCCCATAGAAATAAGGTCCATATTAACTCATCAAAGTGTATGGTACAAGCATATTATTTTGCTAATTGAGTTGTACAGAAGCTCTCTGGCGCTCGGCCAGGGGACGGGGCTTTTCACTTCAACGGGATTATACCGATATCGTATCTGAACGGATTGTCTATTGATTTCGGATTAAGTTAAGTAGCAACAAAAAATTATAACAACCATATCTGTGTTGACGAACTTTTTGCGGTCGTATGTTGTGAAAATGGAAATAAAGTAGTCTATATTAAAATACATGATTAACTCAAGCAAATTGTTACTATTATTAATATCTTGTAACGTTTTCGGCCATGGCGGACATTTCCACTGAGGTATGAAGATAATATAGTGCATTATGCATGATGAGTGCATAATTATGCAAACATAAGTGCAGTATCTATTCCTTCCACTATCTAACTCTGGTCGGACGGAGTTCTATACGATTGGTGAAACAGCTACAGTTCCTAAGGCTTTACGTGCTCTGAGGCATAGTGGGGAAACATCGCCAACTTCCAAACTCCGAACTGTTAAAAAATAATAATTTATTGATAGAAAAATCCAATACTATGCTAATCCATAATACTAAAATCCAATTTGGCCCGATGATAGCTACAACAATTAGACAAGCATTAAGTAATAAATAAAAGTACTAAGTACTACCATCCATACTAATATTATAAATGTGAAAGTGTGTTTGTTTGTTCTTCTTTCACGTCAAAACGGAGTGACGGATTGGCGTGTTTTTTGTGTGGAGATAGTTGGAGGGCTGGACAGTGACATAGGCTACTTTTTACTGCAAGAGATCATCTAATTTCCACAGGAAAACAAGTTATAATACAATCAAAAAAAAATATTTATGATCAAAATTACTAGAAACTTAGTATTAATATTCTTCAATAAAATTAAATAAATACATGTTTTGACATTTTTCGAAATTCATTTTATAAGGGGGTAAAACAGGGGTGAAAAATTGTATGAAACTACCAGCGCGAGCGAAGCCGCGGGTTCTGCTAGTAGCTTATAAATAGTCCGAATAAACATACTTACTGTTTATGCTCATAGATATGACAAATAAAAAAAACAATAAATCAAAGTCATCAAGAATGAAGCAACATACAAAAATTGACCAGCAAACATTCATAACATAAAGTCATGTGAAAGTCCGATCACACAAAGCCTCTATTCGACAAATCTCAAGAGACAGTGGCCGAGATAGAATAATTTAAATATAAATCCGTGGAACCCAAACTGGAACGCAATAAAACACAGAAAGAAATCCAACCAGAGCTGACGAAGTAATCCCAACGTTGTTGAGCCACGAAAATTTATTTCAAGAAGAATCTTTGCATAATACACCGTTAATAACGATCTCTTACTGTGTATCAAGTACTCAAATTGTTTTACTGGCCATTGTCACATTTGGTCATCGACGATCCTAAATAAAATAATATGTGTACCCATCCCTATCATCAGATTATATCATCGTCCTCATCAACAATAAATTCAGTTTAATTCTTTCAATTTAATTATTGTTACTTTAAGAATACTTGTTGAGGAGATTGTAACTATTTAATTGATGGCACTTTAGAGAGACAATTGGGCAATTTATTTTACCATATTGTAGGATAAGATGCAGATTATTCGGTAATATCTATATTACTTAAATAACAAAAAATATGTAAGAACTAGTTTACATCGGAGAATCGATGTTACCTACAGAAAATTCTGAAAATATTAACAGATTGTTAGTTATAGGCACCGAAACTGAAGGCACACTACTATCTGATAAAGAATATAACAATAATAATATAAAAGTAGTAAATAGGTTTTATCCCAGAAAAGCAAGAATTCCTGTTAGGTTAAAAAAAAACATAAAAATACTGCACTATACGAGTATCTTAACCGAACAAAGCTCAAAAAATTTTATATGAGTAACATGAAAAATAAAATTTTAATTAAAAACTGTCATTAAACTTCTGAAGCAGTTCTCCAAATATTCTGATGAAAATAAAATATTATATTTATTTGGAAAAAAATATAATAAAAATTGTTATAACTGTACATACAATTTGTATTGCTATCAAATCAAAGATAAGTTAGTGTTGAAAAAAAAAACATTTGAAAATTTTCACTGCTTTAGATTTATACAATCGTCCCTACGGTTAAAATAGATTTCTCAGAGATGAGATATTTTTCCGTAGTAAAAAGTATCCTATATGTTGATCCGGATAACCAGCTATCATCATACCAAATTTCATTAAAATCCCTCCAGTGGTTTTCTCGTGATGCGTTCAAAGACACAGACAAAATTTTTAATAATTATAGATTCGATCTCTGTATCGCTAATAATGACTATTTCAATAAGACAATCCAAAAATATTTAATGTACAAATTCGACTCAGATAGAATTTTAATATATGTATGTATAGATAACTTTAGGGTTTTGTCCACGTGACAAGGGAATTTTCCTAATGACTATATTAATATTTTTCCTAACTTAAAAAAAAAGTTGAGCGAGTAACTATACGTAAAGCATGTTGTAAAATTTTGGGAAAAGTTTATAATATTCAGTAATGAAAGTTCCTATCAACAATAAAAACAGAAGCTATAACATCAATTTCCATATTTCTAACTTTCAATGACGAGCTTCCATAAAAACTTTCACGTCCTATCGTTCGGGCCAATTTCTAAGAGTCTGAAGCAAATAATAAATTATTACCAGTCATTCCTTTACTCACGCGTCACATAAAGCGTGATCCACTTTTTGCAAGCTATTCACTTTCTTAATTATTTTTTTTTAAATAAAAATATCTTTTCGGATTTTGTTACGGATTTATTTAGATTTTTGGTTCCCGACGTTTCGAATGCTTTACAGCAATCATGGTCATGGGAGAGTTTTTTTTAATAATTTTGAAGTCTTAAATAAACGCTCACTTAGTAGGAACACATCATTGTATGAGTCAATCCAAATTTCACTCGTTCTAAATACATTTTGTTAAAAGGCTCAGTAAATTTCAATATTAAATAATTATAGTGCAGTTAAACATTAGAGGCTTCATGTTCTCGACCCATATAGAGTATTTGAATGTGGTCCCGTATGCAGTAACCGAGTGCTCTCGTGCAAAATTAGGCCAGTTGTACTAAATTTATTTCATTCATTCATAAATACTTATACATAATCGTTATGGTATAAGTTTAGTTTGTATGAAAGTGTTAAGTTGTCTTGGGACCAAATACAAATTTTACTAAATTTAGAAATCAGACTTTCGGTAAAGGTTATAATTGGATAACACTTGCCGGAAGACTCCAGTTGTCATGATGTTATAAGGTTATATACATATGGTTATGGATAATATACATGTGAGATAATTATTCAAAGAACATAAAAATATTCTGCTTATAATTAAAAGTTATGAAAAGTTTCAATTTGGGGAGTAAAATTTAAGTTTTTTGTAAATTATTTGTTCAGTGCGCCACCTGAAGATAAAGTCGTAGACTTTTGATTTTTTGTATAAATGAAGCTTTTCTGTAGGGTCATTGATTAAACATACAGGGATTAAAAAAAAAGATTTTTTTTTTGGCCTGATTCACTCCACCTTAATGGATATATTAACGTTAGTATCGATTTCTCAGAGATGAGATATTTTCCCGCAGTAAAAAGTATCCTATACATTGACTCGGATAACCAGCTATCATCATACTAAATTTCATCAAAATCCCTCCAGTGGTTTTTCCGTGATGTGGTGACAGACAGGCAGACAGACAGACAGAAAAATAAATGTGCAATTCACACATCGTAGAAATGAAACTTCAGAAAATGATATGAATATAGAGTATCAGGAGTAGGATAATCATAAGGATTTTTTTATATTATTTTTACCAAGTTTAAAAGTTATTTTACATTTTATTTGACATAAATATAAATAATAATCAGTAATGAATTTTATTATTTTTCACTTCCTTTGTAATGTATTCTATCAAATAACAACGGTTACCATGACAACGGTTACCATGGCATCATCGCAATGTATTCTATCTCATTCTATCGCCGGCTTAATCCTATATATTTATATGTTTGTCTCTTTTTACTGTCGCATTTCCGTTGCATCGAGTTTCAAATCACAACGATTCTAAAGAAGTTTCACTTCAAAATTCTGAAAACTATAGATTCGGCCTCTGTATCGATAATAATGTCAATTTCAATAAGATTTTCCAAAAAATATTTAATGTACAGATTCCGCTTGGTTACATTTTTATTATATGAATAGATTATAATATACTAGCGAGCCTCCAATGAAATAGATTATTTTTTATTTCGTGATTTTTCCAATGTGTTTAATAGTTATTCTGTTATTAGGGGTGAAGATAAATAAAAAAAAACAAAAATCATAAAAATCGGTCCATCAGTTCTCGTGTTATAAGTATTGTAACAAAACCGACTTCGTTTTATATACTTATATAGTTTATATTAAAAAATAACTTTTATTTTTCGGATACAATCTAAAAAAATAAACATAAAAGCTAGATAGAGTCAATAATTGAGAATTATATTCTATCTAACTTACCTATCAAGAAAGAGTTTAGAAATATGAAAAAATCATTTCAAAGTATGAAAAAAATTTTTAACAAAAAAATAAAAACCGACTTCAAATAAAAGCACTAAAAAGTAAAAAATAACTGATTAGTAGTTTTCATTTACTATACGTACCTAATCAAATATTTTCGAAGTCGGTGTGCTTTGCTTTGTATGGGCTGGCACCGATTTCGAAAATATTTGATTAGGTATGTATTTAAAAGGTAGGCTTTAGTTACTTAGCCAAAGCACACCGACTTCGAAAATATTTGATTAGGTATGTATAGTAAATAAAAACTACCAATCAGTTATTTTTTACTTTTTAGTGCTTTTATTTGAAGTCGGTTTTTATTTTTTTGTTAAAAATTTTTTATTTTTCCCTTTTTAGTGTAGACAGTAGTAGCAAAGTAAGAATTCTAACGTATTAGGCTTGTCAAATCAAACAAAATAAGCCCAAACTCAAAGTATCTACTATTAGCCGTTAAAGAGTTCCACCTATCCACCTTCTGGCCTTGCCATCAGATCAGGTCAACAACACCGAGCCACTATACTATCAACGGAAATAGAAATACTTGCAAACTTTCAAGTCAATATGACAATTAGAAGTAGGTTAAATTCATCATTTGTTGTTTTTCCACTCTTAGGGGTGGTATTTTTTTTTGAAATTTAAATGGGACCAATCTGGAAGTATACCCTTTCAAAAAAAACAAAAATTGTCCAAATCGGTTAATAAATGACGGAGTTCTGAGGTAACAAACATAAAAAAAAAAACATACAGTCGAATTGAGTACCTCCTCCTTTTTGAAGTCGGTTGAAAATATACTAAGATGACATGACATCTTTTACAATACTACCAAAACGATACTACGTTTAACTTCTTCATTCCTTCGTCTAGACAGACGTAATGTTTCAAATAACAATAATCTAACGTACCCGTCGACATCTTTATGAGTGGAATTGAGCACTTGTTATAATGAAGTCTCTACCATATTTATAAAACGTCAAGTAAGCCCGAACCTATCTATGTACATAATAATATGTATATCAAGCTGAGTGCGCGTCTACCAAAAGTAATATCTGAGCTAATAAATAATTTTGTTAGTAACAAAATTAAAATAGATAACCTGTTCTTGTAGATTTTTTCAGATTATGTGTCTAATATTATAAATGTGAAAGTTTAGATGTTCGAATGTTTGTTAATTAATCGCGCCAGAACGGCTGAACGGATCTGGATGAAATTTGGCACATAGATAGACTATAGTCTGGAATAGCATATAGGCTACTTTGTATTTGGAAAAAAAACTTTTTAACAAAAAAATGAAACCGACTTCAAACAAAAGCACTAAAAAGTAAAAAATAACTAATTGGTAGTTTTCATTTACTATACATACCTAATCTAATATTTTCGAAATCGGTGCCAGCCCATACAAAGCAAAGCACACCGACTTCGAAAATTTTTGATTAGGTATGTATTTTAATGTTAACTACCAATTAGTTATTTTTTACTTTTTAGTGCTTTTGTTTGAAGTCGGTTTTATTTTTTTGTTAAAAAGTTTTTATTTTTCCCTTTTTAGTGTAGACAGTAGTAGCAAAGTACGAATTTTAACGTGTTAGGCTTGTCAAATCAAATAAAATAAGCCCAAACTCAAAGTATCTACTATTAGCCGTTGAAGAGTTCCACCTATTCACCTTCTGGCCTTACCATCAAATCAGGTCAACAATACCGAACCACTATACTATCAACGGAAATAGAAACACTTGCAAAATTTCGAGTTAATATGACAATTAGAAGTAGGTTAAATTCATCATTAGCTATTTTTCCACCCTTAGGGGTGGTATTTTTTATTGAAATTTAAATGGGACCAATCTGGAAGTATACACTTTCAAACAACACAAAAATTGTCCAAATCGGTTAATAAATGACGGAGTTCTGAGGTAACAAACATAAAAAAAAATGAAAAAAATACAGTCGAATTGAGAACCTCCTCCTTTTTGAAGTCGGTTGAAAATGTACGGTTCCCGTGGGATAGATTTGTTTTTATTTTTCTAGAGGTGAACCCGAGCGAAGCGAGTGAGCCGCTAGTGCGACATAAATAAAAAAATATTATAGTAATATATTATAATACGTGCTATTATTCGTGTTTTTATGAAGAAATAAAACAACGAGCTTGATTTCTTGCGACATAAAATTAAAAAATAAATTTTCAAGGGATTCTCAGAGAAAAGAATTCGTAGGTCCTTTATTTTTAGAGGAGATAGAAGGACGTGTGTACAAAAAGTATTAGTGTAAAAAGTTAGTGTTTGTACAAGCGAGGAACTAGCATTATATTATAGTAAATATTATCAAGGATTTATATATTTTATCAATCGAATAGTTTGATATAACTCAAACAGCAAAACGTAACTTCTTCTTTCTATTTTGATTTTTGCCCGTTGATATTTAATAAATAACAGCAATAGTTTCATCCAACATCACAACCTAAAAAATAAGCTAAATTTTTTATTTAGTACGGAAATCGACCCTGAACCCAGTGGCGTAGAGAGCAAAGCCATTCAGACCCAAATCCACTGACCGTGATAGCGAATAATATAAAAATGATAATAATTTTAATATCCTGTAAGCAAGCTCAGCGAAGAGGCTTTATTTAACACAACTTAGTGCACAATGTACATACTACAACAAATATAATAAAACATTTTAATAACGTGTAATAAATAATATTTTATACACCACAAACAAACTGCTTTTTAAAATGTAATGAGCTTACAGATATAAAACCCGTAACATAAATTATTGTATAAATTGTAAATGTTATCTACATAATATACTAATTTATGCATATAATAAAATTGTAACTAAGCCGTATCTGTACATTAGATATTTTTTTGAAAAATCTTATTGAAATAAACATTATTATCGATATAGAGACCGAATCTATAGTTTTTAGAATTTTTGTCTGACCGACTTTAAAAAATATTTAATTTACAGATTCGGCCTAGTTACAATTTTATTATTTGTATAAATTATTTTATTTAACTTCTCTATATAGAAGAAATTACAAAATTTTCCACTAACAATTTTTTTTTCTTGGCTGACTGTACAATGAAGCCACGTCAATTCGCGAGGTTTTTGACGGCCAAGGACTTTTGTAGGTTTTTTTTTCAATGTTAAGGGTAGGACTTTGGGTCAGGAGGCTTTACTCGGAATTTTAAACAAAGGAGCACGAACTAAATTTCATACAATATCATAAAGACGTGCTGTAGAATAAAATCTACGTGTTGGTCATAAAAGTTGTTTAGTGATGTAACTAGAGTAAAATAAATTAAATAATTAATTTACTTATTATCATCTTTTGTATAAATAAAAGTAAATGTTAGTATGTTTGTCCTGTATGCGTTTCTAAACCATTGACCGGATTGTGATGAAACTCTGGTGTGTTATACTTTATACGAATAAAAAATAAAAAATAAATAATACGAAGGTTGCTGGCGCAAAAAAAAATCTTTTGTAAGTTTGTCGTTTATGCATTCCTAAACAATTTAAGCGAAGCGAGTGTATGTCGCTTGTAATTAAGTAAAATTGTACATAGTACTAGCAATGCCCGCGGCTCCACCCGCGTTCAGATGACCAAAAACCAAATTCTTAGATTTTACGTATTAGTATAGTCACATTGCAGTTTTTGTATTTTTTCTCAGAAATGAGACATTTTCCCGTAGTTAAAAGTATCCTATATGTTGACCCGGATAACCAGCTATCACCATACCAAATTTCATCAAAATCCCTGCGGTGGTTTTTCTGTGATGCGGTAACAGACAGACAGACAAAAATTCTAAAAACTATAGATTCGGTATCTGTATCGATAATAATGTCTATTGCAATAAGATTTTCAAAAAAAATATTTAATGTACAGATTCGGCTTAGTTACAATTTTATTATGTGTATAGATAAAAGAAAGTGACAAATTGACCGCACTTTGAAAATTTATTCTATTCAAATAATTTTGGAGTGTACGTGGCTTTCAAAGATTTTGAATGCATGACGATATATTATATAATAAATATTATCTTTATTTTCTTTAGATTTATACAAAACATCCAAACCGAGCTTTATCTTTTATGAGTGAAATTAATAAAGTCGATTAAAATTTGCTTCATCTAGGATTTTAATTCGCGATCCTTCACACAATAATAAGCGTTTGTCTGAAATAAATAAATATGTTAGGATATTAACACACAGCACCATCTAGTTCCACGGTAAGTTACGAGGCTTGTGTTGTGGATACTAGATAGTTGATACACTACACATATAAAACTTTAAATACATAAATATTATAAATATAAACACAAAAGACTGGAGTACAAACATTCGTGCTTATCACACAAATGAATGCCCCAGCGGGAACTTGAACCCGCGACCGCTGACACAGCAAGTAGGGTCACACAAACTAATCCAAACGTATCGTCAAAAATATCAATAGGCACCATAATTGAACTAGCATCATTAATAAGAGCATAAAAACCTCTTTTTCATTGAATAAGGAACATCACTAACGATAGTATGTCTTCATTACGTGTATTAAGTGCGAAGGCTGGCCACCGTTATTGCTGCTCCATACTTAATGAATAGGTTTCAATGCGAGCTAAGGTTAAAAGAAACTAATAGTTTAATTATGCCATACTGTTTTTACCTCTGACTTCGCTTGCATAATGAAACACATTCATTATGCAAGCGATGAAAAATACATATATAATAAAATTGTAAGTAAGCCGAATCTGTACATTAAATATTTTTTGGAAAATCTTATTGAAATAGACATTATTATCGATACAGAGGCCGAATCTATAGTTTTTAGAATTTTTGTCCGTCTGTCTGTTACCGCATCACAGAAAAACCACTGGAGGGATTTTGATGAAATTTGGTATGGTGATAGCTGGTTATCCGGGTCAACATATAGGATACTTTTTACCGCAGGAAAATATCTCATTTCTCAGAAAAAATACAAAAACTGCAATGTAAGAGTATACTAATATGTAAAAGTTAAAAATTTGTTTTCTGGTCATCTGAACGCGGGCGGAGCCGCGGGTAATGCTAGTAACCTATAAGTGATTATACTAGAATATAAGTACAGATGTGATAATGTTTTATGCAGGCTATATGTACATTGTACATATGTATGTAGTTATATTACAAGCGTTGTCCTACGGTTCTACTCGCGTGGTTTAATTTTGTGGTATTGCTTTACTCTCGGAGGACCAGTGTAGATAGCCCTTTTGGATAAATAGGCTACACAACGTACAAGATTTTTTGTATATATAATTTTTATATTGAATTTTTGTATATAGAATTTTTGTAAATAATAAAACCAGTGTATCCAGAGATTAGTATGTTTAAGCAAACAAACAAACTCTTTCAAAGTTTTATATATTAAGTATACATTATAGTTTTTTTTCATGGCCTCAGTACACGTTCTAATTACTTAATGTTATATACTCAAAAACAAAATAATGAAATCAGATTGAATTGACATTAAAAATGAAAACGACTATTTAGTATGGAAGAGTTCGTAACACAATGCTTTCGTACTAAAAGGTTTCGGATTTATTCTCATTTTCGAATGTCATTAAAATTCGTAATAAGGGAGTAGCAAATTCACTCGAATCTACGTTTTTTGCCTTTCACAATAATCATTGCGTATCGGGTGAGTGTACCTAAAGTACTAAGGCTCTTTTATATATACTATATTTCTAGTATAATCTAAAATCTGAAGTAAAGTAATCGTCAACCCATCTGCTTACTGGCTGAAAAGCATTTAATTTAACACGGTATTATATAGAAACTAGCGACTCGCCTTCTCTCTGCTCGGGTTCGTCCCTAGGTACGTTTTCACGGTTAGTATAGATTTCTCAGTGATGAAATAGTTTGCCACTCTAAAAAGTATCTTATATGTTGACCCAGATACCCAGTTATCGTCATACCAAATTTCATCAAAATCTGTGAAGAGGTTTTCTCGTGATGTAGACAGACGGACAAACAAAAATTCTAAAAACTATGATTCGGCCTCTGCATCAATAATTCGATAATAATTAGTATTTCAATAAGATTCTCCAAAAAATATTTAATGTACAGATTCGACTGAGTCAGAATTTTATTATATTTATAGATTATAATGCGATTGAGTTTCCTAGTACCTAGGTACTATAAACATAGTTCAAGATGAAAGATAAATACTGTTTTTATCAACTGTAACTTAGAATATATTTTTCTTACTGTTTCTTTGACAATACCTAGCATTGATGTAGTGCTACGTCTTTTATTTATAACATAAAAAAGAGTATGTCAACAATATACTACTTCATTTTATATTGTCTCTTTATTTGATTCAATTTCTCTATTTAGCGATATACTCGTGAGTATCAATAAAAATACTTTCCTTGAAAGACATATGGAACAAAGACACTGCAAAAGGAATTTCTAACAATTTTTCATTTTACGTACATCTGTGTATTCAATTCCACTACTTCAGTCTTTATGGAGCGTATGAAGACTCGTATAACGTTTTATAGAGATTGATTACTTTAAATTCATTTCTCATAGTAGTTCTTCCTTAACATCTTAGTTAGTTTTTAAGTTAAATATTAGAATAATTCAGAAAAATATATGTACACTGACTTCATGAAACTTTTTACCTAATTCTAGTCTTTTAAGGTTATAATATGATACACTCTATCATATCATCGTAGAAAGGAATCATTTTATTATTTTTAGAGGCCTTGCAGTAATCTTATCTCTCCCCAGAAACTAGGTCACACATCGAGACCTAAATCCTTAGCTTCATTATATAGTACAATTACGCAGTCCAGTGTTTCGACATAAAGTGGTCCTTCGAGCCGGATAAGTCGAAACTTCTGGTAACTAGAACTATAACACCTCAGCGCGTTTACGGCAACAAATTTTCTCCAATTAAAACCATGTAGGGCTCTAGACGGTTCCATCAATTAAATGCCTAAGAGTGCTCGCACTCGTGCACCACTTGAGATAATCGCCGGTCAAAATTATTCACTTTCATTGTCTATGAAATCATGGGGTTTCAACACAATTAGAGGGAAAAGGACAAAATTTAACTTAAGCGGTAATATTTAGGGGTTTTCTGCATGTAATGTTGAATTATTTTTGTGTTTGATTTGATATACAATATAAAATAAAACTCCATAACTATGGATGCATGCGAATTCATGTAGTGAAATTATACATGCTCTAAGTATTCATTTATAATAAAAGGTTAAATTTCTTGTTACATAATTGATTTTTCAAATTAACCCTGAGACTACTTTGCTGATTTTTCGATAACCTCTATCATTTCGAATTTCGCCATCCGCATCCATTTAACAAACTCATATTTATTTTTTTAAACTATTCTATTGTAGCAACGCAATTTAAAGTCATACAATTTCCATTACAAATTTAAATCAACTTTTTTGTATTGTTTCACAAACAGAGTCAGCCAGGTTGAACACTCTATATGAGTTACACGCACGTAATTCTACGTACTAACTCTATTAACAGGACGTAGGCTGTCGCGAACGGCGCCCGCGTTTCCGCTGCACTTTATCACTACGTTACACTTGGCCGTTTAATTTCTCCTGAATACCGTTTATTATTCAGGTTACTTTAAAAATGTACGTACTGTTAGGATCATACGTAAACATTCTAAAGAAATAGTTAATGATTTTTTTTCTTACAATATAATCGTGAAGTCTAAGAAACTACAAAAAAATCGTGATTCTGATTATTTTGGAGAACCAGGTTTATTATCACCAGTAGAAACGAGGTATACTCTTTAAAATTCTTATTCTTTGATTTCTTAGCAAACTATCAGCGCCGAGTTTTGTTATCGGTAGCCTACTTGATATTCCGGAGCTCTCTGTACTAAACCTCAATGAAAAAATCTATTTGTATTAAATTTGACCCCAGTATGTTCGGCCGTTTACATATTCAGCCTCTTTTAACGTCCCACTACTGGGCACGGGTCTCCTCTCAATTCGAGAGGGATCAGGCCATAGTCCACCACGCTGGCCAGGTGCAAATTGGCGGACTTCATATGTCTTTCGAAAACTTGCTAGATTCTCTAAGACATGCAAGTTTTCCCACGGATTTTTCCTTCCCTGTAAGACGAATGGTAATCATGTTAGAAATGATTCGCTTACGAAAATATCAGAGGTGCGATGCCCCGGATTTGAACTCGTTTCTATCGGTTTTCCCATCGAGCGCGTTATCACTGAGTTACCACTATCATATTATATACTATTAAATGTATTTATAGTAGTAGTGTAACAATGTAAAAGCGACGTTAGAAGGAATAAGAACGAGTTAGCCTTGTGTAGTCCGGGCTAATTTGATTTTAATTATTACCCTTTCACTCTATCGACATTTGGATTTCACAGGTTAATTAATAATAAATATGGTACGCAAAAAGAATTTATAAAAATATAAAAAAACCCGACTGTGTAAAAAGTGACCAAAAAAAATGAGAACAAGTCGATATAGGAACACAGTATTATGCAGTCTGAGACATATGTATGTACAATGTACATACACGTAGCAAGATTCGCAGCTAGTTAAAACATGTATTTATATATGTTAAACACACACACACACACACACAGCTCTAACACATAACCCTTTTTTGGAAAAGAGCTGATACTTGTACACTGCTGGACCGATATTAACCAAACATAGCTAAAAACTACCGCAAAAAAACTGGCTTTCAAATGAAAAAAACTGTATCGAAATCGGTCCATCCGTTTGAGAACTACGATGCCACAGGCAGACATCGACGTCAAACTTTAACACCCCTCTTTTTGCGTCGGAGGTTAACAAAAGGGCGTTTATTTTATATCATATTACTAATATTTTAAATTTGAAAGTTTAGATGTATGTTTGGATGTTTGTTATTCAATGACGCCAGAACGGCTGAACGGATCTGGATGAAATTTGGCACAGAGATAGATTATAGTCCAAAGTACCACATAGGTTTTTTGTGCTGAAAAAATGTACGGTTCCCGTGGGATAGATTGGTTTTTATTTTTTAGAGACGAACCCGACCGAAACAAGGGTGAGCCGCTAGTAACTTTATAAATTTATATTTATGACACTCAAAATGTTAATTGAGTTAGTTTCAAACTGTACTTTAACTTCCACCTAGCTTCTAAGTTAAAAGCAGTAAGTTATTAACGAGATGCTTTCAATACATAATTTACAGACACAAAGAAAATTTTTGTTTATTATATTTTTTGTGTAATTACTTTAAAATACTAATAAACATTTATTGTAAAAGTACTACTCGTAAATACTCGTAACGATACGGTCTATATATATGTCTATGTTTTTTTTAGCAATTACTGTAAAGCAGTCGAAACGTAGGGAAGCAAAAATCGAAACTTATCTGCGAAAATATCCAAATTGGTAGGTAGTTTTATTTAAAATGTCAAATATTCGCGTAAATATAAGAAAGTATTTTAAGCACATTGATTTCAAAATTACTTTAAAATATTTGTACTACTATTAGAAGTAGCATTTATATGTATCTCTATATTTTTTTCACTTTTGAGGTATAATCCATCAATCAAAAACGTTTATAAAAACACTATCGCCATTAATTTTACTTAAAATACCCTCAAAAAACCTGATTCAAATTAGTAACTTCCTTTTTTCAAAACCAGTTAAAAATCATTTTCCAAGAAACCTATATTAAATATTTACGTATATTATAATTGCAAGCGTAAATAATACCTTAACCAATTTACTAACATAGTTGCTAATGTAAACAGAACCTTAGCTGATTCTTATGTAATTGCTAGTATGAACGGCGCCTTACTTGAATACGCTTGTCGTCGACCGCACGTTTTCGCAACACTTTATCAAGCGTACCTGCGATGGGCTAAATTACTTGTTATTTTGAATAAACAACTACTAACGTTTTACTATTTATCCTGTAAATGCAGGCGTAAAATATTCTTTGTTTACAGTTTCTTTACTTCAAGTTACCTTATGTGCTACCATTTCTCTCTACTTATTTAGTTTAAAACCCATAAGCCATCCTTGTTTCATATTCAAGCGCATAGAACATAAACCTCATGCAATGTCGATCACGGCATCGGTTAATATGGAACTTAACTTATTTTATTCAGTGATTACTTATTAGCTAAACAGCAACATACAGGTAAAAAAAATCAATGCAGAATTGTTTTTTTTTTCTGTAACTTTACATTGCTTTACACGAGTAATGGTAAAGAAATACCATTTCGTTACACATATATATTTACATATATAGTGTTTTTGTTTTATTATAATATTGCTCGCTTTTCGCGTAACCTTCCATTTTTCCCGTAAAAACCTTATTGGGAACTTTTTAAAAAATATCAAAAACGGTCCAGCCATTATCAAATGAAGCGCAAGGAACAACATATGCAAGACTCATCACATGTTGGTATCAAATATATATATATATATATATATATATATATATATATATATATATATATATTAATATACATATAAAAAAACTTTTTAACAAAAAAATAAAAACCGACTTCAAACAAAAGCACTAAAAAGTAAAAAATAACTGATTGGTAGTTTTCATTTACTATACATTGCTTTGTATGGGCTGGCACCGATTTCGAAAATATTTGATTAGGTATATATTTAATAGGTAGGCTTTAATTACTTAGCCAAAGCACACCGACTTCGAAAATATTTGATTAGGTATGTATAGTAAATAAAAACTACCAATCAGTTATTTTTTACTTTTTAGTGCTTTTGTTTGAAGTCGGTTTTTATTTTTTTGTTAAAAAGTTTTTATTTTTCCCTTTTTAGTGTAGACAGTAGTAGCAAAGTAAGGATTCTAACGTGTTAGGCTTGTCAAATCAAACAAAATAAGCCCAAACTCAAAGTATCTACTATTAGCCGTTGAAGAGTTCCACCTATTCACCTTCTGGCCTTGCCATCAGATCAGGTCAACAACACCGAACCACTGTACTATCAACGGAAATAGAAATACTTGCAAAGTTTCAAGTCAATATGACAATTAGAAGTAGGTTAAATTCATCATTAGTTGTTTTTCCACCCTTAGGGGTGGTATTTTTTTTGAAATTTAAATGGGACCAATCTGGAAGTGTACCCTTTCAAACAAAACAAAAATTGTCCAAATCGGTTAATAAATGACGGAGTTCTGAGGTAACAAACATAAAAAAAAAACATACAGTCGAATTGAGAACCTCCTCCTTTTTGAAGTCGGTTGAAAAACTAGCGACTCACCTCGCTCCGCTCGGGTTCGTCCTTCGTTGCATTTTAACATTTAGTATAGATTTCCCAGAGATGACTTATTCCCGCAGTAAAAAGTATATACGCTGACCCAGATCTATCATCACTCAAAGTTCATCGAAATCGGACAAGTTTTCTTGTGATGCGATCCCAGACAGACAGACAAAAATTCTGAAAATTATAAATTCGACCTCTGTTATCTGTATCGATAATAATGACTATTTCAATAAGATATTCCAAAAAAATATTTAATGTACAGATTTGACACAGAATTTTATTATATATACCTATAGATTAATAAAAAATTAAGTGCAATAAGACTGACAGTAAAAGAAAACCCAAACTGTTTACATATAGAGTTGAAATACAAAAGCCATATATTAAAATCATTTAAAATGATAAGGTCCATATTAGAAATTCAAATTTCGGGCTAACCCCTTCGCAAATACGAAAGAATATTGTAATTTTGGGAAGCTCATTGTTGTACCCCAACTAGAAATAATTACGTACATAGTTATAGGCCATTATGCAAAACGTTTGACCCTCTCATCCCTCTTTTAATTCTGATCACGACCTGAAGTCCATAGAAATTGCTCTGTCGGTGTATAAGTTTTACCGTGAATTTTAACTATATACACATAATTGGATTGTTTTCTGTATGTATAAAGTATGTGTTAAAGAGTTATGTGAAAAATTGTTTAATGTTATTTTTGTTTACTTCATGGAAGATCGTCGGTTTGATTTCAGCGTGAAATATTGAGCATTAGATGCAAATATATTGTGGCAACTTCCCTAGTTGGCACTTTGTACAATAATATAAAATACGCGTTATATATATTCAGTAATTGATTTGATAAAAAAAACGCCTTAAATAACAAAATGTCGGATTAAATAACAAAGCATTTTACTCTACAATACTTTTTCTGGCATCTGTAAACATAGAGTATGTAACCCTTTTTATCTGTAAGTCTGCTTTCTATAATGTCACAAAGTATACAATTTGTAACACTAATAATATTAAAACTTTCATAATAATAACATAATAATAAATTTAATAAAAGGCGCAAAAAAGGAGAGCTTAACAACAAAAGAAGCCACTTATTAAATTTTATCTCTAAGATCCTTAAGACTGTTAGGTTAAGAGTACCGGACGTCCGGCCATCGAAGCCTTCCAAGTTTGCTGCCCAATTTTACAGTTTCAAACAAAAGTGGATTTTTTGCTTAACTCGTTTCAACTTCGGATGGTTTGCTTTTTGCTGATAACCTTTTGATTTTTTCATCGTTTGCAGAAAACTGGTATCGGTTTCATTTAGCTTTGTAAAGTTTATTCCCAATGAAGTATATCACAGAAATACATTTCTAAAACGTAAAGCTTTTCGATAATAGTATCCAACTTCAACAATTATAGTTTACTAATGATAATATTATTATTACAACTATACACCGAACGTCATGAGTCTATCACCAGTTCGGAAGAAAGCATCAGTCCTGAGAAGAACTGACAAGACCTGGTAAGAAACTCATTGGGACTAAAATGATTGTTTTATCTAAAATATATTTGAATATTATTAATATTATAAACAACTCTCTAACATTAATAGGTTGTCATCTTAGTGCTTATATGTTCAAACAACCAATACTTGTTTTACTTTACAGTAGAGATATTTTCCCCTCAATTTTTTAAGCTTTATTAAAGTAAAAGTCCATAATGAATGACGTGATCGCCTCCAAGTTATTTAAAAAAACGTCCCTAGACAAAATCGGGGTTGATTACTAGTATTATATTAGAAAATAAGATACTTCGAACGACTTTCTATATTAACATCTAGAAGAGGGATTATTCTAATAATAAAATTTGATAACATGATAACATTCTGAGTCGAATAAGTCCAATAAATATTTTTTGGAAAATCTTATAGTCATTATTATTGATACAAAACCAAATTAATAGTTTATAAATTTATTGTCTGTCTGTTTGTCTGTCTGTCTGGGAACACATCATAAGAAAACCACTGGACAGATTTTGATGAAATTCGATATGATGATAGCTGGTTATTTATCTGGGTCAACATATACTTTTTACTGCAGGAAAAAATCTCATCTCTGAGAAATCTATACTAAACAATAAAACGTAAGTACCCAGGGACGAACCCGAGCAGAGCATGAGTGAGTCGCTAGTTCTAATAATAAAATTTCCTTTTATCAGCATAAAGCAATATTTCTAAAACAATGCATGTCATGACAAAACGAACATTCATTATATTGACAGACAGCAATTAGGATAAATCAATTTTCCCATCTTATGTTCTTGCAAGACAACTAAGAACAGACCCAATCAAGTGTAAAACAAAAATGCGTATCCCATATTTTTTTCCCTTTTTTGCTAATATATTTTACGATATTTTTGGTTAAGGCTGAAAATATTGGGTTCGATTCTCACTCGATGTTTTTAATTAAAGTAAATAGATCAGAAAGTTCAAGATTTAAACTCAATCTCTTCTCTTAATCAGAGATACAAAAAAAAACATGCTATATATAACACAAATCGAACTGCCTTGTAAACCTAACCACTGAACCACACGTTGAAATATTCAATTATATTAAAATGCCGACATATTTTTTGATCAGCTATTAAAATTTAACGTCGACCCAAAAATTTGGTATGAACAGATTCCTATTGGTGTAAAAGCTTGTCAAAATTCAATTACCTTACCAATAACGTTGTCAAATATCAACATGGACGGTATATTTAGAAAAGAAAAACGATTTATGAAGTTTTTTACTTTGAAAAGTTTAACGCGGGACGATAATGACGGATTCCAATCAATTAAGTCCCTTCTTTTATAACTTTGTAATTACTTTATATGATTGATACGTTTAGTATCTGATCATTTGTTTGTTACAGACACTGGGAGATTTTAATTATTATTGTAATTTGCCTTATGTATTACCTATGATGATTTATATTTTATAATAAAGGTAGTTGCACACACTGATCTCGGGTAGTGAGAAAAAGTGTCATCGTTTGACACTTGGACTCCAACTACCACAGAGAGCGGACGTGTGCGACATTGTGAATCAGTTACGAGTTTTATTTCATAATACCTATCTATAGTGGTCTTAGTAGTATATAGATCTTATATAGTGCCAAATAAGTGTTGTAATAAATAAGTGACTGAAACGTCACATTACCTAAGAAGATATAAGTGTAAGGTGGCAGTTGCTAGTAAATTATGTTCCTTTTAAAATATAATAGTTACTCCTCAACTAAAAAGCAACATTGACTTCATATAGATCATAGACTCGAATTGGGTCTTTGTTGGAGACAGATTACTCCTAAATAGAAACTTCTCTGGAATAAAGGCTGTGGTAGCCCAGTGGCAGAGCGCAACGAAGAGAAAACGAGCAAACTTCTAATATTTTCATGAAAACGTCGTGAGTAAACCTGCATGTCTGAGAAGATCTAGCAAGTTTCCAAAAGACATGTGAAGTTCGCCCCGCATTTGGTCAGCGTGGTAGATTATAGCCTGTTCCCTCTCACGTTGAGAGGAGGCCCGTGCCCAGCATTGGGACATTAAAAAAAGGCTGAATATATACATACTTGCTCAAAAATAGATGATAATTCTATTGGCAAAAAAATTTAAGCAACTTCAGTAATTCCAGTATAATTTAGGTAATCTATAATTTAACATCCATATTGGATATTTTGATATGATCAGTATCCTTTTTTTCCATATAAAATAGCCTGAGTGTAAAAACAAAACGTTTCGTACATACTATTCTTATGAATATTATCTTTGGCTAAGGGAGTCTTAAAAAACGTATATTATTTAAAACTTTAAATTGGTCTGGGAACAATTTAGAGTTAACTTTGCAGTTTTTTCATTTGTCTAGTTTCAAACACGAGCTATAAAAGCAGGGAGTTGGGTGCGATATCTTAAATATTAAGGAACCCAATATCTATTATACTTTGCTTTGTTTTCGCTATTCTTTTTGCATATTGAATTTCTTTTAGCGCCTTAAAGTGCGGATAAAAGTTTGTAAACTTAATTCTAAAATTACCTTCAAAGATATTTTATTTCAAATTACATAAAATTATTCATTGTGCTATGAAAAGAGAAGGAGAAAGCGAGCAAAGATTTCAGCATATAAATTTTCAAAATTATTAAAATATTTATCAAACGATACAATTATATATTTTTAATAGAAAAAATATCCAAAACGAATAAATTTCATAATGAACTATCGCTGAAATTTCCATCAACAGAATCATTTGGGCCGGTAATTCCCCGATCAATCAAACCGCTTTAATCAAATATCGATTGTGAAATTATCGCTTTTTCACAAAACGCAAATTTGTATATTCTGATGAACATTTGGCGCAGTGGTGGCGAGTCTGGTAGAAACTGACACTGTTTTAAAGGTCATAGAGTCAGTACCTAAGCATCACACTACTATTATTGTACACATTATAAAAGCGAACATTTGGTTGTGTGTATTTTATTAGTTTATTGCTCCTTGTTGCTTAACGGCTGAATATATTTGGATGATTTACCTAACGTATACAATATTAGCGACTCACTCTCGCTTCACTCGGGTTCGTCTTTAGGTTGATTCCCCATAAAAATTATTTCTGGAATAAAAAAATATCCTACGTCCTTCCGAGAGTCTCAAAATATATTCTTATTAAATTTCATCTAAATCGGTCTGGTAGTTTTGGAGTTTATTCATTACAAACATACAAAAATACAAATATTTCCTCTTTATTACAGTAGTGTAGATTGTAAATACAAAAAAAATACCTAGGGAAAATCTAAATAAAGTAGGGGTAAGTCACTAGTATTTTATAAACGAATAATAATCAAGGACATAGGGTGTGGAAAGTCAAAACCTTTCTCACAATTTTTCTCGCCATTAACGTGACGAAACACTTTGCTGGATTGGCATTTACCGTTCCGATTGACAGCCTCAATCGTTGCTGTATTTGCTAATCGTTTTGGAACAATAAAATAGGTATTTTTAAGAAGTGATTAAATTCTAAGAATACTAATTTTGAAGAGCCCTAGTGTCAATTATATCCCTAGAAATAATCTATATCTATAATAAAATAAAACTAGCCATCTACCAGAGATATTTATTATAGAGCAACAATGCAGAAGCGTATGCGCAAACAAGTACACTGTCTATTCATTTAACTCTGAAACTGTTATTAAGAATTTCTTGAGAGTTAAACCCTACAGTACTTAGCCTGACTCAGGAAACGAACTAAGGATCTCCGGATTGTCAGCTTACAAGCTAGCTACCTTATATCCTAGCTACTATACTAACGAAGTAGCAGCTAATCATAAGCTTATTTCGGACTAATGAATCACCCTCACTTCGCTCGGATTCGTCCCTAGCTTGCTTCTTCATACAAACTTTTATCTTCATTTTAACACCTTTAAAGGATAATTTACCAAATTTTATTTTAAAAGTGGTTTCAGAGCTAATTCGGTACAAACAAACAAACAAAATAAAATTTCCTCTTTATAATATAAGTATAGATAAAAACATAACGTAGGTATTTTGACTAGTGTTCGAAATTGGACCATGATCATTATCAGAGAAGAAAAGCTATTGATTTTTTTTGTATAAATAGACAAAATAGATTCCTAAAAAATCCTTTAAATAAGCATAATAAAAATAGATAAATCAAATCCTATTGAATTATCGAAAAAAGATGTTTGACGTATTGAAACCATTTGAAGGAGCCATCCATCTTAGTATTCAACATTGAATATGCCAAAATATTCTTTTCCCTGTGGAACACTGCGGTGTATATACCTTCATTTCCAAAGTAACTGCTTATTGTTTATATTTTATTTAAAAACATATATTTTGTCATTGTCTATAATATATTGTAGTGAAAACGACTGATAGTATAAAAAATAAATTTGGTTGACGACCGACTAGAAAAAATCTTTATTTTATTAAAATTTCGACGACGCGTGTGGCACAGTTTGTAGTGACCCTACTTGCTGTGCCAGCGGTCACGGGTTCGAGTCCCGCTGGGGGCATTCATTTGTGTGATGAGCATGAATGTTTGTACTCCTGTCATGGGTGTTTATATTTATAATATGTACTAGCTACTCACTCTTGCTTCGCTCAGGTTTGAAAATATTTTCAATAACTAATTATTGCTTTTAACCAGATATAACTATATAAATAAGTTGCTAGAAAATATCTCAATAGATATCATAATAATTTCATTCGCAAATTTAGCAAAAAGTGTAGAAAATTATCTTATGAATTATTATTATAATTGACTTTGCGCCGTTTCTGATATAATCCAAGTATTTACGAGCCAATTAACTTTTCTTTGCTCTGAATCCAGTATTGCAAAACTTTGCACGGGAAGCCATAACCGTACCCATAAATTCAACATTCTATCAGAACAAAGGACTATCTGAACGTAGGCTCAATTTACCTAACAGAATATTTTTTTATAAATATTCACTTTTTATATAGATACTGTAGTACAGTTACATGGTCTATGCTCGAAACTCGATTAAAAATCTAATTCGTTTTGTGCACTTTTTGTTTAACATAACAATTGGTGATAAAATTCAATTCGAAATAATTGTATTTGGAAATAGAAAAATGTAAATTTTTCATTGGATTGTTGATACGTGTCGTGCTTATTGTATTTCGATGGTTATTTTATTATTTTACTAGCGAGTCACCCTCGCTCTGCTCTGGTTCGTTCCAAGGTACATTTTAACAGTTAGTATGGATCTCAGAAATGAGATATTATCCCGCAGTAAAAATTATCCTATATGTTGACCTAAATAACCAGCTATCATCATACCACATTTCATCAAAATCTGTCCAGTGGTTTTCTCGTGATGCATTTCCAGACAGACCGAGAGACAGACAGACAAACAGCCTATTCTAAAAACTATAGATTTATCTCATTTAGAATTTTATTATATGTATAGATTTTAATGTAACTTGTAGTTGTAATACGTTCAAAATTTTTAAGTAAAAATGTATACTACTTAAGAGTAGTACTCATGCCAATTTACATCGTACTTAATACTTTCTTAGATTTATTTAAATATTTGACATTTAAAAAAAACTATATTTTCTGATTTTGACGCGGTTTTCTTTTATTGTATAATTTTTTGGGTAGATACTGTCTGTAATAACAATATTATATTGGCCTTTGAGACGTCTGAAACCTTAGTCTCTCCCGTGACCATCTTTTCTTTCGGATTTTGTGGCGGTTTTATTCTACATTTTTTTTTGTTACCTACGTTTCTATGCTTTATATGGTCACGTAAGAGACTTATCTGAAATATATATATTAAAATCGCAACAAAATCCGAAAAAAAAAACAATATTTTATATAAAATGTCATGTATTGTATTCAGCCCTTTTCAACGTCCCACTGCTGGACACGGGCATCCCTTCAATACGAGAAGGATCAGGCTATAATCCACCACGCTGACTAGGTGTGGGTTGGTGGACTTCACATGTCTTTCGAAAACTTGCTAGGTTCTCTCAGATATGCAGGTTTCCTCACGATGTTTTCCTTGTTGTTGTTGTTGTTTGTTGCACATGAAAATATCAGAGATGCGAGACCCGGGATTTGAACCTGCTTCACTCGGTTTCCCAAGCAAGCGCGTTGCCACTGGGATAAAACTGCCTAAAATGTCACATTTTCGCGTAAATCTAAAAAAGTACTCAAAATTACATATTTTAATTTATCTCTTTCCACAGAACGCGTCTCCGATTAAGGTTAAAATAACAACCTAAAGCGTTCGCATAGCTCTTATAAAATCTGAATCCAAAAATAGACCTTTTACTAAAGTTAGACAAAGATTATAGGGAGGTATTGTTTAACTTACAAAAAGGCGCAGTGATTGATAGTTCCGGCGCGGAATGGAAAGAAAGCGCGGAATGGAAAGAAAACATCGGCGATGTTCTGCAGTTTCATAGCGAATTGTTTCTTACATTCATATTAGCTTCTAGCAACTCACCATATATATTATATGCGAAAATGATGTTCTTAGTAAATAAATAAATAAATAAATAAACAACATACGTACATACGTACGTACGGACCCTCGGTTCGTCCCTTGATAAAAACAAAGCTATCCCACAGGAATCGTACATTTTATCGAGATAAAAAGTAACCTATGTGCTACTCCACACTATAATTTATCTCTGTGTCAAATTTCATCCAGGGCTTTTCAGCCGTTCTGGCGTTAAAGAGTAACAGATATCCAAACATCCGTCTTTTTTTATTCTTTTTATGCCTTAAAAATGTACGGTTCCCGTGGGATAGATCTGTTTTTGTTTTCATAGATACATAGTATTTTCATAAAAATCTTTAACAGTCACTTACTTTAGGCCAGCTTTTTTATATTAAACGCCCTTAGAACTTCACCAATCATAAGTTAGAATTTAGGACAATCTAGAAATAGAATTTTTGCAATTACTGCAATATTCTCTTGTCTCTCTCTTTTGTGTATATACATAAAATGAAGCTATTTACTTTTTATCAAAGCGTTGGAATACCATTTTAAATTGAAATCCTTAGATGGCTGTAAATATAAAGTTCTGACCGATACATCCATTTTCCTATAAATCGGGGCTATAAAAGATGAATCACGTATCTTACAAAGCCGCTGCACTGCTTTGGTGAGTAGTGTGACCAATTTTTATATACTGTTCGAATTTATTTTCTAATTTTGAAAACATAAAGATAGATAGACTTTATAGAACAATATGGAAAAGAAAATGTTGTGTCTTGGGAAAAATTATAAACAACTACAGGCTCACCCTCGCATCTCTCAGGTTCGCAATCAAACACCCTAAATGACATAGCGTAGCATTCAAACGTTAATCGCATTAAATCTTAGATTATATTTCCAAAGCCACATTGCAGATATTAATAATGAATAAGCTTCTGACAGAACCTGTTTGTTGGTGCGAAATGCGAATATCAATAGCCTGACAAACTCTGACATTAGCAGGCAACATTACCATACTAATATTATAAATGTAAAAGTAACTCTGCCCGATACCTTAAAACTGCTGTACGGATAGGGATAAAATTTTGCAAGGACATAGATTGCATATTTAAATCGGATACAGGATACCCCTGGTCCCTGCCCCGCTCATCACGTGAGCGAAGACGCGGGCAAAAAGAGGAAAGATTTTTTTGTTTGTTTGTACCGAATAAGCTCCGAAACTACTAGACCGATTTAGATAAAATTGGGTAAAATGATAGTTTCAGACCATGGAAAGGACATAGTTAAGTTTTTGTCCTGTAAATAATCCCTTAAATGGGTGAAAATGGGGATTAAAGTTTGTATGGGGAATCAAACTAGGAACGAACCCAAGCGAAGTGAGGGTGAATCGCTAGTTAATTATCAAGCTTGTAATTTAAATGACTCTGCTGAAAATTACTAAGATCATTTAATTATGTAAATGGATTTTAAGAAACACCTTATATTAAATCCTAGAATGTAAGGGTTAGATATGTACTTTAACAAAAGTTATTAAGGTAAAACCATTACTATACCTTATCGTCGTTCTATGGGGCACCATATTTTAATATATAGTGACTTATAAAAAGATATTACTTTGTTTTCTATTATGCAAGACGGATAATAAAGTTTTATCATTATAGAAAAGCTGGTGCTTATGGGTTATAATTATTAAATTACTAGCGGCTCACCCTCGCTTCGCTCGGCTTCGTCGCTAGGTACGTTTTAAATACATATAAATAGTTATTGGCCAACGTTAGCCACATAAATTTTAATTTTTTTAAGTTAATTTTTCTGATGTTTTAATACTTATTATCCTATTCCGGACTAAGAGAAATCCAAAAAATCAAATATCATAAAAACTGGACCAGCCGTTCTTGAGTTATAAATGGTGTAACTAACACGACTTTGTTTTACATATATAGCTTATTTTATAGTTTTTTCTATTTATTAAAACTTTCCGTGTACTTTAAGGAATGTACGAAAAAAATATTAGCTGAGTTGGTCGAGCCGTTTTCGAGATTTGCGCTTAGCAACATTCATTTTTATTTATATAGATTATCAAATAGTTTTTTTTAGTGGCTCCGGTTATGTAGCTTATTTACGTATATTTACTCTACTCCCAAGACCCGTAATGTGACTTTAGATAACGTATAATCCTCCTTAATAAATATACAATTCAATGCAAAAAGGATCATTCAAATTCGATAGGTAGTTCGATTCATTCGATAGATACTCGTAGTTTAGGCGTGTTCAAACAACAAACTTTTTAGCTTTATAATACCGGGGGTTTTTGTTAACGTTGTAAATGTCTGATGTAAACAAATCAGAAATAAAAATATTTATAACAATTTTTTGCCTATGGCTTCGCTTGCATGTGTTTTAACTTTTAAAATCAATATGGCAAATTGACTTTTACAATATCGATTGAAAACTTAAAGATATCGATTAATCGACAAATGTTGATTAAAAATAGATATAACGCTTATACATGTATCGAAACTCCGAATAGAAATGTGGATGTTTCGATACAATTGGTCACCTTGCTCAGGCGCCATACAGTCCCGAAGAAACACATTTATCATTATTTATTCGAACCACGTCCCCTTTACAGCACTATTTAAATTACAATTTCTTGTTTATTTCATGGAATTGTGTAAACAAAATTCACTTTTGTACAACGCTGCAATTTTATTTTCTATTCTCTTTAAACGATTATTTAGTATCTAATAATATATTATGTTATTTTGTCTGTATGTTTTTACATTAAGTTTTAAGTAACTTGCACTTTATGCACCTTTCCGTCCTTTACATTTTTTTATCTGATTATCAGTTGCATGTAAAAAAGCGCTTAAAGCTGTCTTTGCACATCTTTTTTTTTTTATAATTTACCATTTTATTCTGCAATAAAGTTTTATAATGATACTATCTTAGATTTACGCGAATATTTGACATTTTAAATAGAACACTACAATAAAATACTGTCTGTAACAAGTAAATAACGTCTTTGAGACGTCTATAATATTAGTCTCTCCCGTGACCATGATTGCTGTAAAGCATTCGAAACGTCGGGAACCAAAAAATCTAAATAAATCCGCGAAATAATCCGAAAAGATAGTTTTTATTTAAAAAGTTTTATAATATTTATAAAATTGATCTATGTATAAATAGGCAATGACAGAACAGTTCAGTGCCTTTTTCTCTTCTGCTTGTCAACAGGTTTTCTTTTTTTGGTTTGGTAACTTGACAAGCTGAAGACTGTAGTGTTATCAATACATTTTTTTGGGAATAGTTAGTTTTCTTTAAATATATAGGTATATTCTATTCATATATGGAATGAACGCATAACATTAACCGACTTGTGGTTAAAACGTATTAAATTATCAAGTTCGTATATTAAATAATCACATTAAAAATCAATAAAATATATCTAGGTTAATCAAAATAACATAAATGGATCTGAACTCGCATTTTCACTTTTAATTATAACAAGTATATAAAAATATCGAACACAGTACCTCAGATTTAGTATATTTTGATACTGCCACTGAGTTTTGCTTGCATATTATTAAAATTGAGATATTTTCCCGCGGTAAAAAGTATCCTATATGTTGACCCGGATAACCAGCTATTATACTTACCAAATTTCATCAAAATCCCTCTAGTGGTTTTTCCTTGATGCGGTAACAGACAGATAGACAAAAATTCTAAAAAAATATAGATTCGGGCTCTGTATCAATAATAAAGTCTTTTTCAATAAGATTTTACAAAAAAATATTGAATGTACAGATTCAGCTTAGTTAGAATTTTATTATGTGTATAGATGAACTTTTAATAATACCAAGAGAATAATATACTTTATATGGCCCAAGTTAGCATAATTCCATACAGCAAGTATGTCACTGGTGAATAATCACCCTAAGCTTTAAATAACAGCGCGTGACGGTATGCGAGCTTTTGTCATTTACGTTTTTTGTTTGAAAAATTTATTCATGAAATGGAATGTAAACAGTTTGAGATAGAAAAAAGTAGTGGTTTCAAATTTTTATATAATAATTTGTATTATGTGTTACTTTAATTGTATGGATATATGTCTGTTACCGTTCACGCATAACTACTGAACGGATTTTGATGGAATTTTGCAGTAATATAGCTTATATACATCAGATTAACATAAAGATTATAAATTAAAGAAAATATAGTAGTAAATAAATGGCGTACGCGAGAGGAGCCGCGGAAAATGCTAGTTTCATATGTTTTTTTTTTATTTGCGTTTCACACAAAATTAAAAAGCTGTTTGTCATTAGTTTTTTAATAACTATCTTACCTCATAAAATATTCAAAAAATTGTAACTCGTACGTACCTGAAACAAAGCAATACACATTTGTAAAATTATGTTACATTTTCATACTAAATTGAATATGTCAATGAATATTCTATATTATTATGAATATATTGTACTACTAGCGGTACGCCCCATCTTTGCCCGGCTGCTTTTTATATTTGATAATCCACAAAATATCGTTTTACAATAAACTACTATTAGTAATTATTAAAAATAATATCTGTAATTAAAGGAATATGACAAATTTTTATTATAGGTCTAGCGGTATAGTGTAGGAAATTATGAATCAGTCAGGTACATTCTACATTTAGTTGTTTATTTAGATAATTGTATCTCATATCTTCCTACATTTATCATAATTTATGATATACTCGTATATCTCTACCGTACAATTCGTTCATTCATTTCACTCTGTGTTCCTACGTCACATCGAGGGACGCAAGCGGCTCGTGATTGAACCGGTTTCGCTACAGATACTCCAGCAACGCGCCGTGCCCTCATCAACGGGACTCGCTCGCCATCTCTCGCCGTGTGCACACATACGGTCTTCTCAACTCTCAACAGCGATAATACAGTCCATTCACAAGCGAATCGTGTTTTATTTAGTCGAGACCCCCAGCATCACAACTGGAGCTTAGCATTCAACTCTCTGCCTTTATAAAATATACAGGAAATTTAAACTGAACTTAAAATTTTAGAACGTTATAATTTTATTTTTGTTATAACCTAACACATTATCATCAACGCAAATATATCATCATCTCATTAAGCCCACTGTAATATCCCACTGCTGGGCACGTGCCCTCCTTTAATGCTAGGTGAATCAGGCCATAGTCTGGACAAATGCAGGTTGATTTCATGTTTTTCGACATGCGGATTTCCTTACGGTATTTTCCTTCACCGAAGGCGAGTGGCAATTATGTTGAAAATTATTTATACACTACAGTATCAGAAATGTAAGATTCGAGGCTAGGACCAGGTACATTTGATAGCTAGGCTCCAAGTGTGTGAGTGCTACCACTAAGCTACCACTTATCTTTTTGCCAAAATCGAATATCTTAGCATTGATCGTATACTTTGACGGTTTAATTTTGTACTGGATACATAAATGATTAAGATTCACTTTTATAAACGACTTTATTACTGTACTGAGTAGGCAAGACACGTCTCAGGTCGGGCCGCGACAGGTGCTATATTGAAACATCGTCGGCTTGAAATTATAATTTACTACCCACCCCTTACTACACACCATGCATCCCACAATATCATTTTCCAATATTCTCTTAGAAATAGTTAATGCACCGAGATAAGTTTAATATCTTACTGGTTTAGTCTGTTAATTATCTTGTAATTGTGTAATTAATGTAATTTAATCTAATTGACATGTAATTATATTCGAAATGTAATTTAATCGACTTCAGAAAACAAAAATCCTCCTAAATTGAATATATTGTGGTCAGGCATTAAATTCGGATGGTATTTTTGTTGAAATTAGATACATAGTGATGGTTAAAATACAGGGATTCTACATAAACGTCAAGAATTCTACCCCAAAGTCATAATCTATATGTTATACATATAATAAAATTGTAACTAAGCCGAATCTGTACATTAAATATTTTTTTGGAAAATCTTATTGAAATAGACATTAATATGGATACAGGGGCCGAATCTATAGTTTTTAGAGTTTTTATCCGTCTGTATGTCTGTCTGTGACCGCATCACGGAAAAACCACTCAACCTCTCAACTCAACCACAACACACACGGATGATACTCGTAGATCTGCGTTATTCACAGACAATATAACCTATAATGTCTGTGGCGTTAATATATAGGATACTTTTTACTGCGTGAAAATATCTCATCTCCGAGAAATCTATACTAAATTTTAAAACGTAATGAATAAATTAATTATCATTACATTCATTATCATACATCTAAAGGGTTTCTGGATGAAAATTGAAAAGATAACACCTACTTTTCCTTTATTTTGTTAAACACATATTTTATCGTACATTAATAACTAATTACTTTTAAAGTGTTTTTAAAGGGTTGACTTGAGATTTTTAATAGAAAAACTTAATAACTAAATTTGGACTCAATAAATAAACTAAACTCGTGTCCTGGAGATAGCGTAATGTAAGCTTATTGAATTTTTCTTTATTAAAATATTCGCCATTTTTATTTATTAACATTCATTTACTCATTAATCAGTATATAAATTGTTATTTGTATACTATTTTAAAACATTATATATTATTTTAAAATATTATTGTTTGGCTTCATAATTCTACGACATTCTATCTATATTATTTCTTAGTCCGAGATTAAGTTATATTTAGTTTAAAAAGCCTATTAATAACTTAAACTACGTATATTTGAATGAAAAATTAACTACATGGCGTAACATGTTTTAAAGTACTTCTACAACAATATAAAGTCCCCTAAAACAAGTATATTTTGAGTTATCCTAAAAATCACTATCACACCCACGAACGATATGGTAAGCATTTCTTGAATACATTCCCCCATATTTCAATATCGATGACGAATTCTTGGCAGATTACTGAATATCACCGAATGGTTGGGTTTCGTCGACTCCTCGAATTTGACGTTAATTTGTATGAAATCTAATCATTTCCGACGCTGAGCGGAACCGTTGGATTATTGACAGGGATTACGGACGAGAAAATTGTTTTCCGGGAAGGAAAATAATATGAAATATATAATTATGACGCCTTCTTTGGATTTAGTTAGATAACTTGATTTCTAAATGGCTTTTTTACCCCAAATTGAAATTAGAATGTAGATTTCACAGTATTTTTTCTTTGTTAAACTGAGTTATGAAATTTAGTATTAAATAATATATCATATAAACGTTTATATCATTCTTTAACTATTATAAATATCTTACTTTATCAAGCAAATGCGTATCTTGATTTTTATTTTCAATTCTTAAAATATTTACCACTATAATTCGTAGGTAAAATAAAATGTTTTTCTTTTTTCGTTAAACAAAGTTAAAATTATTTTAGACCCTGTCATATCCCTGTTCCATTTCATCTTTAAAATATAACGTTTACCCGAAAACTTTTACTATATATTCAAAGGATTCTCCATCTTGCCCACATACCAGCATCAATTTAACTATGAAACGATTAATCACGAACTGAACTCAAATCCGATGTTCAAAGGCGATGACCGCAATATATAACCTACAGTTGTGGATATGTAAATTGTCGGTATGACCTAGGTAGATAGGTCTCTATCTATATCTATAGATATTCTAGATAAGTCTGCAATTTGTACAAGATTTTGCTAGAATTTCGTCAAAAACCACACATGTCTAGTCTGTCTGCCTAAGAAATATTGAATTTCAGTGGGTCTTCCATCGTAATACACTATAAGTAGTAATATATGTTTGTCTCAGCTTGTAGTGACTCTACTTGCTGTACCAGCGGTCGCGGGTTCGAGTACCGCTGGTAGCATTAATTTGTGTGACGAGCATGAATGTTTGTACTACAGTCATGGGTGTTTATATTTATAATATGTATGTATGTATTTAAAGTTATATATGTGTAGTGTATCAACTATTTGGTATCCATAACACAAGCCTCGTAGCTTACCCTGGAACTAGATGGTGCTGTGTGTTAATGTCTCAAAATACAACATATATAATACAGAGTATTCTAATTTGTCCCTGAGACAACTTGAATTTCGACAATCGATATTATCAAGAGATGATTAAGAAATATATCGAAATGGTAGAATCGGATCAAATTACGTGATATAGGTTAGATAGATATTTCGTAAATTTCTTTCTATTACATCTTTCCTTTTATTAGCGATTCCTTTTAGCGATAGTGACATTAGAAAGCCATCTTGCTGTGCCTTTTTTTATCTTGAAAATATATAAATAAAAACCTGCATGTCTAAGAAAACCTAGCTATTTTAAATAAAACTATCTTTTCGGATTTTGTACCGATACCGATATCGCCCTAGAATGATTCGAGAAGCCATAGAAATTAAAAAACATCCTAATTTCAATAGGGAAGATGGCTGGGTACTACCATCGTCATGGGATCCTGTTATTAATATAATAAAATCAAATAATAAATATAAACATAACAGACAGACAGATGTAGTAAGTTCATACTGTGTAGATCAAAATGACAGCTTATCAGATTAATATTTTTCATTTTTCATTTGTAAAAGTATATATTAATAGTGTTGCTTAGTAAGTTGTTTTTAAATAATAGCAAACTAAATTAAAATTATTATCCTTAATTAATTTTAACTTTTTAAATTACACATAGAACAATTATATGGCTTAAATAATTAATACTATATTTTATATTTTTCTTTATGGTTATAAATATAATAATGGCAACACTAAATATAGATTACTAATTAATATTTAAAATTGTAATAATTATAAAAATAATAGCAAAAATTAAATAAATAATTTTCCATATTCAATTATAATTAAAATTATAAAAATGTTTAAATTTAAAAAATATTGTAATGTTATTAGTGCAATTTTCATTTTGTTAATTGTGGGTAGGCTGTCTGTAACAACTATACATTCAAGACATGTAACACCTCAGTCTCTCCCGTGACCATGGATGCTGTAAAGCATTCGAAACGTCGGGAAACAAAAATCCAAATAAATCCGCGACAAAATCCGAAAAGATAGTTTTATTTAAAATGTCAAATATTCGCGTAAATCTAAGAAAGTATTATGAAAACCTAGCAAGTTGCGAATGTACACAGTATGTACAACAGTAGTACATTAAAACATCGCAATAGATCTAAGGAACGTATAAGATTCTCGTATGGATAGTTTTTTTCCTCAATTCCTTGAAAACTATACTATGAACCTAAAATTTTCAGCCAAACAAGCATGTAATCACTAAATTAATAAATTGTAATTGACGTTGTTTTCCACTTAATCTCACTTTCCCGATAAACAAACAAAACCCATACAAGTATTTATTAAAAGTAAGACCGAAAATAAGCACGATTCTATATATATGTACATCAAAGAAAAATACTGGAAAAGATAAGCTTATTTTTTGTGTATTAATTATACGTGTAATTTTTTACCACTCATTATTACTTATATTTATCTACACATATAATAAAATTCTAATTGAGCCGAATCTGTACATTAAATATTTTTTTAAAAATCTTATTGAAATAGTCATTATTCGATACAGAGGTCGAATCTATAGATTTTAGAGTTTATGTCTATCTGTCTGTCTGGGAACGCATCACGATAAACCCACTGGATAGATTTTGATGATTTTTTTATCATGATAGCTGGGTATCCGAATCTATATATCATATACTTTTTACTGCAGCATAGAATAATATCTCATCTATGAAAAATCTATATTAACCGTTAAAACGTACCTAAGGATAAACCCGAGCAGAGGGAAGCTGAGTCGCTAGTTATATTATAAAGTTGCAAAAATAGTTGGTTTTTGTTGGTTTGAACGAAAGTGTTTTAATACAGAGTTATTGGCTTCAAAAATTCTATTCTATTGGTATGGAATACACATTTTACTTTAATAAAGGCAAAATGTATTTTATCTAAATAATATGTATACATAGATAAATCTTAAAAAAAATCCTTTTTAAAATATAAGAAAAAAACTCTCTGCTATTTGTCTGTTGTCTCGTTTTGTGCAAATAAGTATTAAACCGACGAGTTGTCCACATTGCAATGGCTTCAAGATAGAATTCAGAATAGTGCCACATAACTTATAATATATATAATGGTATATAAGCTACATTTTATCGATAAAACACGAGGAATCACAAAATCTATTTAGATTTATAAAAAAATGCAAAAATCCCCCAACTTTTAGCATTCTATAACATGATATTTATGCTACTCAACACTATTTCCCACATACATGGGTTGGCTGAAATACATCTGTAGATCTCTTAAGGATAAGTCCACCTTTGTCCACGTCATTTTCTATGTATTTTTTATTACTTGTTTAGTTCAATAAAGAATATAAAAAAATATTTTGCTGTGCTTATACTATATTATGTCTTATCACAGAATTTAATTGCAGATGCAATATGAAGTCGAATTTCCATTCCGGAATTCGAGGGAACCGTTTATCTTAGCAAGATGAGACGTGCATATAATATACTAACCGACAAAGTGAAGACGTGATAGTTAGAACTACATAAGAGAATATCTCGCTGAACTCCATTGTCAGTTTGAATTAAGTTCAAATATATTCAGTGTAGATGAAATATATGTATATAGTAAAGTCTTAATGGCTGGCCAACGGTGTCTGATAAGAAGCATTTACTGCAGAGGTCACATGATAGAATTAATTTGAAGTGAAATTGTGATATATTGCGTCAGAGATGTCATTTTCACAGGAGTCCTTTAAATATAATAATAATTTCGTCTCGATCGATTTCGGCCATGGCGGCCAATTTCATTGAGACCAGCCATTTTCACAGGATATAATATTATAGTGTACGCGCAGACACAAGTGCACTTTCTATTCCTGTCACTCTCATACTCCCGTGGGACGACTACTCGATAGAATCAGTGAGAGTTAAGGCGCAGGACCGACAGCTTTACGTGCTCTCTGAGACACGATGGTGAAACACCGCCAACTTCCCAACTCCGGGCTGTTACGGAGAGTTTCTTGACAAAATACTCATATAACTAAACTTGGCCCGACCAGGAACTCGAACCCAAGACCTCTGGATCTGCGGCAAAACATAGTAGCCATAAGATCATTGAGACAGTTAAATGTAAAAATACATGTTTAACATGTATGAAAGTACTGAGATAATCTCAGTTAAAACTTGATATTGGTATAATTTAGTAAGCAATCAACCAGGAAGATTGCCATAATTTAAAGAAGACGAAAATTAAGCATATGATTTCGAAATAGCTTTCGTATATTGAGCTGATGTAGTACACTTAACGGTTTAAATATGTATAATTATATTGGAACATTAATACACAGCGCCATCTAGTGATAAGCTACGAAATTTGTGTAATGGATACCTGATACACTGCACATATATAACTCTATATAAACACGTATTATAAATATAAACACCCATGACTGGAGTACAAACATTCGTGCTCAACACACAAATAAATGCCCCCAGCGGGATTCGAACCTGCGAGCACTGGCACAGCAAGTAGAGTCACTAGTGACGGTTTAAAAATTGCTTAGCAGATTTCACTCGTTATCGGACTTTTACTAGCGTAGAGGTTTCAATAAAAGTCAAACAGGCTATGTTTTTATTATTGAAACATCTAAGTTGTCAGGCAAATTGGCTACCTAAACTTGTTAATATGTTATTAAAATACTAATATATAAACGTCCTCAAATAATAATGTTCACACATAAAATGTATGTATATCAAGCATAAATGACTGCCACACGCAAGTTTTAGGCCACTTAATTATAGAAAAAATCTTAAGCAAAACAAAATGAACAGTTTTGTCAAATATTACAACTATAGAAGGGGCAAAAATTCAACCCTCATACCTTTTAAGGTGAAAATTCCATTTTCTCCGTACATTCAAATCTACGTGCCGCATATAAACGAAATAGTGAAGTCACTCGCGCAGAAAATCAAGGTCTAGAATTTGACTTGCGATAGCATATTTTACAACTTTCTGATGTTTTATATTGGAAATTCGATATGTACCTTTTATTGAGCATTGGTAGCATGCTCGCTTTGGAAATAAAGTGTAGTGGGTTCAAATCCCGGGTATCACACCACTGACCATGTTTGAAACATATTTTTATATTTACTATTTACTTATCTTGAAAGAAATCATAATGAGAAACTTGCAAGTCTAAAAGAACCTAACTAGTTTCAAAAGACACTCTAACTTGTCTTTCAAGGGTCTAGTTCGTAATTTCAAGGGGTTCAACCATTTTTCTATAACCTAATATAAGCCTCTCCCGCCATTTTATTTTGTTCAAAGTAGCGATCGATTGCATCGATTTTTACCTTTAAATATCTCCGAAACGTGACACTTTAGGGCCCTTATATTGCTGATATTTTTTATTCGTTTAAGAATTCTATGTATTTAAAATAATAATAATAAATAAATAAATATGTTGGGACACACACAGCACCATCTAGTTCCATGGTAAGCTACGAGGCTTGTGTTATGGATACCAGACAGTCTATGCAATACACATATGTAACTATATGTAACTTTAAATACATACATATTATAAATATTAGGAACCATCACTGGAGTACAAATATTGTTCATCACACAAATAAATACCCCCAGTGGGACTCGAAACCGCGACCGCTGGCACAGCAAGTAGGATCACTACAAACTAAGCCAAACGTGTCCTCAAAAAAGTTTCATCGTGCGCCATAAATTTAGCAAAAAAATATGGTGGTTAACATTATGCCATAAAGTTTCATCGTTTGTTATGTAATTTAATAATTTATTAACCTTTTGTACTCTTGTAAGCGCAATTGGCTGATGGACCTGAGAAATATTTACCAGTTAAGCCAAGGTTAAAATGAAGACAGCTTTTACAGATATCTGAAATCAATTAGTAAGAAGAAACTATATATAAAAAATAACTATACACTTATAAATACATAATGTAGTTATTTATAATTATAAGTTATTAATATAATTTAATTTTATTACACTACTAGCATTGCCCGCGACTCCGCCCGCGTTCATATGACCAAAAACCAAATGCTTAGGTTTTACATATTAGTATACTCTTACATTGCAGTTTTTGTATTTTTTCTCAGAAATGAGACACTTTTCCGCGGTAAAAAGTATGCTATATGTTGACCCGGAAAACCAACTATCACCATACCAAATTTCATCAAAATTCCTCCAGTAGTTTTTTTGTGATGCGGTAACAGACAGACAGACAGACAGACAGACAGACAGACAGACAAAAATTCAAAAAACTATAGATTCGGCTTCTGTATCGATAATAAAGTCTATTTTAATAAGATTTTCCAAAAATATTTAATGTACAGATTCAAATTAGTGACAATTTTATTATATGTATAGATTTAATTATGTTCTGCTTTTGTTACTAAAATAAACTCAAATTATTTGTTCCAATGAAACCCTGTAAAAATAAACAACTGTGTGGATTACCTATGTATATCAAGCTATCTAAGGGTTAGCGTAAAGCTCTACGTATGCAAATAACCACTTCATTTAAATGATCTGAAAAGTCGAGAAATCGAGTGAAGATCTTAAATAAAATACTAAATGTGTATTATTTTAAACAAATGCAAATGTATACAGTTGCGTCAATATAAGCTCGAGCTGAGTACGTCTTACCGAAACCGCCCACTAATAAGTCTCGGTCGGTACTTTGTCAACGTCACTTAAGATACTATTACATAAGGTTTACTTTGAATTACCATAAGTAGTGGTGTCACGCTATTTTCATTATTATGTACTAGTCTTTGGTACCGGCTCCACCCACGTTATCATTTTTGTACATTTGCTTCGTTCCTAACCTATACTAACACTATAAGATCCGGTCGACACTATCGTGCCGTTCACGGCTTGTTCTCGGTCCAATATCGGTCTAGTAAAGTTTTTTTATACAAGAAACGTTACTGGAGTGTGATTCGTCCGAAACGTGACTCTTACTGATAGTGTACATGCACTCATTTTTCGTCAGACCCATATCGGACCAAGAACGAACCGTTATCGGCACTATAGTGTAGATCGAGCCTAAGAGTCAAGATCCGGTCGAATCACAGTACTAGTAAGTTATACTCGTATCTTAGATATAATTGAATGAAATTCTTAATTAATAGGTACATAATTATGTTGTCAAAACCAAATTATCACAACTACCAATCACGACGTTTGACGTCATAACTCAAATGTCAAATGACTAATTGTTTTTATATTAGTTTTGAATATGGTATTCCTTCTACATCTAACGTCTCTTCTCCATTCTACGCAATATTGGCGAAGTAAATTGTGCCAACACGGCACTCCTAGAAGCTACTAAACAAAGAAATTGAATTGAATATGGTTCCGATCTCTCGCACATTTTTTTTAAATTAGCATTTGGCAATATTATTATTGTAAATACTATAATCATTATTGTAAAAGTGAGGAAAATATACTGCTTAAGCCGCGGAACAGATTTCAAAAAAATTTGGCAAGGTAGGTTGCATCCAGGGATTGGTATTGACAACCATTAGTCCCCGCTCCGCTTTTAACACGATCGAAGCCGCGGGAAAAAACAAGTAGGTTATAAAATGCAATAAGATTTTTTCATCAAACTAATAGCTGTTTCAGATTTGAAACAATCTTCGTGTAGGCCAGCCTATTTTCTTTACTCTTATTTAGAATCGTTGCGTGATGTTACATAGGATGTTAGGTCTTTATAATACATCATTTTTTGTTTGTTTGTTTGTTTTTACCGAATAAGCTCCGAAACTACCGGTTTAGATAAAATTTAGTAACAAGATAGTATACTTTTTATTCCAGAAATCATGTCTTAAGAAGGTGAAAACGGAGATGAAAGTTTGTATGGGGCATCAGCCTAAGGACAAACCCGAGCGAATTGAAGGTGAGTCGCTAGTAAGCTATAAAATCTAAAAAGAATTGTTCACATCCAACTGGTTGTTTTGGAGATAAGCGTACTCAAACAAACACACATATAAACTTTTCCTAAGCTTTAAATATATGTATATTAAAGTAGTCTATCAATGTCACTAATTCTATAATTGCGAGAGTATTCATTTTTTTAATCTGTTTTGAATTCGTGCAACGAGACAAAAGTTTTAAAAAAGATTTTTGCAAATATACGAGTTAAGTTAAAGCTGTAATCAGAGCCTGTACGAAGCTTAAATTTATATTAATAATGTCCTCTTAAGTCACGCTTTGTTCTCCTTTAAACTTGCCTTGATTTAAGGGTACTCGACAATCGATATCAGGGAAACGTGTAGTTGTAATATCTATAGTTATGAAAGATCCCATATTGAATTCTATATTTAAACGCTAAACTTAACAATAAACCACCATCATGTTACAGATACATGTTATACATGAAATCATCACCTCAGTATTTTCGTGATCAGGAAAAGAGAATACGACTATTAGAGTCGTGACCATGCAAAGCTAAAGCTCCTACGATGTAATTTAAAAAAAAGATATATTTTCTTTACTTAATATGTTATAAGATATTATTTTTATAATCTAACTAGCATTGCCCGCGTTCAGATAACCAAAAACCAAATTCTTAGATTTTACATATTACTGTACTCTTACTATGCAGTTTTTGTATTTTTTCTCAGAAATGAGACATTTTCTCGCGGTAAAAGTATCCTATATATTGAACAGGATAACCAGCTATCACCATACCAAATTTCATCAAAATCCCTCCAGTGGTTTTTCTGTGATGCGGTAACAGACAGACAGACAAAAAATCTAAAAACTATAGATTCGGCCTCTGTATCGATTATAATGTTTATTTCAATAAGATTTTCCAAAAAATATTTAATGTACAGATTCGGCCTAGTTACAATTTTTTTATATGTATAGATTGAGAATCCTCTTTTGCAAATCAATATAACTCATAACTAATACCTCAATATACACGGAAATTACAAGGAAAATTTCACAAAGGCAGACATTTACCTGAAATCTTAAGAGCTCTCAGCAATGCCTTCGACATCACCAGCCCTTAAAGATAACCCTTTTATTAAGTATACTACATCGGGCTTGTATGAGAGTGCTTGAGTCTTCGCTTGGTTATATGGTTTTCGGACAATTTGATTTATCAACATTTCTGATTAGATGAGGCGAATGAAAGGTAAAAATTCATTTATCTAATGGGCTATTAAAAATAATTTTGCTAGTTTTTTCTTCCACTGATATACATTGAAGTAACCCACAGTGCTGAAAAATGTGCTAAATATTAAAAATATTATAAATTTAATATACTAGCGACTCACCCTCGTTTTGCTCGGGTTCGTCCCTAGCTACCTTCCCAATACAAACTTTCATCCCCATTTTTACACCCTTAAGGGATGATTTCCGGGATAAAAAGTATCCTATGTCCTTCCCAGGGTTTCAAACTATTTTCTTAAAAAAATCATCTAAATCAGTTTATGTAGCTTTTTTTTTTGATGAAAAATATATTTTCTTATACAAACACGTAAATACAGTCAGCCAAGATGTTACTGATTCATAGTCTTTGATTTGAATCCACATATCTGAGCAAAGCGACATACTATGTATGTACATATCTCATTATAATCCTCTGAAAATAACCAAATCACAGCGAGCTGCGTTAACCGCTGTAATACTGTTGATCTGTAATAATTCGGGTGCATAATGTTCGCTAATAGGCATTAGGTCGCGGTTTTCACTTCAAAACTATAATTTAACTGCTATTACTATTTAGGTTGGTAGATGTATGTGCTTGATCAATTAACTTGAAAATTGAAAGTGATTGTCTATGGTGTAGAGGTAAAATCCATATATACATATAATAAAATTGTAACTAAGTCGAATCTGTACATTAAATATCTTTTGGAAAATCTTATTGAAATAAACATTATTATCGATACAAAGGCCGAATCTATAGTTTTTAGAATTTTTGTCTGTCTGTCTATCTGTCTGTCTGTTACCGCATCACAGAAAAACCACTGGAGGGTTTTTCATGAAATTTGGTATGGTGATAGCTGGTTATCCGGATCAACATATAGGATACTTTTTACCGCGAGAAAATGTATCATTTCTGAGAAAAAACACATAAACTGCAATGTAAGAGTATACTAATATGTAAAACCAAAGTTTTTGGTCATCTGAACGCGGACGGAACCGCGGTCAATGCTAGGTTTACAATAAATACGTAGTTTTATTTGTTTCAGTTTTTTATGTGTTGTAAGTATCAGTCTTTAAATTTTAATGGTCACTGACAATAATATTATGATGTAAAACGGGATATTTTACGAAAGCACTTACATTCGTAGTGGTAAAGGACGCAGAAAACGAACTAGAAAGAGAGTAGATAGATATGTCTACCAATAAGCAGTTCAAACATCCACTCGCGTCATCAGTATATGTACTCGTGAACATGGCACTTGTAACAGTGCCGAAATGTCGGGAACTTTCAGAAGTAAATGCTAAACATGATAAACATCCTGTTTTACAAGTATTGCAAGTATTATCAAGATTTAGATTTTTTATCAATCTGTCTGTTTAAGCTTACCTGCACACTACACTAGAATGACTAGATTATTTTTATTTATTTAGAAAAGTACATTAACAACATACATATTAAATCATTTATATACATTTAGAAGACAATAATAATTAATTAATCCGATATGTATACCTTTACAATTGTACATAACATTCGCAATAATTACATAAATCAAAAGTATATAAGTAAAGTTATAATAAATACCTAATATGTATATTATAATTAATAAACACAATTCAAATACAATAAAAATGGTTAATTATTAGTCTACAACTGTTAGCTATAATAATTAATTCAAATAAATCAAATAATATACGAGTAAGTCAAATATAAATTGATCGACATATACATTACTGGCGACTCTAGGTTAGTATGGAATAGATAGGCTATTTAGTATATATACATAAATAGGTACGATGAGTTCCATATTCCTTACGTGAGTAATGATATTATAATTCCACCCCCCTTTCTACCCCCTTAAGGGACGATTTTCGGGTTACAAACTGTTCTATATCCCTTTCAGGGTCCCAAACTATCTCCATACTAATTGTCATCTAAATCAGTTCAGCCGTTTAGTCGTGAAAAGGTAACAAACAAACTTTATAATATTAGTGTGAATAGTATGGATTATATTGATTTAGTTGACATATTATATAAAGGCCATTAGTGTCCTTTAACTAAAGTTGGTAAAGTCAGTCCAAATACATAGCTTAAGCTTCTTGTCATAAGAACTTACATATTTATGTACAATGTATATATACGATACATATATATATATATATATATATATATATATATATAGTAACAATATTTATAGTTTAAATAGAAATAAAATGCCTATGAAGAGATAGTCAAGTATAGCTAGTTAGAAGTAAAGTACCTATGCATGTTTCTTAATTTTTAGCCACTTAGAGTTACTTAACTATCGCTTGTCTATTTTGGACACTAAATTTTTTATCTATTTGATAAAAAAAAAATTACTCATTTATTTATTATCATAAAAATGTAGTGGCGTGTAATTTTCCACAAGAGTATTATGTAATGAAAGGGAGTCCCGACGACTTGTTTATAATAAATCCTGCCCTTAAATTAAAATATGTAGTAGGTTAGAGGTAGGTGTAGTAGGTAAAAAAAGGCAGTGGTAGCCCAGTGTAACGCTCTCACTTGGGAAACCGAGTGAAGCGGGTTCAAATCCCGGGTCTCGCACCTCTGATATTTTTATGTGCGAATCATTTCTAACATGATTACCACTTGCCTTACGGTGAAGGAAAACATCGTGAGGAAACCTGCATGTCTGAGAGAACTTAGCAAGTTTTCGAAAGACATGTGAAGTCCGCCAACCCGCACTTGGCCCGCGTGGTGGACTATGGCCTGATCCCCCTCGTATTGAAGGGAGGCCCGTGCCCAGCAGTGGGACGTTAAAAAGGGCTGAATACATGTAGTAGGTTAAACAATATTTACAGAAAGAGCGAGTGCTTTGTAACTAGCCAAAGGAAGTCCCTGTGTTCATGGTCTGTGAGCATTCACAGATTACATCTATATTTATCCAGGCCCAAACAGGAATCGAACGCGCGACCTTAGACATAGACCTAGCTAACTAAATTATAGCCTGACCACTACACCAGACGTTCATTACCAATGTTATGTATTTAACATGTCTATAGCAATAATAAATCAACCACAAAAGACCCCTACAAAGTTATTAAGCTTATCAGGAGATCGGAATTTCCAGGAAAACGGAAAAAATCACAATTCACGTTTCTAATTCCCTCTTTTGGATAAAAACATTTTCCCATCGGCAAGTCATTTATGTTTTAATTAAGAGGGCGCCTAAGAATAGGCCTTGTCGGATTATTAGAAAACAGAATTACTCTACTCTGACCTCCTATTTCATGTTTCCCATTACGTTAGCAGAAAAACAAGGTTTCGGTGCAAAGTTCTTGGTAAAACAACTTTGGTAGAGGTCGAATGCAAATTGATTTAGTTCGTTTGCTTTGCTTCCGCTATTTTTGGGTTTGATTCTTGGTGGAAGTAAAACGTAAACCAATTTGCTGAAGTTACAGTTCGTTTCGTAAAACAAATAACATAAAGTTTTAAACTTCAAGCTCATTTGTATACTGTTTTTTATACAATCCCTCCTTAAAATAACTTTATAAGAAGGATAACTCTTACTAAAGCAAAGGTATTCGTTTTTAAAGCAGTACCAGAGTTGGCGTTGTTTTGTAGAGATCTTATGAACACATCATTTTTAATATATTATAATCATCTTACATATATATTTAAGACGTTATATTTGCGTGTAATAAAGAAAAATGCACATTTTTTTAAGATCTCAAACTTTGTACCAACTTAAGTCCTTTTTTTTCCTCTTCTTCTTCTTTGTACGTTTGTCTTTCTTTTTCGTTTTTTTTGTTTAGCAGCTTTAAACGAGCTTTAGTGTTCTTAATAAAATAAATATTTCAAAACACATTACTTAAATGCAAATTTTAATATTCATTCTAAATGAGTAAATTACGTAAACACATGAAACCTTTTTATTACTCAACAGATTAAACAACCTGCCTTCTTTCAATTCGTACTTATTTACATTTACCATCAAAAGAGTCACTGAATCCTTTTGTATTTTATCTAATATTCTGTGATTTTGATCTAAAATACTTTTGAGATTCTCGTAGGCAGAATATTTTTGATTATCTATACATAATATAATAAAGATGTAACTGAACGCTGTCTGTACATGGAAGATATTTGAAAAAAAACTGTTATAAGTGGTCTTCATTCACGCAACAGAACAATGATTTTTAATTTTTTTTATCTGTTTGTCTTTGCGTTGTTCGCGCTAAATTCAGAAATGGCTTAACCGATTTGGGTGCGGTTTTCACTAATGTATTTTTGTAAGCTTTGATAAGTTCATAAAAAAAGTTATGTCAATCACCCAGAACGAACCCGAGCGAAACGAGAGTGAGTCGCTAGTAATACCAATAAAAAGCTATTATACTCCTTATCTAATATTTACTTAATATAAAACAACTCAGTAAAGGGTAAAATATGGTATCCTTAATATATCGTACACAAATATTTACTTTCCTTAATATCTTTCAGATTTTTTTGTAAACATGAAAAGAAAGATAATGCTTGTATAATAAAAATATTTTCATCTTTCGACAAACATTCTGAAGTAGTGTGGTACTGATATTACTTACAGTAAAATAGATTAAATACGTACATAATATATAACATACAGTGTATTTTATTTACATGATCTTTTGTATGCAGTAATAGATTGTATAAAAAAAATTATTATAGGTGAGAGTAAAATTTAGTAAGAGAAATTGCAAAGTCACCCATAGACTTCGTAAGGCTATAAAAATATTCAATATACAAACGAAATAGAGCGTCGAAATGCTTGAATAGTTATAGCTGTTCTACCTAAAAATATTCGAAACTGAGTTTTTAATATCTATTAATCCATCCTCATTCACCATCTTCAGCTCCGGGTGAGAAACAAAGAAAGTTATTAATGTTTGTTTCCATTGTTTTCGGTGTGACGTACTTCCAGTGAAACTAGGCATCTTGGGCCTAAGCTTTTGTTCTAACACCTCAAAGAGACGAAGCTCTAGCTCTCTGGTTTATACATCTACTAAACTACAGTCTATTGTCCGTCTTGAGAGGATATTCTCGTCGTTTAGTTTGTTTTTCCCGGAATCTTAACGCATCTCTTTATCAGAGGAACGTCTGATCGACGCTGACATAATTACTAGAAACAATCTAATGATTTACGTTGTATTTAGTCTAGTAAAGTTGCATTAAAAATATTAGAGAAAACAAAATGACGTTGGCTAGTTATTCAGATATGCATCTTAAATTGAATTGGAGCTCCAATCGTCAATTAAAAGCGACAATAAAATCCAATGCACTTCATCGAAGTCCTATCGTGTGTTACTAGATCATTATGGAACTACTATCATACATATATGCGAAAGTTTGTATGTGTATGGATGTTTGTCTATTTGGAACTCCTTCAGGATATAACGGCTGGACGGATTTTGATGAAATTTAGGAGTAGCATATAGGCTACTGTTAGCATGCACGCATAATATAATATATAATTTTAACGTTTTTCAAAATTAACAAAGATATCACGTATCATACAAAATACACATCCGTATTAAATATCTCCTTTTTTGATTTTCAGTCAAAAATGAAGGAAGCACTAACGACAGCGTCAGCTGTTAGCTCAACGAGCTCTAAAAAACCAGAGATAAAATACTAGTTGCTCTACCATTTATTCTCACAACATTATTGTTCAACGTTGGCCGTAAAAGATAATACACGATTCAGGCTAACGAGCGACGTAAATGCTTCAAGGGTAGCCGCGATAAAACTTGGAAAGGGATAGCTACAGATGGGTCAATGAAGACTAACGGTTACATTGATTGTTAATTGCAAGGGATTTACCAAATATAAAGGTAAAAATACCCTTAAATAAGGCTTCACTTGTTTTTTTTGTATACTGCTAAAGGATTCCGCTCTGTGTTGTTCACCGACTTTAAAAAAGAAGGTATAGTATTTTAGTGTGTTATTTTGTCTGTGTTATGACATTAAGTTTTTTTTTTAATTGTTAGGTCTGTTAGTTGGTAATTACATTATTTTATCTACTCGCGAGAACTCTATATCTGAACCAGGATAAAATATAGCCTATGTGGCTGTTATTTTACTCGCTTTTTTAGAGAGAAAGTCCCTTAAGCGTTGGAACATTAATTCTGGAGATTGGCAAAAAAATGTACGGAGAGACTGTTAAGTTTCATTTATAATAAAATAAGCAGAAAATATTTTTTATATTGGACTATATAAATTAAATATTAACATATAATAAATAACTATATACATATTATAGACAGTGATATCTTAATTGTAACGTACTCATTTGGTAAACCGAGTAAAGCGGATTCGGATCCCGAGTCTCGCATTTTGATATTTTCATGTGCGAATCATTTCCACTTTTGTTACAGTAAAGGAAAACATCGCGTCATGAGAAACAACCTGCATGTCTGAGAGAAACTAGCAAACTTTCGAAAGACATATGAAGTCCGCCAACATGCACTTGACCAGCTTGGTGGACTCTGGCTTGATTGCCCTTGCATTGAAGGAATGCCCGTGCCCAACAGTAGGACGATATACAGCGCTAAACACAAATATGATATACAATTATATAAACTAAATTTTAATTTCTGGTAACAGATTCACACTTTAATTTTATCAATAAGTATTCATATAAGAGCATCTTCGAGTACAGAATAAAATCCAACAAAAAATACGCTGTTACTAAAATGACATAAAAAAGATTTCGCTTGTATATAAAGTCGGTGAATGAGCTATTTCTGCCCTATTTATGATGTACTAAAACATTTTCTTTACCTTCCATCTTTACAATAATACCCCTTAATTAGTGCGTCGTTAGGTTGATATCGCTTTGATGGTAGAGATAAAAAGGCGTTCTATAAATGTAAGAGTATTTATGTGTTGTTAATAAAACAAGTTTTCTAATCTTATTAACGTATAGTTCTTCTTTTATTACTAAAAGTATCTTAATGGTGTAGTTATAGCCGATGGGAATCTTAAAACAGTAATCTCAGGTGCCCAGAAACCGATTTCCCCATGGATAAACTACGAGTAGTTACCAGACCTTGCTTCGCTCAGATTTGACTAATTGATTGCAAAAAATTGACTTTTTTGAAGACTTTTTTATTTTTACCCGACTGTAGTGAATCCCAAAGGGGAGTTATGTATTTGGCCTGTTTATTTACCTACATATACATTTATATACATTTTTTTTTTTAATTTTAAAACACCGGTATTACCAATCAATCAATCAAATCAATATCAAAAATAATTCGTGCAAATTTTTAGCTTCCTAAGACAGTATACTAATATTTAGCACACAAACATGTATGTATGTACATGCACGTAGCAAGACTCACAGTTAAAACTTGAATGTCTCTGACTGCTTATTACTATGATTCTTAATAAAAAAAAACACAATGCGTATGTCTTCGTCAACTTGTTCAAATTTTTTGAACAAGTTGACGAAGACATACCTACGCATTGTGTTTTTTTTTTAGTACAAATTATTTTTTATATGTAAAAATACATACAGACAACACAATCTAAGCCATTGAGCCTTGAACTATGAAGTTTCCTGTAAATATCCAAAACTGTCAATCCATCGAAGCACGAAGGATTACTAAACTATCACACAGACATACATACATACAAACTTTCCCATTTAAAGAGTAGTCCGATTAAGTTGTAAACAATGAACATATACTAAAGAGAAATAAAATCTACACATAAGCGACAACAGAAACTGATTGAACTGGATTCACAACTGTCCAAAACATTAAAGTAACTTTCTGGACTGTGGACAATGGTCGCATTAATAGATACAAATTATTCAAAGTTAATTATCCTAGTTAGAAGTTAACTGTTGAATACAATGAACATTATTTTAAATAGATATAGATATCTTGGATTTCAATTAAACTTTTAGGATATCTTTTGTAAAATTGAAATGGTGCTGATTGTTAGGCAACAATAATTCAGCCATTTTACGTCCTACTGTTGAGTACAGGTTTGGGGAAAAAGCGAGTGGAATAAGGCCGTAATCCAGTAGATTAGCAAATGTGGGTGGAATTCGCGTCTTTCGAAAATTAGTTAAGTTCTTTTAGGCATGTGAGTTCTTCATGATGTTTTCCTTCATTACATATATTAGCAAGGGGTAATTTTGAAGATTATATTACTTCACATGGTGTTTCTGGCGACCGCATTAGAGATGGGTTAGCAAGGTTACTTTAGCTATAGTTTAAAATCTCGGTTTAATCATTAGTTTTCCATGGAATAATTATTAATTGCGGATTTTTTTGGTCCATTTATTAAAGAAAAAGTTATTTAACTTTGACAAAAAACCTTAATGTTCAAACTCAATGAATTATAGTCGAGTTTTCTGAGTGTATGACTAGTATAGTCAATATTATCTATACAGAGGCCGAATCTATAGTATTTAGAATTAAAGTCTATCTGTCTATCTGTCTGAGAAAAGCACTAGACAGATTTTAATGAAATTTGGTATGATGATAGCTGGTTATCCGGGGATATATATATATATAGGATACTTTTTACTGAGTGATAATATTTCATCTCTGAGAAATATGATGATGAGAAGTATATACTAACCGTTAAAATGTATCGCTAGTTACTAATATAGTAGTAATTTTGTGAAGAAAGTGAAACTGCAACCCATAATTAACTAATCGAGCGATTGCTGCACTATCGTCGATAGAAATAATTCAATTCCTACTTTTTTACCCTTTTAAACACTTTTTCGTTTTGACCGTACTATTATTTCGTTGATCTAAATTGATTCTTTATCCCCATATTTTTTGTTTTAGTTATATTTGTATAGATTATTCGTTAGTCATAATAATTCGTTAACATAATAAAAACTTTTTAACAAAAAAATTAAAACCGACTTCAAACAAAAGCACTAAAAAGTAAAAAATAACTGATTGGTAGTTTTCATTTACTATACATACCTAATCAAATATTTTCGAAGTCGGTGTGCTTTGCTTTGTATGGGCTGGCACCGATTTCGAAAATATTTGATAAGGTATGTATTTAATAGGTAGGCTTTAATTACTTAGCCAAAGCACACCGACTTCGAAAATATTTGATTAGGTATGTATAGTAAATGAAAACTACCAATCAGTTATTTTTTACTTTTTAGTGCTTTTGTTTGAAGTCGGTTTTATTTTTTGTTAAAAAGTTTTATTTTTCCCTTAGTGTAGACAGTAGTAGAAAAGTAAGGATTCTAACGTGTTAGGCTTGTCAAATCAAACAAAATAAGCCCAAACTCAAAGTATCTACTATTAGCCGTTGAAGAGTTGCCATCAGATCAGGTCAACAACACCGAACCACTGTACTATCAACGGAAATAGAAATACTTGCAAAGTTTCAAGTCAATATGACAATTAAAAGTAGGTTAAATTCATTATTAGCTATTTTTCCACCCTTAGGGGTGGTATTTTTTTTTGAAATTTAAATGGGACCAATCTGGAAGTATACCCTTTCAAATTGTCCAAATCGGTTAATAAATGACGGAGTTCTGAGGTAACAAACATAAAAAAAAAAAAAAAAAAAAAACATACAGTCGAATTGAGAACCTCCTCCTTTTTGAAGTCGGTTGAAAATAAGGACTAATTTAATTCATACTAATCTATACATATAAATGGAATTGAAGTGTCTGTTTGTATCTTTTTTTTCAGCAAATCTCCAAAAGAGCTGAACCAATTTTGACGGGACTTTCACTAGCAGATAGCTGATGTTATAAGGAGTAACTCACGCTACTTTTGTTTTAGAAAAGCAATCAGAGTTTAGCTCAAAAAAATTAAAACGTACCCGACCGAAAAGAGGGTAAGTTGCCATTAATATTATAATATGATGATGTTCTCCTGACCGATTCCGGCCACGGCGGCCAATCTCATTGAGACTAGCCAACTGCGCAGGAGATATTATAGTGCACAAGTGTACGCGCAGACAGAAGTGCACTCTCTATTCTTATCACTCTCATACTCCGGTGGGACGACTGTTCTACACGATCGGTGAGAGCTAAGTCGCAGGGCCGACGGCTTTACGTGCTCTCCGAGGCACGGGGGTGAAGCACCGCCTACTTCCCAACTCCGGGCTGTTACTGAGGCTTACTATACAGAAAGACTCAATAACTAAAATTGGCCCGACCCGGAACTCGAACCCGGGATCTCCGAGTGTGCAGCTGTACATGCTAGCCACTACACCACAGAGGCAGATTATTATATATGGACGTAACATATAACAATATGGACGTGTTTTACTTTGGTTTTTCTAACACGCAAGAACAATTTTTGCATAGAAAAGTTTATAGGCCTTCTTATTACTAAATAAAAAATAAACCATACATACAGATGGTCCAATTTTTATCTTGTTATCTATTAAGTAATTTTAAGCAAACTAATCAAAGCAGTTTACAAGCTACTATATTTTTATAAATGAAAATAAGAAAAACAATTTCTTCCTAAATCGCCCAATCGTTAAATAATTCCAAGCACCTCGAATACTGAAGGTGATCAAAACTTCGAGTTCAGCAAAGTATAGCACGTGCCCTAAACTTTCCATGTCCATTGGCTCAAACCTTCTCCTCGACGCCACAAACAAGTGTACCCTAATTGAATTTTAATAACAATAGGTACCTCTGAAAACCCCTGACAAACGTGAAACTTCTTAGGAGGCTCACAATTAATTAACAATTATTGCAAAGGCCAAATTTAATATAATTGTATGAAATAAGAATGGAGTATTCATTTAAGTTAATTTGAATTCTCCTTGCTAATGTGAAACAATGTAAAGATAACGACTTCATATATGCGAGAACAATTGTTAAATATACAAGCTGGTGTTTTGATCTTGTATGTATGTTCGTTTTCTTATAGGGTAGAAAGAGAGAACTGGTTACATGCTGTGGTCTTCTATCTCTGTCTGTATTAAGAGCGATAGTTTTTGGCTGTAATTAGTATATTTAACAGTCATTTACACATTTTTTGTTGCGCTATTAGTGTTTAGATTAGTGTTTTAAAAATAATTTAATAAAATTTTAAATAAATAAATAAATAAAAATAATGAAATTGAATATTTTTTTATAAATTATGGTTAGAATTATATCTATCGCTACCACTGTAAAGTGTACTCTGAAATATAAACAATATAAAACATTCTACCACATTAGAATATAAATTTTTAAAAACCAATAATTTAAGCTATCCATGCTAATGTTACAACTGTGAAAGTCGCTCTGTCTGTTACATTTTCACGCTTAAACCACTGAACAGATTTCGATAAAATTAAGCAAGGATATAGATTGCAACCTGGAATTGGGCAAAGGCTACCAAAGCGGGGCGGGATTCAAGGGTAGCCAAATTCAAGTGTACCAAAATTGAAGGGTAGCGATCTCGATTCACGCGAGCGAAGCTGCGATAAAAATCTAGTAACTACAAGTGATGTTATTTGTAAGAAATGTTTTAATTAATTTCTTTTTTTTAGTTTGCTTTAATTTCTTTAAAACAAATATATTATTGAAAGTCAATCTATTTTAAAAATAAATAGATAATTAAAATAAATAAGATTTGCTCGTTATTTACAGGTCATGACGATTCTGAACCTTTTAAAGCCATCTAACTCAGTAAATAATTAATTTTGATTTTAAAACGTTAAAAGGGAAAATGCTTAAGATTTCGTTAATTATAGAAGTTAACCAATTTTGCCGAAGCGAATTCTTAATGCAATTAGGTGAAGATGTTTATGTTTTTTTAGGAGTATTGAAGTTTTAACAAGCTCCGTCAATTTATATTAAGCAAATTAAATCATTATTTTTTACATCTGGTCTGATGATTATATTTCCCGAATAGTAAAGGAAATACGTTGTAAATACAACAAAAATGTTTGAAAATCTATATTTAAATGTATGTTTACAGGGTCATTTTTAATTTACTGAAAACCTTTTGGGAATATACTATTTACATCATAACAAAAACATCTGTAACAAGAAAAAATAATATTTCTTAAATAAAACTATCTTTTCGGATTTTGTCGCGGATTTATTTGTATTTTTGTTTCCCGACGTTTCGAATGCTTTACAGCATCCATGGTCACGGGAGAGACTGAGGTGTTACATGTCTTAAAGATATAGTTGTTACAGACAGCCTACCCACAATTAACAAAATGAAAATTGCACCAATTACATTACAATATTTTAACTTTAAATATTTTTTATAATTTTAATTATAATTGAATATGGAAAATTATTTATTTAATTTTTGCTATTATTTTTATAATTATTACAATTTTAAAAATATTAATTAGCAATCTATATTTAGTGTTGCCATTATTATATTTATAACCATAAGAAAAATATAAAATATAGTATTAATTATTTAAGCCACAATTGATCTATGTGTAATTTGAAAAAGTTAAGATTAATTAAAAAATAATAATTTTAATTTAAATTTGCTATTATTTAAAAACAAATTATTAAGCAACACATTACTACATACATTTACAAATGAAAAAGTGAAAAAAATATTATTAATCAGAAATGCTATCTTTTTGATCTACACAGTAAGAACTTACTACATCTACCTGTCTGTTATGTTTAGATTTATTATTAGATTTTATTATATTAATAACAGGATCCCATGACGATGGTAGTACCCAGCCATCTTCCCTATTGAAATTAGGATGTTTTTTAATTTCTATGGCCTCTCGAATCATTCTAGGGCGATATCGGTTTTCTTTCGCCAGGATTTGAGGCCTATCGAAGCGAATATAATGGCTTGGGCGGTCCTGACTGTGTTTGCAGACAGCAGATGTTGTATTGCGACGGTGCTTCACATCAGCTATGTGTTCTTTGACCCGGGTTCTAATGGATCTCTTTGTTTGTCCGATGTAAGAGAGCCCACAATCACAATCAAGCTTGTAAACGTCGGGAAACAAAAATACAAATAAATCCGCGACAAAATCCGAAAAGATAGTTTTATTTAAAATGTCAAATATTCGCGTAAATCTAAGAAAGTATTATGTGAACCAGTACGGACTGGAAATCGCAAACCAAATACGCCGGTTAGAAGATCTGAAGACAAAGCGCGCAAGATTATTAACATCTTTAACATTCTTGAAGAGATGTCGAGATCATCGTCTCATTCCTACGTGTGTGAAAATATCATCTAAAAAGAACATACGGGGAAGCGCCAAGATCGTTAACAAGGCAAGTTTTAAGTTGTTACGGACGGTGATTCGTCAAACCCGCCGTGATCTACGCAGTAACGACCGGTACGTAGAACAAACGTCCCTTAATATAAAGACAGTATTGACACCAAGTGATTTTAATGATTGCATTGAAACTTTAAATAAGCGCGAAACATCTAAATTTAACCAATGCAAAAACAAACATATATTAAAATACCAAAAATTAGTCGAGAAATATAACATCAAAAAGAAAACCAAAAACAATAACGGAACGCGCCAGTCTACCACAGTTTCAAATTCGTGCGTACGTCAAACAGTTGTCAATCTGTCAAAACAAACATTGGACGAATCTACTATTCAAGTACTAAGTAAAGGCTTAAATTTTGCTGTTGCGCCGACACGCATCCCTTATGAGAATATTATTTGTGCAGTTGAAGATGCTCTGGCCAAAAATACTATGAAATCTGAGGATATGGAGGCCATACGTCAAGATGTTTCATCTTTGTTACGTCGTAGCTCAAGGCCCAAACCTAATCTCAACAAACAACAGTATTTAGCGTTGAAGAACTTACGCAGCAGGTCAGACATTATCATACTACGCGCAGACAAGGGAAATGCCACCGTCGTGATGGATACATCAGATTACAATGAGAAAATTAAACAACTTTTGTCGGATGAAAGTACATATAAAAAGGTCAAAACAGACCCAACCACCACTGTGTTAAATAATACTAAAAAGCTTATTAAGAAACACTCCGATGCATTGAATCTTGATGTCAAAAATCTTGTTCCATCTTGTGCAAAGCCGCCTAAACTGTATGGACTTCCAAAGATACACAAATCTAACGCTCCGCTACGTCCAATTGTGAGTCAAATCGACACACCGACTTATAAATTGGCCCAACTAGTAGCGAAAGTACTCTCAACACTCAGAGGACAAACATCAGCGTTTACAAGGGACTCATACCATTTTGTCAATGAGATAAAACACCTACAACTCATGGACAATGAAACTATGGTCAGTTTTGATGTACAGTCTCTATTCACCAACCTACCAGTAGAGGACTGTGTCAAAATAGTATCAAGAAAGCTACGGGATAATAGTATGCAAGAAGAATACACTGAACTTTTGAAACACTGCCTTACATCTGGCTATCTATTGTGGAATGATGAATTCTACAAGCAAGTGGATGGAGTGGCCATGGGTTCGCCGGTCTCTCCCGTTGTAGCTGACATCTTCATGGAGGCCTTTGAGGAGACCGCCCTAAACACATCACCTGTGACCCCTCGTTTCTACAAGCGGTATGTAGATGACACTTTCACAATATTACCATCTGATAAAATATCTGTATTCTTAGAACATCTTAACTCCATAAACCCTAAAATACAATTTACAATGGAATTGGAGTCTAATAATTCTTTAGCTTTCTTAGATGTATTAGTCATACGTAACCCAGATAACACCTTGAGTCATACTGTGTATCGAAAGAAGACCCATACTGATAGGTACTTGAATGGTGAATCTCACCACCCCCCTTCACAGTTAGCTACCGTGGGAAAATCTTTGTTTCAGAGGGCACGCGGGATCTGTGACGAGCAACACCTGGCCGGAGAACTGCAACATGTCAAGCAAGTTCTGCGAGACAACAAGCTGCAAGTGCCGCGCCTACGTCACAGGGACCGAGTGAAACCAGCCACAGTCGAGCGCGTCCCTGCAGTCCTACCTTACATGAGAGGCGTCACTGACAAGATTGGCTACATTCTAAAGCGAGCTTCAATTAAAACTTACTTCAAGCCGCCAAAGAAAATTAGTCAGTTTCTACCACCTGTCAAGTGCCACATCCCTCTACAAGATGCAGGAGTTTACAAGCTTGATTGTGATTGTGGGCTCTCTTACATCGGACAAACAAAGAGATCCATTAGAACCCGGGTCAAAGAACACATAGCTGATGTGAAGCACCGTCGCAATACAACATCTGCTGTCTGCAAACACAGTCAGGACCGCCCAAGCCATTATATTCGCTTCGATAGGCCTCAAATCCTGGCGAAAGAAAACCGATATCGCCCTAGAATGATTCGAGAGGCCATAGAAATTAAAAAACATCCTAATTTCAATAGGGAAGATGGCTGGGTACTACCATCGTCATGGGATCCTGTTATTAATATAATAAAATCTAATAATAAATCTAAACATAACAGACAGGTAGATGTAGTAAGTTCTTACTGTGTAGATCAAAAAGATAGCATTTCTGATTAATAATATTTTTTCACTTTTTCATTTGTAAATGTATGTAGTAATGTGTTGCTTAATAATTTGTTTTTAAATAATAGCAAATTTAAATTAAAATTATTATTTTTTAATTAATCTTAACTTTTTCAAATTACACATAGATCAATTGTGGCTTAAATAATTAATACTATATTTTATATTTTTCTTATGGTTATAAATATAATAATGGCAACACTAAATATAGATTGCTAATTAATATTTTTAAAATTGTAATAATTATAAAAATAATAGCAAAAATTAAATAAATAATTTTCCATATTCAATTATAATTAAAATTATAAAAAATATTTAAAGTTAAAATATTGTAATGTAATTGGTGCAATTTTCATTTTGTTAATTGTGGGTAGGCTGTCTGTAACAACTATATCTTTAAGACATGTAACACCTCAGTCTCTCCCGTGACCATGGATGCTGTAAAGCATTCGAAACGTCGGGAAACAAAAATACAAATAAATCCGCGACAAAATCCGAAAAGATAGTTTTATTTAAAATGTCAAATATTCGCGTAAATCTAAGAAAGTATTATAATATTTCTTAAATTTTTATTTTCATACAAAAATAAAAATATTTTATTTGCACCTTCTAAACTTTAAAGTTCTAGCATCTGGCCAAGTTTAAATGAGTAAGCGCGGCTTCCTACAACCCTCCACCCCTCCCCCTCCACCGAACACGCACTTTCTTTTACTAATGCTGGACTATTACCGTCAAGAAGGTGCAATAAAAATATTTTTATTTTTGTTAAATTTAAGATATTTTTTTTCTTACAGATGTGGTTGTTATGTTGTAAATAGTGTATTCCCAAAAAGTTTTCAGTAAATTAAAAATGACCCTATATATACAAAACAAATGTACACTAAATTATTACTGTACATTGTACAAGTCATGTCTGTAAGGAATTGCGGCAAGAATTCTAGCTGCATTCCACCGTTCTATACCGATTCATTGAACGAAAACATAGTTCTTTTGTCATTAGTAAAGGAAATAAGAGAGGGATTGTGCTAATAAAAAAGTTTTAACTAAGTTTAATAAGATAAAAATGTCCATTTGAGGTACAATATTTTAAGGAAATCATTATAAAATTGTTTTCCAAAAATCCAATTCGCAATGTTAAGCAAATATCGTTAACCAAACGCACAATTATCTGATAACTTCGTAATAATTGTATTCTAGTTAATTAAATTTCAAGCTTTAATATATGCTCTAACTGCGTCCATAAACCCATTACATCGAAGGGACTGCGCTACCAACACTTAGATTAACGTTAAACGTGAAATAACTGAAAATTCGGAAGGAAAAATTATGTAAATTGCTCCCAAATGCCGAGGTAGGCGGGATAATGGCACAGGAAGTGAGGATACGGCTTAAAAATAAGGTTTACAGGTAGTGTATGGCGGGAATCTTTTATTTCGAGTCACGAAGGCTTGGATAATTTGTCGTGCCTAGTTTATTGGAGCGTTTATCATATTTGCATAATCTGTTGCAATTTTCCACTTTTGGTAAGGCGTTTTGACTCTTATGGGGAGGAATTGAAAGAAATTTTATTGGGTTTCATCTGCGTTTATTATTAATATAACAAATGTAAATGGGTTGGTTTATTTTTCGTCCATTTTTTCTTAGCAATGGACCAAATTTTTGGATAATGACATGATGAAAGATAAACTACTTTTTAATCGTTATACGTAGTGTTTCCCAATTCCCATTTGATAATACTCTTATACTTATGTTAAACTAGCGCCTCACCTTCGCTTCACTCGAGTTCGTCTCTAATTATAAGCATTATTTTTATATACAGGCAATGATTTAACCAGCGCAGGCGTGTAAAGAGGTTATTTAGCGTATTTTACAAATATTAAAATTTAAAACTGAATACTTTTTAAAATCAAAATAAAATATCCGTCTAAATAGCTTTTATTCGTCAGGAATTTTTTGAATCGATTCAGTACTTCCAGAGATACATACAAAGTCTACCTCTTTATTATAATAGTATAGATTATATACTTAAATTTTCATTTATGTTTATGGACCGAAAAATAATATAGGCTTTTTAACCAATTTTATATATCAAATAACTCTTATTCAATAAAAAATTGAAAAAAAAACCTCAGTCGTATCATACCGATTAAGTTACCCAATTAGAATTTACGATTACGCAAATGACGATAAAAACAAATTGTCTGTATATAAATTGGCGTATACCAAACAATTCAGTAGTTTTTTCTCGTCTGTTTGTCAACCGATTTCCTCTTTTTATTCGGTTAGAATCTATACTTAGTCAGATTATGGTCAAATATCGACCACTTGGTGAACACCTACCTACCTACTACTACCTACATAATACCTACTCGTAGCTCTAATGTTTATATCAGACAATGTAAACTTTTGGGAACCGAAAATCAAAATAAATCCGCGAAAAAATCCGAAATGATAGTTTTATTTAAACTTTTCAAGTTAAATTACTTTTAAAAGCTGATCATAATAAAAGGGAGATAAATTACCTCCTCACCTTCAGAGATAAGTTTCATTATCAACAGTACTTATTTTTAATCACGTTGTGACTTAATTTAACCGTGTTAATTATAAAGTAGTCTGGTATCTATAGCTTTGGGATTGCTCTCATTTTGTCGTAATGATATGATGCTGAAGTCTGCGTGGACCCTTTGTTGGGTAAAAGATTCTAACAAGTTTTACGAGTGAATTATCGTTATTTTAATTGTAATTTTTATTAAGTAATTAATTTAACATCTGGCGTTGGTATACCATCTGGTATTAACAGAAAATTTGCTTTAATCTATACATATAATGAAATTCTAACTGAGTCGAATCTGTACATAAAATTTTTTTTTGAAAAATCTTATTGATATAGTCATTATTATTAATACAGAGCCCGAATCTATAGTTTTTAGAATTTTTGTCTGCCTATCTGTCAGTCTGAATCTATTTTGATGAAATTTGGTATGATGATAACTGATTATCCGGGTCAATAAAAGGATACTTTTTACTGCGGGAAAATATCTCATCTCTGAGAAATCTATACTAACCTTTAAAACGTACCTAGGGAAGAACCCGAGCGGAGCGAGTATGAGTCGCTAATCTATACTATAGTATGTTTAATTATTTACTAGCGTGAACCTATGGGGTATTTCATCTACATATTTCTTACTAGTGGTCAAAAATCGACCATTTATTCTTTAGAATTTGAGAAAAATATATGTAAATACAAAAAAACATTGTCTATATAAAAAAAATGTTTCCAATTTTTTGTTATTTATAACAGTAAATCTCGTCAAAAAAAGGAAATCGTTTGATAAACAGAGGAGAAAAAGAACTGAATTTTATCTTTGCCTATTTTTACATAGATAGATAAATTGTCAGAGTGATTTCAAACCCTTAAAAGTTTAGATGGTCGTCCTATATGTACGAACGAGTACATCATTTTAACTCTTACACACACTTTCCATATGAGAACATAAGCCACGATCCATGTCGCATAATTTATACACGCCCTATTTATTGACGAGAGAAATAAATCGGTGGATTTAGGTCATTATTTGCGATCGCTGTTTTGAATAGAATCACGATGAGTGAAATATCGCAGGAATTAGTGACGGTGATTTGAATTCAAAATCGATATTATGGACTCTCAAACAGTTACAGTAAACACTGTGTGTGGTTTTAGAATACAGTGGAATCTCTATAACTCGAATGTCAGGGGAAATGCAAAAAAATTCGAGTTAACGAGTTTTCGACTTAACAAGAACTTCGAGATACATATGACTTAACTGCTGAAATTTCGACTTACAGAGGCGCGATTTCTAAGTGTATTTTTCGATTTGTAGAGTCGAATTTGAATTACAATTCAACTTAAGTTTTATAGTATATATATTTGTTACATATTAATACAAATTACATATTAATGAAGTACACTGTACACTAAAAAAAATCCGTTATCTTCTTTTGATTTAAACTATTTGCAGATTTTTTATCAATTATTTTTTCAAGCTCAAACAATGAACCGAATACATGATCCTCGATATCATCACATCTTTCAACATAAGTTCGTAGAGTGTTGATTGCAGCTCTGGCTTCTTTATTTGTTATTGGGGGTTCAAAACTTGCTGAATCAGTATGATCAACGTCATTTTCATTAACATCATCGTCATCCATATTCTGATTAACTGTGTCGATGATTTCAGCATCAGTTAGCGTTCCAGTAGTAGCTAGCCCTTCATCACCATGTCACATAATCTTCAAATTGAACTTCTATATTCTGAAGTTTATTCCAGTCAGCCTCTACACTCACGTCCGGCTCAAGGGGTTCTTCCGAAGCTTCTTCTTGTGGCAACGAAAAATCCACAGCTTTTGAAGCAATTTGATATTGTAGTTTTAGATACACTTCTCCAAGCCTTGTCTGTCATCCTAATTGCATGCAATACATTAATAGATAAAGCTGACTGTTGTTCCATATCTGTTATCAGTTTCCTAACAACTTCCTTTCTGTAAGCGGATTTGAAGTTTTTTATTATTCCTTGATCTAAGGGCTGTAGCTTAGATGTTGTATTGGGTGGAAAAAAATTAACTTTCACGGCTTTTAATGGCGGAATTAAGTGGTGAGCTGTACAGTTGTCAATGAAGAGTAATATTTTTCGTTTCTCCTTAATCATTTTCTTGTCGACTTTAATGAGCCATCCTTTGAATATATCAGCTGTCATCCATGCTTTCTTGTTTGCATCATAGTCTAGTGGTAGAGATTTACAACCAGTAAAACAACGAGGCTTTTTAGCCTTTCCTATAACTAATGGCTTAAGTTTTTCAGAGCCTGTCATGTTTGTTGCTAGCAATATTGTTAATCGCTCTTTACTGTGCTTACCGCACTGACATTTTTCATTTTTAAAAATAAGTGTTTTATCAGGTAAGCACTTGAAAAAAAGGCCAGTCTCGTCGGCATTAAAGACATCTTTTGGTTCATAATCCTTCAATAAACTCTGCAACTCAATTATCCATTCATCAAATATCTCGTTATTGACGCTTGCACTTTCGCCGCAAACTTTCCTAAACACAAGTTCATGACGCTTCTTGAAATTCACCAACCAACCGTTGCTGGCACGAAAAGAACTGTGTCCCAGTGATTTTGAAAATTCTTCTGCCTTTTCGCGTAAGATAGGCCCAGATACACTTATGTTTTTATCCCGACACTGTTTGAACCAGGTGAGTAAGCATTCTTCTACGTCAGGAAACTCAGCTAGACGCCGTCTTTTGCTAGACAAATTGCCACTTGATTCATACCTTTGCAATATTTCGGCTTCATTCTTAATTATTGTAGACAAAGTGCTTGCTGGCAATCCGTATTGAGCTGCGACGTCTTTTTTTTTCATGCCACTTTTTACCGCATTGATAACATCGCTTTTTTCACGTAGAGTCAAAGTCTTTAGTTTCCGCTTTGTACTCATGTTGTTGCTAGTAAACAGCCAAAATAATACTGACGGACAAGCTCAAAAGTACTTAATCGTGTCCTGTGTCGACAAGGAACAAACATAACGTTCACAGCTGTGTTACTGAGAAAGTTTCATGAATGTATTCATTCATTGCACGTGTACAAGACAAAAACAATAGATTAGGAACCTCGAACCCGAACATTCATTTTGGATTTTATTGCTATTACATATTTCGGGGAATTCCAAGTAAGACGTCATTATATTTTACTAACTACGACTTACGGAGTCTCCTTTTTGAAATTCGAGTTATAGAGTATAAATATGTATTATCAATACTTCGTAGGGAAATAACATTTTGTTCGAGTTACAAAGTCTAAATAATTCGAGATACCGCGTATTTAGGGGTCCAGCGGAAGGGAATGGCAATTTTTTTTCGACTTACTGAGGATTTCAACTTAACGAGGTCCGAGTTATAGAGATTCCACTGTATTACAATTTGTCTATTTCTCTTCCTTCTTCATGCTTTCTTTATAGATTGTGATTGATTTTGATGGTTCATGCTCAATCTAATGATTTTAATTAAATATTTTATCATTATCTTAGCCTGATCATTTGATCATTGATTAACATTCATGTACTAAGATGAATAATTTGAAGCAACTTAGTAGGTGTTTCGATAAACGCGAAAAATTTTCTAAATTCACGAAAAAATCCGAAATGATAGTTTTATTTAAAATAAAGAAAATCAATCGAAGTGTCCTTAAATGGAAAACAAATTAAAAAAAAATCTTTAATGAGGTTACTTTAAATTAAAAATTTTATTTATATTAATCTTAAATTGTATGTTAATAAAATTTTTGGTCTTTTTTGTATAAATATTTACAAAATTGGTCTCTTGCATAGACAAGGCTGACCATAGTTATCTAACTGAGCAATATAAACAAATATTTCCTTGTGAGAACTGAATTTTGTACTCATATTTGGTAAGCGAATCACCTTCACACCACTGTTGCCAATAATCAAATGCTAAATTGAATTATTTAAGTAGTATCTATGAAGCAACGAAACCTGATAATGTCATTAATATATTCCCATTACATTTGTACGTATTGAAGGCAAATGTTCGTAAATAATTAATGAAATAGCACTCACGGTTAAATGTGGAAACAATAAATTTTCTATAGCTAGTTACGTTTCTAGTACAAAATCCTATATCGACACTAATTTTATAAATGTAAAACTTTTGATCCCAGAAAAATGTGCGGTTACCGTGGGATAGATTTGTTTTTGGCTAAAGGGTGAGTCGCTAGTCTATATATAAGTAGGCAAAGACAAAACAGTTCAATAACTTTTTCTTCTCTGATTGTCAACCAATTTTCTTTTTTTGTTTAGTAGCTTTTGACAACCCTTAGTGTAATCGATAAAAAATGATTGTGGTCGAATTTTGACCATTTGACGAACACTAGCTTAATTATTCTTTCTAAATAATTCAGAATAGTAATAATATAAAGTATAGCATAATAATTTAATTATCGATTAGTATAGAATAGATAGACTATATACTTTTATATGCATATATTATTTTTTTCTAACTTAAACTTGGCGTATTGTTGTAGATGGTAGGTCCACCACTATTGAAAATAATCCGAATTAGTGAGTCCCATACAAAATAACCAGTTCGGAACTTTTCGATTTTCTAGCTGTTCTTATGGGTTTTTCCTAAATTTTTTTATACTTAAACCATCCCTGATATATCCCCAACAAAACAAAAAAATATTCAAATCGGTTCAGTCGTTTTTGAGTTTTAGTGAGACTAACGAACAGCAATTGATTATTATATATATAAAAAATCCTATTCATCGATTTCGATGACGGCGACCTTACATGAACCCTTATGTGCCTCGTTAAAACGAACTTTGTCTTGAATATCCGGCTACATGTGTGGCAATAGAGTGGGCCAGTAGAGTTGTACATGTAGGAGGTTATACATATATAGCTTTAGTCTCTATTGACGTATTGGCGCTTTACATCAAGCATTTGAAGGCAGTATTCTGAAAATGCTTTTCTTTTGTAATATATTGTAGGTGGCTAAGATGGACCTGTGACCTGTGGCCTAAGATGTAAGGTAGTTATTGCAAGTGTTCAGGGTTCCAGCACATCTTTGAAGTGCAGATGCTGACTACCATACCTCCGCTTACATTCTATCAACACTCAGTAACAAACAGCTTTAGGCTTGATAGTTTTTAGCATTGATGCGGAGAAAATGGTCACATCACCTGAGTTGGCGTAGCGTAATTAGTAGGGTGGAGCGAAAAAGATTTTTTTTTCTTAGCTTGGGGGTAGAATTTGTAGCTTATAGAAAAACATTTCTTTTTTGAAAAAAAAAAATTTTTTCACTCCACCCTTATAATAATAAATTCTTAGATTACAATTTACAACAGATGACCATGAAATCTCGAAAACTGTAAAAAAATTCTGTTGCTATATTATAAACAAACATTTTATATCGACATTTTGTTCTACATAATACATATAAGGAAAGATGTAAACACCTTCAGGCTTTTCAACGGTTGAAAAATATTTTACAATTTTGCTTAAAAAAATTCTCAGTGCTAGGCAATTTCTTTCCAAACTGGCGCAATATTCTTTTATTTTTATTAGTACATTAATTAAAGTCTTTACTAAACGGAAGCGTCTAGAATGACTATCTTAAGTTATCTTTAAAATATACTTACAGAAAGCAAAGAAATTCGTAAGCAAATTGTTGTAAAGCAACCATTAAAGTCACTCCATTTTACTTTAACATTGTCTAACAGAAATATTCAACATAATATACTTGGCCTTTCAATTTTTTTTACATTTTTCACACTTCTTTCTAAAGCACATCTTGAAAAAAGTACCGCGATTTTATACGTAAAAATTTTTGCTTATTTACACGTATATTTTACGTTTATCTGAATTTTATATGCAGATTTTGACTTTAAGATAAAATATAACATTAAATTGATGAAACGGTTCCAAGAGAGTTCCTTCGAACCTAGACCGAGTTGAGTCTAGTTTCTTAACTTTCTGTTACACTAAAAGCTTCGCAATGAGTTCAAAGGTCGAAAGCTTGAAATCAAATGAAAGCTTCGTAAAAGTCCAGTTTTTCGCTTTGTAACTTTAGTTTATTTTACTTTTTTTTATATAACTTAGAATAAAAAGCGCATGAGTGAAATGTTACAATCCATTGTAAGTAACTCGTCTTTAACGAACGGCTCTTTAAATATCATATTGTAAAATAAAAATTATTTTTCTAATGTACACTTAAACAATATAACTAGGATATTTTTTCTCTAACCCTCTTCTTTATTTTTTTTAGAAAGCTCAACTTTTAATATATATTCTTGATGATACTTAGTTTCAATATTATTTTGATATAGATATAGGAGATTCTTATAAGTTTAGCTTTAATTAACTAGAATATTGCCATTCAGTAGCAATACTTGTAGTATTTTTGCCTTTTAATTTAGTGAATAATGCGTTTGAAGCAATCTTCCATTCGGTTATATCAGATAGTGACGCGCCTCATATATTGTATCTGTACAATATACACAGGCTATCATCACTGCTTATCATACGCCATACAGGTACTTATATGCCATTTTTTACCAACTTCAAAATGAAAGAGGTATCGTCTCTTTGCTTTTAATGCATACCTGGTGTAATGACTTCGATTAATAAATATTTAATAATAACGAATATTTAATATTGTTCTCAAACTAAGAAAAAAATATGCCTAAAGTATTCGTCAATGCGAGTGTTTACTACATATATATATATATATATATATATAGTCAAACAAAATAATATTATCTCTAAAATAATAATATTATCTCTGATCCTCATGTCCGTTTGTTTGTCACGTCTTTTCCTAAGACGCATAGAGAACTGATTTATAAAAAATATATACTATTTTAGCTCCAGTTCCCATAGGTTAGATGATGTTTATGAATACACCGAGGTTGTCCAACACGACTGGCAGTCATCCAGATATGTCCAATATAAAGTGTAGAGCTTATGGGATAGAAGTAACACTTACAAAGCAGTTCAGTAACTTATTTGTAATCCCTATACGTTGAAATGTGAGCGATGTTAATGTTTTCTAGCACTTTGACAAATTCCCTTTCTCTACTCGTATGTTAACACAAAACAGAGCTAGCTATTCCTTCTGTACATTAGTAGGCATAATTGTTTAAAAGTATTTGTGATGCAATTTTTAATATTTGAATTTAATAATCTATTAATTGTAACTTTTCAGATGATTGTTTGCAACCAACCTTAGCAAAAGACAAGCAAGACAATCTGCATGTGTAAAATACACAAGTTTTATGTATGGGTACTGTTCGATCTGCTTATAGTCCAACGGGACCATAAATCGGCAGACCGTAGGCTTTGCGTGTTATCCAAGTCCGAAGAATTTCATACCACGAATTTCTCAACTCAACTCTTTAAAGGCACCGTTACTCATTTCACACAAAAGATTCACACACTCTTAAGCCCGATCCAGGATTCGAACCTGAGACCTAACCTCTTATAGACATACTAGAGCCTATAATATCTTTAGCACTACCATTTTCTATCTCAATATATTGTCTTAAGAAACTTCCAGATTTTAATCTTACGTTATTTGGTTGGTTTATTTGTTCTTTTTCAGGCTTATTCCTTACTCCATTTTCCTTTTCCATGTGAAAGCTTCGAAACGATAATGTTGGATTGCAGGAAGTATCAAAGTGGGGGATCCTGACATATACGTAATTGTCCGTTCAGAGTTCCCTTCTATTGTTCTGTAAAGGTAATACAATTAGTTTTTGTTTTGACGTATCCTTACTTTTATGCGAATACTCCTTTGATATACCAGATTTATAGCTACAATGTTTCAATTGATTGCGACCAAAATTAATTTAATTACAATTAAAAATGTACATGGAAAATGTTGCAAATATTATTGTTAATGCTACTTTTGGCTTAAATCACATTCATAGATTAACAAAAGCGGAATTTTAAGCAATAGATATTGTAAATGAAAAAATAAAAAATTTTTTTACTATGTCTACTGCTTCCGGTTTCGTTTGAATACATTATGTGTATAACATTTAATTTGTATGAGCATGTCGAACAGAAAATCCTCGATATGTTCAACTAAATTTTCTCCATGTGTAAAGTACTTTATTTATATAAGCTATCTCTAATTTTAATTTCACTTAAATCCATTGTGCTAGAACGCAGATGTGCTAGTACGAACACTTTCATTCACTTGCTCACTTATAAAGTATTAGTTCTGCCCATGGCGTCACTCGCTGGTAACTGGGACAGGAATCAAAGGTAGTCTATATCTCCAGGATGCAATCTATATCCTAGCCTTTTATCGAAATCTAGTTCATAGTTTAAAGATGAAAATGTAACAGACTTTCACGTTTATAATATTAGTATCTATTGCATTTTTAATATTATGATGGAGACTTTCACAACGCTATAATTTCATTTTATTTATAGACTAGCGACTCACCCTCCCTTCACTAGGGTTCGTCCTTAGTTTGCTTCCCAGTTTTTCAAACTATCTTCTTAATAAATTTCATCTAAATTGGTTTAGTAGATCCAGAGAGTACCCCCTACAACGTCACAAACTCACAAACTTTACCTCTTTATAATATTATAGTATAGATAAATTCACTAATATATTAGCCTAATTTAAAACCTCAGTTAAATTTAACTGGAACAGTTTAACTAAAATATCTTTGTAATATATCAAAGAAACAATACCGAATCTTACATTTAATTACAGGCGCTCAAGAATTTGTTTTCGCTGGGTTGAAGCGTTTTAATTCAACCAACCAACCCAGATGCATTTTGGCCGTATCCGTTGCAACGTGGCTTACCCCATTCATTTGTCAGAGACAGTTCTGTCCGCAAAACATTTATACCGAAGTAAGAGTAGAAACGTTACCAGTTAGCGCTAGGGTTCCCGAACAGTTTTATTGTAGACTAGCCACTCACCCCCGCTCCGTTCGGTTTCATCCCTACTTTTTAACGTTTAGTATTGATTTCTCAGAGATGAGATATTTTCTCGTAGTAAAAAATATCCTATATGTTGACCGGATAACCAAAATTATACCAAATTTCACCAAAATTCATCCAGTGGCTTTTTCGTGATGCGGACACAGACAGACAGACAAAAATTCTAAAATCTATAGATTCGGCCTCTGTATCGATAATAACGTCTATTTCAATAAGATTTTCCAAAAAATACTAAATTTACAGATTCGGCTTAGTTACAATTTCATTATATGTGATGACAATGATGTTCTCCTGACCGATTCCGGCCACGGCGGCCAATCTCATTGAGACTAGCCAACTGCGCAGGAGATATTATAGTGCACAAGTGTACGCGCAGACACAACGTGCACTCTCTATTCCTGTCACTCTCATACTCTGGTGCGACGACCACTCGACACGACCAGTAAGAGTTAAGGCGAGACAGTAAGAGTTATTATAAGCATAATTATTATAGCGATTCTTTTTGATTTTTTAAAACAGCAACTGTAGAGTTTCTCGGCTTCTCTTCTCAGCAGAACTGCTTTCCGAGCCGGTCGTAGATTCCTCACAGAATTACTGACGGACATACTTAGTTTAAATTTAAAATGTTAAATTGACAATTAAAAGTCTATTTGAATAAAGAATATTTTGATTACGACAGTTTTTTTAAGTATATTTGACACTAGTTTTTGCTTGTAGTTTTGCCTGTGTGACTTATATAGGGCAGAGTAAAGCAGGAGTACTAAATCATGTTTTAATACAGACAGACGTTTATAAATTAGTAGGTAGAATTAACAAATTTAACATAAAATTTAAAAAAATATATTACATAATAAAATTATTACAAGCACGTAATGTAATCTATGAAAATATTTTTCTATAAAAAATAATAAGTAAATACAAACCCATCAATCAACACTATAATGTGACCAAAAATTAAAGAAAGCTTTACACACAGCTTTGTTCGTGATATATCGAAAAGTAGTCTATTCGTACAAGGACAGAATAAGAAAGAAAGAAAGATAAAAAAGAATTAATTCAAACCTTTCGTTAATCTTTGTCTACATATAAAGTTAAAAATTAAAAAAAAAATGTAACTGACATTTTTTATTCTGTTTTTACACTGTTCTCAACTCAATCCCTACATTTGTTTGATTGGGCAACCTTGAATATTTGATAGCTTCTACTTTTAAGCGGCTGGCGTTGAATAGTTTATTGGTGAAAAACGCTCGATTAATCTAATACTTTTTGTCCATTAAACCAGTAAATGGATTCAGAGTTAATCAACGTTCGCTTGAAAAGACTTGTTTAGCACATTCTGGCTTTCACTACACGTTCCTGGCTTGATATATCTAACAGATATTAACAGTTTTGTCACTATTCATTTACATAGGGTCTCAATAACCGATCTGTGTGTAACTTTCTTTACTAGGAGTACGAATTCGACATAATTTATAATATGAAGCTTTTGTCAAATGTCTATATTTAGTAAGGAAAAGAAGAAATCCAAACCAAAACTTATTTATATCGTTTTATAATGATTTTGAATGCATGTGAAATTTCAGGTTGTCAAATGAAATCAAAATATATTTACTGGAAAACCAAAACAAACCTATCCCACAGGAATCGTAATTTTTTCCGGGATAAAAAGTAGCCTACGTGTTATTCCAGACTATAATCTATATCTGTGCCAAATTTCATCCAGATCCGTCCAGCCATTCAGGCGTGAAAGAGTAACAAACATCCATACTCACAAACTCACATTTATAATATTTATACAGATTCAAATAGACTTTTGCAAGCGCTTGGGAATCGTTAATTTTAAATTTTAATTAAGTGTCAGACAGTAATTTGGACTACCATTTATGACAAGGCAATTTTACTGAAACGAGCCGGCGAGAAACTCAACAGTTGCTCTTTTAAAATAATATGTGTTTACAATATAATATAAAAAAAATATAATAGGTTATTTGCTTATCCTACGTGAGACCCAACAAGACATTAGTTCCACATTGAAATGTACAAAGTATTCAGTGACGGTACAAATGAGCTTTATTCAATAATATATTTTTAATTTTAAATTATTGATAAATTGTTATAACATTCTGAACAGCTGAATCGCGCGGCAGCGCGCGTCTCCACGCGGTCATCTGAACTTAGCCTTAATATACAAAAATATATTACTGTTACCATTGTATCCACTAGCTTTATAAATGTCACCGTAAAGTTATAAATACCGTTATATATATATATATATATATATATATATATATATATATACATGCACGGAAAAAGCTATCTATAATGACTATGGTTTTTAAGATGTCTAAAAAAATTATCTAAATTGCATGCACACATTACATGTAACATTATTTTTATTATTTGATTCTTAATGATCTGGTCGAACGCGTATCACACGGGTATTACAAGATAGGTCTTCCTATCGGTCGATTCAATCTGGTTTTACTTGCTAGCTTGAGTTTCCACTCCTCAAATATAAACCAAAATTCAAGTTATTTGGTAACCTTAATAAAATATCAATTCAATTTATTTCCCTTGTTATGTTAGCTTCAAAGCGTGCCAGTTGAGCACAGAGTTTTTTTTATTAGAAATGGGCTCACTCTTGACCTTCATCTTAGCTCGAAGGCACAGATAAGGTCTACGATCTAGCAAGTTTGCCCAGGAGAAGCCAGTTAACACGCACCTTAAAAAGATTCAGGTTATACGCACTCGGAAAAACAGACGCAGGCAGGGCATTCCACTTCTTGGCTGAGCGCATTATAAAAGATGATGAATAGCGCTTAGTGCGAGTGGTCGGAATGTCAACCAAGAAAGGATGGTATCGTGCAGTACGTCTGGTATTTCGAAAGAAGAATGGCGATGGCGGTATGAGACTGTGGAGATCGTGGGCACACTCCCCGAAGTACAGTCTGTAGAAAACCGACAGACAAGCAACTTGGCAACGGTGTGCCAATGTCGTAAGAGTACTTCGCCAATGTCACATAGGAGAAGACACGGAGAAGTTCGGTGGAAATTAACAGAAGTCAATACGCAGTCAAAACCACTGGAAGTGATAAGTTAAAAAGATAAAATACTGTTGCAAACAATATAATTAATTCACTTTAACTAGTTCATATCTAATCCTAACTTCCCAACTAAATCCAAATGGACATAATTAATTAAATCTTCTGCATTCTACAAGGATCCTCTCATTTAATCTAACCCAGAAGCGAGCGGTTAATCGACGTTACACAAGAAGGTTTCCATTTACTTTCCTTTAAACTTACGGTATATTTACGAGATGTAAAAATATAAAAAAAACTTGCAAGAAACATATATGTTTCATTACATACCAATATACATTTACTAAAGTCGTTTGTATCGTTGTATTAGTGCTTATTAGTTCAAACTCCTTAAACTTGTGCTTTACAGTAGAGATTTTTTTCCTTTATTTAAAAAAACTTTATTTCTAAGATTTATAAGCATATATACATAAAATACATATTTTTGGGTTTTTAAAGTTAAATGTGTATTTAATACCAATAGAAGTGACATTTAGAAGTCAAAAAATCTCTAATAAAACTCTTTCAGTAAATTAGGCGTTTGGACAAATAAGCACCGAGACGACGATAAGGATAACTTTCAATATGTACTGTACCCAAAGCACGCCTATAAGCCACAGAACAAAGAGTTGAATTAAGAAAAGATAAGGTATAAGAAATATATACCATCATCTGTTATTTGATGATGACAAAAATTATGTATTAGATAATACATACATTGTTGAATGTGTAGCACTTACCTCCGGACGCGGCGAGCAGGCCGTGCGCGAGCAGCAACGCCAGCAGCAGCAGCAGCGGGCGGCGCCGCATGCCGCGCGACACACCGCCCGCGCCCGCGCACCGCCGCCTGCCTCCGGGCTCGCCTTCACCTACCAACCAAGAGATAAATATTATTAGTATCAGTTTATAACAGACTAAAATCTTAAATGATCAAATAATATTGTATTGCATTTAACCTCTATTGTTAAAGTCCCACTGCTGGGCCCAGGCCTTCCCTTAATATGAGAAGAATCAGGCCATAGTCCACCACTCTGATCAAGTGCGGGTTGGCGGACTTCACATGTCTTTCGAAAACTAGCTAGGTTCCCTCAGACATTTTTTTTGCTTTACAATATACGTAGAACTCGCGACTCCACTTGCATAGTACGTTTATAATATTTGCATGATAGTCCTTAGACGAACAAGCTAACCAGCCCTCGGATATTATGCCAGTTAAAGCACATATTTCTTTTTATTACAAAGGAAAAAAATATTTTACTTATTAATGGTATCTCACAATTTAATCAGATGAACGTCGAGTTTTCTTCGCAATACTTGTTGTTTATATAAAAGCTGATACAAAAATCCTAATCGTGCCGCTATATCACTTAAACGGAAACGCATTGTCTTCTGTGAAATGTGTCCATGGGCAAAGTACTGATAAAAGTCTCACATTTTTTTGCAATTTTGCTCCCAACAAATGCTTTATAAACACAATATTCGTATTTTGCTTTAGGTCTCGAATTGAAGACGACTGTCTGGAACAGTTTCATTGTGTTTTCAAGGGTCGCAAAATCCAGTATTACTTGTGATTTTTTTTTAATTTAGATGTCTCCGAATCAACGCTACTACTTCGAGTTCGTCATGTTATTTTTTATTGTAAGTAGTAAAATATTATAGAGTATTAAGCTTTAGTTACATATATTCAATGAAGATAAGTAAGAAACTGAGATTATTACTCACGTAATAAAATAGTATTTTTGGGTAGTACGAGTAATATAAACTATACTTATAAAATACAGCTAAAGACTTCAATACTTTCTTAGACATACGCGAATATTAGACATTTTTAACAAAATTATAATCTTTTCACATCTATACATATAATAAAATTTTAACTAAGCCGAATCTGTACATTAATTTTTTTTTTGGAAAATCTTATTGAAATAGACACTATTTCGATACTGAGGCCGAATCTATAGTTTTTTTTAAAAATGCCTGTCTGTCTGTGACTGCATCACGGAAGAACCACTGGAGGGATTTTGACGAAATTTGGTATGATGATAGCTGGTTATCCGAGTCAACATATAGGATGCTTTTTACTGCGGTAAAATATCTCATCTTTTAGAAATTTATACTTGTAAGTAGGGACGAACCCGAGCGGAGCGAGGGTGAGTCTCTAGTCTTCTACATCTATACAGATAAATAAAGAAATAAAGTGTCTGTTTGTTATGTCAAAATAACAGGTTTTTACTAAATGCATATGGATATACACGGTACATATACCAAAACAATATTTTTTACAATTTTTGTCTGTCTGTCTGTTTGTTCCGGCTAATCTCCGAAACAGCTAGACCAATTGTGAAGAGACTTTCACTGGCAGATAGCTGATGTTATAAGGAGTAACTTAGGCTTCTTTTATTTTAGAAAAAATAGGGTCCCACGAAAAATATTTAAAACCATTATTTAATAACGAGGGTGAATCGCTAGTAGATAAATAAAATTGAAACTGCGTATGAGATTATACACAGTGCTTATAAGAAAAACACAATCTTTAAATATTTTGTCTGTCTGTTTGTTCTGGCTAATCTCTGGAATGGCTGGACTGAGTTTGACGGGACTGTCACTGGCAGATAGCTGTTGTTTTAAGAAGTAACTTACTTACTTTTATTTTCAGAACAAAAGAGAATTAGGGTTCCGCTCAAAAAAATTAAAACGTACCTAAGGACGAACCCGAGCGAAGCGAGGGTTAGTCGCTAGTAGATAAATAAATTTATTATTACTTTATAACATAAGGACGTAAATAAATATAAATACATTTATATTTAATTACATACTTCAGATAAGAACATAATTTGAAAATCAACTTGTTTGCCAACACAAATATTAATCGTTCAGAAAACCAATTTTTACAACCCACTCTACTCTAATATCATTTATGAATACTATAAATAGACGTATTAATTTTAACTTATAATTTATTTGAACTTATCTTGCTTACGGGAAAATGTTTCTTATTAAACATAGAAATGAAAGTAAAAGCTTGAAATCCTAAATCTCTAAATTTTAAATAATTGTATTGGAAGAACAGATTTTATCGTTATGTCATAGAATCATAATGCTACATATTTTTTACATAGTCCGCAACAATTAGAGAATGACATCTTGTCTGAGTTTATTTATAAGAAAATTTCATCCAATAACAGTACAAGCGACTTCTTTATGAAAATTCGTAATTATAGAGAAACCCTATTAATTTTGATAAATTTAAGATGTTTAACAGCAAAATTGAGTGCTTAAAATATCAATTGTTCAACGTCTCAACCAGACTCTATCGAAGTGAAGTGTCACCGCCAGGCAGCAGAGGTCGCACTATTCATTACAGGACAATAGTACTTCGACTGTCTACCTAAGAGTATATCTAGAAATATATATAACTTTAGGATTCTAGTATCAAATTATGATTGAGTTGGTTGTTTTATAGACAGATTGAAGCAATGGATACATTATATATGTTGACAGTTAGTATGGATATAGATAAGTTTATAGTCTATATGTGCATAGGTATGATGAGTTTTATATCCTTTACTTGAGAAATGATTGATTCCCCATACAAAGTTCCACCTACCTTTTCACCCCCTTAAGGGATGATTTCTGGGGTAAAAACTATCCTACATCCGTCCCAGGGTCTCAAACTATCTCCATACTAATTTTCATCTAAATCGGTTCAGAAGTTTAGTCATGAAAAGGGAACAAACAAACGAACAGTTTTACTTTCGCATTTATAATATTAGTACGGATATGGATTATAAGTAACTAGTTAGTGTTAAAGGCTCTGCTTGCGTATGGTCTCGAGTAAAAGTGTAACTTTTCTTAGCTTTACGCGAATATTTGACATACAATAATTTACAGAAATCATGGTCACGGGAGAGACATGATTGCTGTAAAGCATTCGAAACGTCGGGAACCAAAAATACAAATAAATCCGCGGAAAAATCCAAAAAGATAGTTTTATTTAAAATTTCAAATATTCGCGTAAAGAAAGTACTAGATATACTTTCTTAAGTATATATTTGCTTTATACGTTTATAATTAATTAGTCTTAGAATGCCTTAATTTAAGTTTAAAATCTCAGTGTTGCTTCAGTATTATCAGTAAGTAAATCAACATTAAATTTTTTTAATAACAAAATATAAGGTTAGTATTGCCACTATGGGATTATAGATAATTTAGAACCATCTACCATTTGGAGGTTAAAGCTCAAGAGAAGATACCTCTGCCGACAGAACAGATTACCACCAAAAGATGTGTAGCATACGTTTCTACACATGTTGACCTTCTCTATTTCCACGTAAAAAGATATAACGATATCTATACATATAATAAAATTGTAACCAAGCCGAATCTGTACATTAAATATTTTTTGGAAAATCTTATAGAAATAAACATTATTATCGATACAGAGGCCGAATCTATAGTTTTTAGAATTTTTGTCTGTCTGTCTGTCTGTTACCGCATCATAGAAACACCACTGGAGGGATTTTGATGAAATTTAGTATGGTGATAGCTGGTTATCCGGGTAAACATATAGGATAATTTTTATTGCGGGAAAGTATCTCATTTTTGAAAAAAAATACAAAAACTGTAATGTAAGAGTATAATAATATTGGTTTTTGGTCATCTGAACGCGGGCGGAGCCGCGGACAATGCTAGTCGCGATTAAAAAACTGAAATATATACTACGTGATCATTTTGACCACGTGATACTTAGCTTTGCCATTTCCATACATTTGTAACTTTCTGCCAACGATAATGCTTGTAGAGTATCATTTACTATCTATACAAGTCTTTTCCTATCGCTTATTAAATTTTATTAGAAAAGTGTGCACTTTCATCGCTAGTGCATCTCCAACATTATTGTATACACCTTTATCTTTGTTTCGTACAAATAATGCTAAGTGAAAATTTATGTACGCTCAGCCTCAAAGAGCTGTATAAACATAGCAAATTACATTTTAGTACTTACGCCGAACCTAATGTAATTGTGAATGTATTGCTGAGTAAACTATGGAATTAATTTGAGCAATTTATAGTATTATTAGCGACTTACCATCGCTTCGCTCAGTTATTGCAAGTGTACGTTATATATATATATAGATTTTTATATAGGCTTTTTTAAGATCTACAATTTTCTAGTACATTGTTTTGATGTATCTTTTAAAGCCAGCGTTACCCATCTAAATTTCTAAGGACGACTCAATAGAATCAGTTATTGTATTTTTCCGTGGGAATGAAAGAATTTTCTAATGCAAAAAATATTCTAAATATTGACCCAAGTAATAAGCTATCACTACATAAAGTTTAGATTTCACTTTATTAGTATTTTATTATATGTATATATGTATAATGTAGAGTATACACTATGATGGATATGAAGAAGGTTCTCATTCAGTACATAGTATTAAAAGTTCTTGTAAAGCTTTTTTTTACTATTTAGAAAAATTGAGTACTATGTAAATAACTTTAATTTAAATAATATGTATGTATGTCCTAAGGTTAGTCTAAAGGGGCAAAAAGATATAAAAGCAATTAACATATAAATTCAAACTAATTTTTAACACTAAATCACAAATAACGTTTAAATTTGGACGATATCCAATTTTCGAGTAACAAAAAGAACGATCTGATTGTAACGATAAAAGTGAGCAAAGGCAAAGGCTTTGAAACTCCGATTCAAATATCGGTACTATTGTACTTCCCTTTTTATGTAAAATAGCTATTTTAAATATAATTTTCTTAGAAGTTTCAAAGTGGTCATGAAAATTGAATAAAATAACTCAGACTAAGCATTATATAGAGGAAGTGTCTTATAACTAAACATGAAACCAAACAATAGGACCACCATTAAAAGACTTTGTACAACAAAAAAATGTGCGTATGTACTTATGTACGCACGTAAGAAGTTATACTTCTTTGGCGTAACAGAAACAAAATAGCTAAAGATTTCAATCCGTACGTCATAACTCTCTGTAAAAGGAATGCAGCTAACTTCATCATGTCGCTTTCTGGCTGCCAGAGTGCGCGCGCATCGTAAAAAATTTTACTCTCATATTTTTTTCCAAACTTGCCAAAAGAAGTATAACTTCAAAAAGCTTAAACCAACCAGAAATCGAATTCGTTTCTTGTGTTTTAAAAGAAATTAACAATATATTTCCTAACATAGGTCGAGCGCTTTATTATTTTACGGTATTTTATGGTTACAGTGGTTTTTTATTTATCAGTTTGAGCAAAACTAGTGCTCATCCAGTGGTCAAAATTCAACCATAATCATTATTGAAAATTTAAGGAAGACATATACGAATTAACATTATTCTAATTTTTTGTCATTAAACAAAAACAATAACAAAAACCTTTTTCCAAATTTTTTTATCGATAATACTAAAGTTTATCAATATAAACAAAGAAAATCGATTGACAAAGAGGAGAAAAAGGTACTGTACTGTTTTGTCTTTGCCTATTTATATATGAATGTACTTTAGCATTTAAATAAAAAAAACTGTTAAGGATACTGTTCCATAAAAACTTTAAAGTGGCGAACGATGTTACTTACTCGAAGTTCGCATTGGTTTCTATCGTCAGTATAATATTAAACGACTGGACTTCATATAGCAATAAGTATTTTAAATAAAACTATCTTTTTGTATATCTTTCGCGGATTTCTTTTAATTTTTTCGTTTCCCGACGTTTCGAATGCTTTACTGTAATCATAGATACAAGAGAGTTTGTCCAAAATTATACAAAGTCCGCAAAAAAATCCGAAAAGATAGATTTAAAACTTCAAATATTCGCTTAAATCTAAAAACGTCAATGAATAGCTTTATTGATACATAACGACACGTTTGGCTCAGTTTGTAGTAACCCTACTTGTTGTGCCAGTGGTCACGGATTCGAGTCCTACTGGCATTAATTTGTATGATGAGCATAAATGTTTGTACTCCAGTCATGTGTTATTTATATTATATTTATAATATGTAGGAATTTAAAGTTATATATGTGTAGTGTATCAACTGTCTGTTATCCATAACAAAAGCCTCGTAGCGTACCATGGAACTAAATGGTGGTGTGTGTTAATGTCCCAAAATATAATTTTATTTTCTTATATCTGGCCTGGCTTCACTTAGACCCTCAATACCTCGTACAAATAAAATATGTTTTACTATAACTATGACACTAAAAATCTAAAGCTGAAATCTGTTAATAAAATTACCATTTCAATTTGAAGAAACAAAAAGAGTCGCAGCACGAAATGGGCACAATTGCGATAAAACTGATTGCAAAGTGACAGCGATCTTGCGTCCATCCCAAGTCTGGTATCGGACCGCCCATTGCAATACGTTTCCTAACCATTCTCTATTCTAACATTAAATGTTTTCAGCTCCAAAATTCTGATGGCTCTAAAAATATACTTTTTTAGATATACTCAAATAATACTTTTTTAGATTTACGCGAATATTTGTTATTTTAAACAAATTTATTTAGATTTATGGTTTCCGGCATTTTAAATACGTTATAGCAATCATAGTTACGAGAGCGACTAAGACGTTAGATGTCTTAAGAATTTTTATATATAGAAATTACAGACGTCGAGAACCAAAATCCGCGATAAAATCCGAAAAGATATGTAATTAATTGATATTTTAAATGAATTTATTTTTAGGTTTTTTTCATGGTTTTGTTAAGGTTTTTCATTCCTGACGTTGATTACCACAAAAAAGCGGTATTTAAGAACGGAACATTTTGATTACCTATCTATACACAATAGCTATTATAGTGTTACTATTAGTAACAACGACTGTAGAATGTCTTTCACCTGTATGTACAAAATAGAATTCAATTTGGAATAATACTTGCAAAATAGTTTCTGAATTCTTCTGTGTACATTATCTGCAAATTAGTGTGTTAAATATTAATTATTCATGCTACATATTCTTTATCTTTTTCAAACAAAAATATTTTAAAAATAGGTATCGTTACAGCCAATAATTACAATTTTCATCATCGCTGCTTTAGAACCCTAACCACTAAGTGAATTTCCAATATCAAATCAATGAATATAATTTCGGCAAAATCCTTTGAAATAAACGTAAATCCAAAATCAATAACACATAAAAGAGATCTGAAACTTCGCTAATTATTCCGTCAAACACTCGAAAGTCCAGAAACGATAAAAAGACCGGATAATCACGGTTATTAGCAAAGTTCTAACTTTTGTAATCGCAGTCTCGACCCGGGATCAAATGTCCAATTGAAATATGAACAAACGATACCGAAATAGAAAGATGAATAATGAAAATCATTAACTAGCTTTTGTCTGCGGCTTTACATGATTGTTTTAATGAGTTCTTTACCACAAAGTTTTATGGCATAGATGGGCTGTGTGAAAGCGGATTACTGGTCAAAGGAGTATGTGCATATAAGACGGCTGATAAGAAGAATATTATTTTTGCTTTTGGTGGGAAAAAAATACTTATAATAATTCAGCCGGTTTTAGCTCTGAGCTGCTGGGCTAGGCTTCCACTAAGTGTATGGAATGACGCCATAATTCCTCGAGGCTGGCCAAATTTGGTTAGACTGGATTTTATTAGCGGACTTAGCACATCTTTCGAAAACTAGTTAGGTTCTCAGATATGATATGCAGGTTTTCATGTGATATTATTATAAACCGTATTAGCAATCTATACTTATAATAAAATTGTAACTGAGCCGAATCTGTACATTAAATATTTTTTGGAAAATCTTATTGAAATAGACATTACTATCGATGCAGAGCCCGAATCTATAGTTTTTAGAATTTTTGTCTGTCTATCTGTCTGTTACCGCATCACAGAAAACCACTGGAGGGATTTTGATGAAATTTAGTATGTTAATAGCTGGTTACATGGGTCAACATATAGGATACTTTTTACCGCGGGAAAATATCTCATTTCTGAGAAAAAAATACAAAAACTGCAATGTAAGAGTATACTAATATGTAAAACCTAAGAATTTGGTTTTTGGTCATCTGAACGCGGGTGGAGCCGCGGGCAATGCTAGTACATAATATAATAATAAAAGAATTTATCAAATATATTTTCATATAAATTTTAGCTTTTCGTCTACACTTATGCCAATCCAAAGTGATCTTCATAAATTCTTATCTAAGGAATGCATCTTTTAGGTACCGAGAGTTAATTAGCAGATTAGGTTTTGTCATCACCCAGATCGCGGAACTACGTGCAAGTATGCAGATGAAGCAATATAAATAATCTGATGACGCGTTCGTATTGATATATATAATATACTACAAAATCGTATATAATGACTAACAACAACACTACAACTAGAAACTAATCAAAATGTAAGCTAACTTTGTGTATAATTTTCCTTTTAAAAATATAGATTTAAGAAAAAAAGATGGACAGATAAGCACTTTTACATGTATAACATTAGTGTTTAAATATTAATGTTAATTATCTAAATTTTTAATGATAATAAAAAAACCATAAACAAATCTAAATGTATTATATTTGTTTATTATTAAAAATAGTAAACTTCAATATCGATTAAATAATTAAATTATCAAAAATTTAATACTTCATGAAAATATTTATGATGTTCATAAAAAATATAAAAATTGGAAAAATTATATGGAAATATTTACAAAGTGACAATATAAAACTTACTTTCTTGTTCTTATATTCTCTTGAAATTATATTATGTTTCCTAGCGACTCACCGTCACTTCACTCTGGTTCGTCCCTAGTTACGTTTTAACGTTTAGTATATATGATAAATATCATATAATATATAGTATACCATATATTTCGTTTACTATAGATATATGCTGTTATACATATGTAGTATAAATCTATAGTAAATGTAAGTGATCATTTAATTTTCATTCAATATTTTAGATGCATTAACAAATTCACCGTCATCAGTCTGATCAATCTGTATCCATTCGTAGTGTATCGGCAGTAAAGTGACCCAATCGGCTAATGGTCGTTGAATAATGCAGCTTTGTGTTCCGTATCGAAGCTTCTAATTAGGGGAGCTTTTGCTTCAAAGTATGCAGATTCTGATTTGAAATTGTGCACTGCTATGTTTTTATTGTAATAATTTAATTCAGACCTTTTTGCTTTTCATTGATGTGTACTTAACTAACATCAATTTACGACGCGTTTGGCTCAGTTTGTAGTGGCCCTACAGACTACTTGTTACGCCAACGGTCACGGGTTAGAGTTTCGCTAGGGTCATTCATTTGTGTGACGAGCACAAAAGTTTATACTCCAGTCATGATTGTTTATATTTATAACTAGCTTGCTTCCCAATACAAACTCTCATCGCCATTTTCACCCCCTTAACGGATGACTTCCAGGATAAAAAGTATTTTATGTCCTTCCCAGGGTCTAAAACTATCCTCTTACCAAATTTCATCTAAATCGATTCAGTAGATCCAGAGATAAACCCCTACAACGACACAAACTCACAATTCACAAACTCACAATCTTTACCTCTTTATAATACCTATTAGTACAGATATGCGTGTGCTACACTCTCCAGTCGCACATATTTAAGCTTTTCATCAGAGATTAGGTCTGGCAACTTGCAATTCTCCAAAATAAAAGAATATCATCTACTTATATCTTTATATATATAATTCTTCTGTGAGTGTGTATGTCACTGAACTTCTCTCAAACGACTGGACCGATTTTGATGAAATTTTTTGTGTGTGTTCAAGGGGATCTGGGAATGGTTTAGATTCACAATTTGAATAATAATTTTCATAAAAAAAATTATTAAAAAAAGTTCGAAATTTTCAAATTAAAGACGTGTAGACAGGACAACGTCTGTCGGGTCCGCTAGTACATATAATAAAATTCTGAGTCGAATCTGTACATTAAATATTTTTTGGAAAATCTTATTGAAATAGTCATTAATATCGACACAGAGGCCGAATCTATAGTTTTTAGAATTTGTTGTCTGTCTGTCTACATCACGAGAAAACCGCTAGACAGATTTTGATGAAATTTAATTTTGATGAATTTTGGATATTTCACTGCGGGAAAACATCTCATCACTGAGATATCTATACTAAACTTTAAAACGTAACTAAGGACGAACACGAGCGGAGCGAGACTCAGTCGCTAGTATCACCTAATATAACACAAAAACCAACAGCTTTATACTTACTAAAAATAAATTTAACTTAACACGTCAATAACGTTTTATTTCTACCCCCGCTCTAATAAAAAAATTTGAAGAGTTAGAAAGTTTCTTTTGTAGCAACATATTATATTACTCCCAATTTCCAAGACCACAGACTTCCAAATGCCTTTGACGTTGTGAAACATGTATGACAGTATCAAATCGTATGTTAGGGATATTAAAAAGACTCAAAATTTAATAATAACATGAAAGATATTTCTAATCTCTACATTTCCCATTGCATCAAAGCGTTCCATATTTATCACATCAACTCGAACGCTATCTTTATTGGATCGCTTGGATCCTCAGAGTTTTTAGGCAAAGAAAAAAATTGTAATTTAATACATAAAAAGAGCTTTTATTGGATTCAACTCAATTTATAGTTTATGAGGAAACCTGAATGGCTACAGAGCCAAATAAGTATATATATATATATACATATATATGTACCCAGTTCATGACCGAGTTATGTATGAATTACGAGTGTTTGCCCGCGATTTCGCTCGCGAGGTATGTGGAGCGGGGATCAATGGTAGCCTACGTCCTCCCCAGGCTGCAATATCGTTGCCAAATTTTATCGAAACTTGTTCGGCGATTTAAACGTGAAAAGGTAACAGATAGTTACTTTGACATCTATCTATTACATATAATAAAATTGAAAATAAGCTGAATCTGTACATTAAATATTTTTTGGAAAATCTTATTGTAATAGACATTATTATCGATACAGAGGCCGAATCTATAGTTTTTAGAATTTTTGTCTGTCTGCCTGTCTGTCTGTCTGTGACCGCAACACTGAAAAACCACTGGAGGGATATTGATTAAATTTGGTTTCATGATAGCTGGTTATCCGGGTCAACATATAAGATACTTTTTACTGCGGGAAAATATCTCATCTCTGATAAATCTATACTAAACATTAAAACGTAAGTAGGGACGAACACCAGCGGAGCGAGGATCAATCGCTAGTTATTTATAATAGCTATTTAATCACTATGACTGTAACATAGGGAGTGAGGGTGAGTTGCAAGTTTATAATATTAGTATTATTGACTTGCAAGTTATGTTATTTTTTGCATCAGCACGATGATAAGCGACAGTTTATGTTTACTGCCACACAACCACGTCTTAAAATATCTATTTATTTATTAATATTACCAACAGAAATGTCAATAATACAAATATATTTACATAATACATTAAACACAGTATAATTGTATTTCTTTTTAGAGGTAATCACAACATGCGTAGAAACAAAAGAAAACAATCAATAAATATAAATATATATATATATATATATATATATATATATATATATATATATATATATATATATATATCATTCGTATTACAATTAATTTTCAATTCAATTACATCTACGGAAAGTTTACATAGTACGTATGTTTTTTGTATAAATGAATGTATTTTTTTCATTTTAAATTAACTTTCTTATTTTGATGTAATACGGGATAATATGTAACATTTTTAGCACTAATAAAATAAGTGCTTAACATGGAAAATATCCCGTTTAACATCATAATAATATTGTCAGAGACCATGAAAACTTAAAGTATATTAAAGTATATTCATCATAGAATGAAGACTTGAATTTTATTATTTTTTGTAACTTCTTAAATATAACAAATAATTCGAAAACTGCCTAAGCACTAGGATGCAACGATTCTGTGAAAGAGTGATATTACCAAAAAAATATTTTTTATCGTTACTTGGAGTCTGTCCTAGGGTAGTTATTACGACCGACCGTAAAAACTTTTCATTATTTTGATGATACGTAATCCTAACTAAGTAGACCTAATATCACAATCCTACAGTAATATGGAGTATAACTAACAATCACTCACTAATTGCAAAAATTAACCTAAACATACAGACATACATACAAATTGGGGATTAATTAGTGTACGAATTCAATGTGTCTCATACATTTTTCTTCTTTTAACCTCTATCCGACGAATGGTATTTCTACTTCTATACATAATCTATACATAAATAACAAAATACTGAGTCGAATCTGTACATTACATTTTTTTTTGGAAAATCTTATTGAAATAGACATTATTATCGATATAGAGGCCGAATCTATAGTTATTAGAATGTTTCTTTCTGTGTGTCTGTCTGTCTGTGACAGAATTTAATGAAATTAGTATGTATGGCTGATTGTTCGGGTCATCATATACCTTTTTACTGCGGGACAATATTTCATCTCTGAGAAATCTATACTAAACATTAAAACGTAAGACATATAATCAAATTCTAATTGAGTCGAATCTGTACATTAATTTTTTTTTTGGAAAATCTTATTGAAATCAATACATAGGCCGAATTTTTAATTTTTAGAATTTTTACCTGTCTGTCTGTCTGTCTCGGAACGCATCACGAGAAAACCACTGGACAAATTTTGATAAAATTTGGTATGATGATAGCTGGTTATCCGGGTTAACATATAGGATACTTTTTAGTGCAGGAAAATTTCTCATTTCTGCGAAATCTATACTAACCGTTGAAACGTACAATAGGGAGAACCCGAGCAGAGCGAGGGTGAGTCACTAGTTTATTTATGAAAGTAGTAACATCTATAAAACTTAGTGCATTTTCTGATCAAGAACCTTCATTATAAAGGAAGAATGAACTTCTCTTCATTAATGAAACTAGAGACGTAATTAGTCCATCCGTCTACTTTGAACGAGACAAGGTGTTACAACACAGTTCTGTCAAAGGCTTTGACTGAATTCAAAAACCACTCTTTTAATACCAAATTTGATTTTGTACAATAAATAGAATAATTTTTTGTATCACATATTCATGTACTGTCAACTACATGTATCAGTAGTAGCGGCTAGCGTGTACGGCTGCAGATACAAAGGTCCTGGGTTCGGATCCTGGGTTGGCATAGTTTTAGTTTTTATTTTGTTTTTAGAAAGTTTCAGTAGCACCCAGGAGTTGAAAAATTGACATTTTCTCATCTTGCTTCGGAGAGCACATAAAGCTGTTGGTCCTGCGCCTTAACTCACTGGTTCCACTGAAGCATGAGAGTGACAGGAATAGAAAGTGCACTTGTGTTTGAGCGTACACGCGCTGCACTATAATATCTCCTACGCAGATGGCTAGTCTCAGTGGTATTGGACTTCTGTGGGCGGAATAAGTCAGGAAGTAATAATAATTAAATTATTTGATTTATATTTTTTTAATTCTAAAATCACCTATGCGTTTGAATTCAAATAAAAATATTTAGATAGTTATTATTAGTCATCATTAAAATTCGGTAAAATTCGTTTTATTTAGTTTATTAATTAAGGATGTTTTAAGGATCAACAGATTGTATATGAAAACTGTCGGTCGGAAGTTTGATTTTGATGCTCATTAAGTATTTTATTCGCGTATTAATTTGCTGCAATTCTTCGTAATTGGGTGTTTATTTTGTTAATGGAAATATGTTGAATAACATCCAATCTGTTTATTTATTTACTTTCATTCTAAATATTTATGTACATGTATTATCAATTGAAGCTACCATGTAAGTATAATACATATAAATATAAACATATTAATGAATGAATGAAAGCGTGTTTGTTTGTTTGTCCTTCAGAAAGATCCTTCAGATAGTCATGATGTTTTGCACAAAGATACATATATATTGTATACAAAAGCAAAATGCCACTGACTGATTAATCAAGAAATCTCAGAAAATATAAATGTTATTAACTTGAAATTTAGCAAGAATATTCCTCACAGAGTGTAGGTACCTATCCACTTAGAAATATTTTTTTGAAAATTCAACCCCTAAAAGGGTTAAAAAGGGTTTGGAAGTTTATATGAAAACGCGATATTATAAACTATGAGGGGTAGAGCCGCTGGAAAATATTAGTTTTTAACCCTCGTCGCAAAAACGATGGGGTATTATAAGTTTGGCGTGTCTGTGTGTATCTGTCTGTGGCATCGTAGCTCCCGAACGGATGAACCGATTTTGATTTTTTTTGTTTGGATTGTGAATTAGTCCGGAGTGTTCTTAGCTGATTGATGAAAATCGGTCCAAGATGGTCTTAGGTTTTTTAAATTTTTAATTTACATAAATTAAAAATTTTAAAAGTGCTAGTGAAAGTCTTGTAGAATAAAGTTAATTTTGATTGACTGATTGTATCGGATAGTGATATAGGTATTTTTACCGTTATAACAAGTAGCTTCCGTATCCTGGATGTTATAAGACCATTTTGAATATATTTTTTTATACTATTCAGAATTAGTGCTTGACTACGTTCCACCTGATGGTAAGTGGTAACGCAGTCGTAGATGGTAAGTCGCACTAATTCAGTAGCCACCTATTCACTCTTGCCTTGAAGACACCCATATTATAATGTGACGGAAACACCGACGCATGCAGGTTGTTCCAATCCTTAGCCGTACGTATAATAAATGACGTAGCGTAATTATTGAATGCTCGACAAAGCTATTCAGAAGTAATATTACCTACCTTCACAATTCCTGGTGATAATATAGACATCATATTATAGATACAGAAAAGTTCTCCTGTTACATACATATATACGCATATATCTAATATATAAATATCTCGTGTTACGGTGTTTGTGGTCGCACTCCTCCGAGACGGCTCAACTGATTTTAATCATTTTTTTTGTATATTTGGTAGGTATGAGAATAGGTCGTAAAATATTTTTCACCCTCCTACCCCCACCTCTCATTTTTTAATCGCAATTTTAGTATTTTTGTATGAACAATATTTCCCCTACGACAAACCCGAACGAAGCGAGGGTGAGTCGCTATATAATATAAAGCAAAAAAGTTTTTTTTTAGATTGAAGGCGGGTGAAGCCGCGAGTTTTGCTTGTAAATTATAAGTGTATTTGTGTATTTTCAATAATTTTAAGCACATTAGACATCTCACAGTGGTAACTGTAAAAATTATCTACACTGCTCTTTACCAAATAGAAATACAAAGGATTTAGCTCTTGAAATATGGGTCTATTTGTTTGAAACACTAAGTAGTTAGCATTCAAACATTCTTATTTAAAACAAAAAAAAGATGGTGAATTTCATGTTTCTTTAAAAGAGCAATCGCGAAGTAATAAAATGTTACACTTAAAACGAGTTTCATGTAAAAATAGATACGAAATAAAAGCAAGCCCCCGACGGAACCACAACGATTGATGGTCCCTTTTATTTAGAATTCCTTCGTAGAACACCTGTGGATAATTAATGCGGCGCCAGACGTTTATTGATAGCGGTTGAGTGGAACCACCTTAATGATAACAATGTTTCTTAAAATTATTTTGGACAAGCTTCAAAGACTTCGATCGCGTGTTATGTTGATATAATCCATGGTAATCTAGTGGCTAGCATGAGGTCCTAAGTTCGAGTCTTGGGTCGGACCAAGTTAAATTATTGCGTTTTTCTACTAACACATTCTCAATAAAAGCCAGGAGTTGGGAAGTTGACGGTGTTTTACCCCAGTGCCTCAGAGAGTAGGTAAAGCTGTCGGTCTTGCGCCTGAACGTTCACCGCCCGAGTGAAAGGAATAGAGAGAGCACTTGTGTCTTGTGCGTACGCTTGTGCACAAAAATATCTCCTGCGCAGTTTTCTCTTTCTCTCTTAATAGAGTTAGCTTGTCTTATTTTCATCCATATAGTGTATACGGATAAAGCTGATATAAGTAACTCACAATTAAAGCTCGTTAAGATCAACTTAATCTTTTCTGAGATTATAAATATATTTGTTTTAAAATAGAAATTGTTAAAAAAACACTTTGTATGTAAAAATATCATGATTTAAAACAATTTACATAAATTTTGAACTAAATGTTTTAACTATTTATGCTCAACCTGTCACCGCCATTTTGAGGTGAAACTGTAAGGCGGTCATCGAAAATCGGTGTTGAACCTAAGGGTCAATACATCCTCTGTTTCAAGATAGACGACTTTCCTATTTGTAACTACTGTACAGAACTCACATTCTTCTTTATATATTACTAGCGGACCCGACAGACGTTGTCCTGTCTACACGTCTTTAATTTGAAAATTTCAAACTTTTTTAAATATTTTTTTTGATGAAAATTATTATTCAAATTGTGAATTTAAACCATTCCCAGATCCCCTTGAACACACACAAAAAATTTCATCAAAATCGGTCCAGTCGTTTGAGAGAAGTTCAGTGACATACACACTCACAGAAGAATTATATATATAAAGACTAGCGAGGCACCCTCGTTCCGTTCTAGTTCGTCCCTAGGTTTGCTTCCCCATACATTTATCTCCATTTTCACCCCCTTAAGGGGTAAGTAATAATTTCCGGAAAAATAACTATTCTTTATCCTTCCTAAGGTGTCAAACTATCTTCTTAGCAAATTTTATCTAAATCGGTGCAGTAATTTCGGAGCTTATTCAGTACATACAAACATAAACAAACAAAAATCTTTCCGCTTTATAATATTAGAATTGATTTATATTATATTATTATTTGTTTAATTAAATTATTATTTTAGAGTATTTAGGGTAAATATATTGAAATTGTAGATACATTCTCTATGTAGTAAAAGTAATGATATAATTAATATTATAGGTAAGTATAAAGTAGAATAAAACTGCATTTTTAGTACTGATATTTTGGCTGTACAGATTTTGATAAAATTTAGTATACAGATAGTATAAGATCTGGAGCAACACAAACGTACTAAGGGACGAACTCGAGCGAACCGAGGATAAATCACTAGTAAAGAATATCTTATTTCTTTAATTTCACTTGACTGAAGTCTTGTAATAAAACATGACATAAGTTGTGTTCAAAATGAATAAATTTATTGGCTTTTCGCGTACATTGTAATGAATGTTGCTGAATTACTCTGAAATGAACTCGATACAGTGTTTCATGTAATTCACCAAGTAATAAAGGTGAAAATGAAGTGCGTGCTCGATAGACCGACAAGGAATTTGTAGTTATGTGCAAATAGGAACAATGTAATGTATTGTTTGGGATCATCCAAACATGTAGTTGGTAGGAATGACTTTGTGTTAAGCTCGCTTTATAGATGTCTAGGTAGTTTAGATTCACGAAACGTGACTTATCTATACTATACATATAATAAAATTCTATCTGAATCGAATCTGTACATTCATTTTATTTTGAAAATCTTATTGAAACAGTCATTTGAAATAGTTTATAGAATTTTTATCTGTCTGTCTGGGAACGCATCACGAGACTACTGGACAGATTTTGATGAAATTTGGTATGAAGATAGCTGGTTATCCGAATCACTATATAGGATACTTTTTACTGCGGGAAAATATCACGTCTCTGAAAAATCTATACTAACCTGAAAAACGTAAGGACGAACCAAAACTTAGCGAGGGTGAGTCGCTAGTTTTTATATATAATTAAAATTCTCTCACTTAAAACAAATCACCAGTTGACCCACTGAAATGATTGCATGAGGTATGTATACGCTATTTAGTAAACAAACGTATAACTTTGAACTAGTATCGATTTTCATGGCATATTCCGAGTTACCTATAACATAAAGTAAACAAAGCGGATCGAAAACAGGAACAGATCGAATGGACATTTCACCTATGGATATTTGTTAGGTCAACATCATGTTTGTACAAGGATTTGGATAGATAGATAAAACTATTTAAAAAATCATAAATAATATAATACAACTAATATATAAATATCTCGTTTCACGGTATTTGTGGTCGCACTTCTCTGAAACGGCTCGACCGATTTTAATGATTTTTTTTGTATATTTGGTTGGTATGAGAATAGGTCGTAAAGAATTTTTCACCCTCCTACCCATCCAGATCTCTTAATCGCGTGATCATCCATCATCTTTTAATCGCGATTTTAGTATTTTCAACCGACTTCAAAAAGGAGGAGGTTCTCAATTCGACTGTATGTTTTTTTTTATGTTTGTTACCTCAGAACTCCGTCATTTATTAACCGATTTGGACAATTTTTGTTTTGTTTGAAAGGGTATACTTCCAGATTGGTCCCATTTAAATTTCAAAAAAAAATACCACCCCTAAGGGTGGAAAAACAACTAATGATGAATTTAACCTACTTCTAATTATCATATTGACTGGAAACTTTGCAAGTATTTCTATTTCCGTGGATAGTACAGTGGTTCGGTGTTGTTGACCTGATCTGATGGCAAGGCCAGAAGGTGGATAGGTGGAACTCTTCAACGGCTAATAGTAAATACTTTGAGTTTGGGCTTATTTTGTTTGATTTGACAAGCCTAACACGTTAGAATCCTAACTTTGCTACTACTGTCTACACTAAAAAGGTAAAAATAAAAACTTTTTAACAAAAAAATAAAAACCGACTTCAAACAAAAGCACTAAAAAGTAAAAAATAACTGATTGGTAGTTTTCATTTACTATACATACCTAATCAAATATTTTCGAAATCGGTGTGCTTTGGCTAAGTAATTAAAGCCTACCTATTAAATACATACCTAATCAAATATTTTCGAAATCGGTGCCAGCCCATACAAAGCAAAGCACACCGACTTCGAAAATATTTGATTAGGTATGTATAGTAAATGAAAACTACCAATCAGTAATTTTTTACTTTTTAGTGCTTTTGTTTGAAGTCGGTTTTTATTTTTTTGTTAAAAAGTTTTTATTGTATGAACAATATTATGCAAATACATAGTGTATAACATAAAGCCAAAATGTTTTTTTTTTGTAGATAGCTGTAGCCGTAGCCGCGGGTTCTGTTAGAAGACATATAAAATTTATAAATAGATATATAAATAAAATCATATATACGTAGATTAAATTTCGCATTTATCTAAAGGCATAAATCTCTATAAATAGGCAAAGACAAAATAGTTCAGTACCCTTTTCTCCTCTTTTTGTCAACCGAGCTTATTATTATTTTTTTTATTTAGTTACTACTGACGAGCTTTAATTTTAAAAAATACCCGGGACTCAAACCCAAGCACTTCAAATGTACAGCCGTACATGCTAGCCATTTTACCACAGAGGCAGTTCTAAGCTAATATTATAAAAGCGTGTATGTCGCTTTTTTAAATACCAATAGCTAAGCAGATTTTCATTCAACGAGAGAATAAGCTATGTACACTTATTTTGTGATATATTGTATGATTCGACTTCCAAGATTTCATTAGATAGTATAATTATATTTTCGTAGATTTACGTTAATATTTAACATTTTAAATAAAACCGCATTTTTGGATTTTTTCGCGGAATTTTCGAAAAAAATTATCGAAAGCTTCACGTCATTAAATAATGACGATAACGTGACTCTGCGTGAAAGAAGAATTAATTCAAATATATTTATAATATTAGTAATATTGAAATACAAAGTTTTAATGCTTCAATTTTAAAGGGCTAAATCAAAATAGAACAATTAAATCAATATCGGATTCCGGTCCGTCCTTCGCGATTGGGCTTGACGTGACTGAGGGTCTTAATCGCTTTCATTCAAACAAATTATTTAAAATTTATGAATGCTTTTGTTACTTTACCGACTTTAAAGAGGAGAAATTTTTGTGTATGCTACGCGATTTTCATGAGCCTTTTCTTAGATGATGATGTTGTCCTGTAATACCATCGTGGAACTAACTTAGTAGTTTTCTAAGCCCTTCCATCTTTTAGCTACTGCTGGAACGAGGTTCTCTCGGCAAAATATTCCCAACACATTCTTTTCTTTACTTAAAAGCTTAAATTTCAAAAATCATAATTAAAGGTATAATAATTAATGTTAAAGTTGTTGCCCTTTAAAGTACCGTTTTTGTAAAAATGTTATTGCTTATAAAAACGTCAGTCAATCATACTGCAAGATTGATCCATTTCTATACATGGACTTTCATTCTAGAAACTAATAATATCTTGAACCATCAGTCTAAATTGATTTTTGAAAATCTTAATCCATTTTTTGGGTAAATTATAGGTTTTTTAATATCATTCTAAGAAGCCAGTAAGTATATATAAATATACATTTAAACTGAGACGTATTCAAAAGCTAGTATGGTATAAAAGTTAAAAACATTTTTTTGAGACTTCAATACATCGACGTAGTCATTATTATCGTTGAAAAGGGTCTTTTTATTTGGGTCGCTTCAAATCCTGACAACGGGCAATATTTTCAATTTTGTTCTTCATTTAAGATAAAAAGGTTTCATTTCCTTGTACCTTTTCTTTTTATTTTAATTCTTACTGTCTTATTGCGATATTGGCATGAAATTGTATATTAATATGAATGAATATATCAATATGTTTCGGGTATTTTGAAATAGCTCTGTTGGCAAAATATAAACTAAATAATTGAAAATATATGTTCCTTAATGAAATATATATATATATATATATATATATATATATATATATATATATATATATATATATTATAAGCACAAAAAATTCGAGTACAAACATTCGTGCTCACCACACAAACGAATGCCCCCAGCGGGACTCGAATCCGTGACCGCTGGCACAGCAAGTAGGGTCAATACAAACTAAACCAAACGTGTCATCAAATCAAAAAAATGTCACACAGAAAAAAAACGGACAAGTGTGAGTCGGACTCGCCCACCGAGGGTTCCGTACAAATTTGTAGGAAATCCTTGTAGAAAAAAATTGCCAAATTTCGTGATTTGACGTCAACGGGAACTACCATATAGGTTTTCGACCCAAAACCTATAGGGTACTTCCGGTTGACCTAGAATTGTCAATTTTGGTTAAAAGCGAGGTCTTACAGCACAAGTAAAGGGAAAATTCCAAAATAAAAATAAAAAAAGTTAAAAAATTAAGGTAATGTTTTTTTGGGACTAAATTTGCCCATATCTTTTTATTGTTTTGACTTAGGACTTTGATTTTTATTACACCTAATAGGAACTATAGACCTCAGTATCTGGCATAAATTTCAACTTGCTAGGTTCACCGGTTCCTGAGAAAATCGGTGGTGACACAAGGACAGACAGACGGACGGACAGACGGGTAAGAGAGTAATCTTATAAGGGTTCCTTTTTACCTTTTGAGGTGCGGAACCCTAAAAATAATTCTTTTTACTGATACTCCAATAAATAAATCAGATATTCTAGTAAAATTTTATTATTTAAAAAATTTATAATATAAACCAGCGGTTGCAGCGACCTTTAGGATAATGTAATATCGTGCGTAAATTGATTCAACAACATGTAAATACGCTATAACTAGGAATGGACCATAATTGAGTCGGGTTTAAAATATTAATATTATAATTATTTAATATATTTACCATTTAATTATTAATAATAATTACAGTAAATAAGGTTTGCTGGCTTCACAATCACTTGAACGTTAGGGATTTTTTTTGTTTGAGAATTGAAAATCTATACATATTATAATAAAATTCTAACGAAGCCGAATCTGTACATTAAATACTTTTTGGAGAATCTTATTAAAATAGATGTTATTATATATGCACAGGTCAAATCTATAGTTTTTAGAGTTTTTACCTGTCTGTCTATTTATCTGTGACCGCATTACGATAAAACTACAAGACAGATTTTGATAAAATTTGGTATGATGATAGCTGGTAATCCGGATCAACATTTAGTAAAGGTATTTTTTCTATATATCTCATCAGCTCTGAGCTAAACGTTAAAACGTAACTAAGGACGAACCCGAGCACAGCAAGAGTGTGTTGCTAGTTGTATAATAAAATGGTTTGTGTTTTCTACAAAATTCGTATTCGCTAACCTTGTTTCGTTTAAATTCAATACACTATTAATATTAATGTTCATCCTTTTGGTCACTTAAAAATTCTATAACTCAATTTCAAAATAAACAGAACAAAAGCTGTTCTGCCTATTATTTATATTAGTCAAGGGTTAAAAGGAAAGTCTCAAAACATTTATTCCAAGTAAATATAGAAAGTCTTCCCAAAGTTTGCTATTCGAGCATTAACTTAACAAGTTTGTTGGATTCATTAATTATTTGCTTCTTAAATTGAGAAATAATAAAGTACATCGATTCACAATTTTCGAAGGCACTATTTAATATATGTACATAGATAAACACTCAAAAATTCAGTACCAAATGTATTATTAGTTTTACGCGAATGTTTGGCATTTAAAATAAAATTATCTTTTCGAACTTTTTCGCGGCCATATCATGGTCACTGTAAACTGTGAACTATTCGAAATGTCAGCAACCAAAAATATAAATAAAACCGCAAAAAAATCCGAAAACATAGTTTTATTTAAAACTAGCATTACCCGCGGCTCCGCCCACGTTCAGATGACCAAAAACCAAATTCTTAGGTTTTACATATTAGTATACTCTTACAGTGCAGTTTTTGTATTTTTTCTTAGAAATGAGATATTTCACCGCGGTAAAAAGTATCCTATATGTTGACCCGGATAACCAGCTATCATCATACCAAATTTCATCAAAATTTGTCCAGTGGTTTTGTCGTGATGCGGTAACAGACAGACAGACAGACAGACAGACAGACAGACAGACAGACAGACAGACAGACAGACAGACAGACAGCCAGACAGACAGACAGACAAAAATTCTAAAAACTATAGATTCGGTCTCTATATCGATAGTAATGTCTATTTCAATAAGATTTTCCAAAAAATATTTAATGTACAGATTAGACTTAGTTACAATTTTATTATATGTATAGATGGAAGACCTTTCTGACGTTTGTCAAAAAATAACGTAACCCTATACATTCTGTAAAATAATATCATAATGTTACTCTTTTACAGACATACAATGAAATTTATAATATTTGCAAGAAAAATTGTCATATGTCTATGTAATAATCAAAATAACATCTAACATACCGCTGCCCAATCTGTGTTTCTGAAACCTGTAATTATCAACTTGCGCTCTCGACACACGATCTAAACTGACATTGACTGGTGACAATGCTATTAATGTGGTTAGTCTGACATGAGGTATCTTACTGATAAGATATATATGTAAGTGATAAGGACTTATGCTAACTTAGTAAGTACTATGTAGAGATCACTTTGTCATGTAACTAAACGCACTATTTACCGTATTTAACCGACTGCGATGAAACTTAAAGGTGGTATTTATGCATGTACATCGTACATATATGTATATGCATGTATGTACATGTATTCGACTCTATGTTCCCTCGTTACTCTTAAACAGCTGAACCGATTTTGATGAATTGCACATCGTTAGATACGTTTTTATAACACGAGTGTCACAAAAACTCAAAATAACAGAATTTTGGCGCCAATGTGGGCCTTGAATTCCACCACCAGTAAAAATATGTATATTACATAACTGTATATTATAAGAATCATATTTTAGCGCTTTTGATATCCAAGAACTCTAGATTTTCCACTAGAACTAAAACTCGTAGTGAGATCAATAAAGTAAAAGCTCACAAGCCTGGTTAATAATATATTATCTTTCAACTCTTGAATTACTCATACATATAACTATATTAAGTATAAGCATCTTTGTTTTATTACCGATTGTTGCTATAACAGTAAGCTTAATACATCGAATGAGACACTTGACACAGAGACATAAAAATAACCACATCATGTAAATCACGTAGAAATATACCATGGGATTACAAGCTTTATTGCTAAAGTTTACCGTCTAAATTCCCGTGTAGGATATTTCAAAGCGCCTCTAATGAATTCTGTGCCGTTGTAAATGCAAAACGCGGAACAACAAGCTCGTGTTCTTAAAATTCAGTACAAACACAATCAACTGTCGACTCCGTGGTACGAGTGATGAGCATACGTAGATTTAAAATCTTCATTAGTGCTGTTTTTTTATAAAAATAATTTTTGTTTTAGTTTAAATTGTTTATTTTAATCCAAAATAGAATCGTTTTCCGTAATTAATAGAGGATAACATCAAATATTATAATATACAAGTAGCGTCACCTTTTGGCAAACTTTGTTACTAACACTAGCCTATGTTTTATTTCCGGTTATAGTTTATGACATACGTATTTATTATAATAACTAGCGGCTCACCCTCGCTTCGCTCGGGTTCGTCACTAGGTACGCTTTAAATAGATATAAATAGTTATTAGCCAGCGTTAGCCATATAATTTTTTTTTGTTAATAATATTGACAAATATTGACATTAATATTTATACGATACTAACGTCACTCAATTGTTTTGCCTTCACGGAACCTCTCCACTAATACTTAAACTTTATGGTATGGTATTAAAGTTCAAATTGACTTTTAAGTATTATTACGAATCTTTTGTATGGGAGTATAGAAAAGTGTTGTTTTTAGACTTTTTCAGGCAATTTTTTAATTCTTTCTCTCCGTAAGAACCATCCTCGTATTTCAAGGAATATTCTAAAAAAAGAATTAGCGAAATCGGTTCAGCTGCTTTCGAGATTTGCGCTTAGCAACACATTCAGCGATTCATTTTTATATTATAGAAGATATGTCGCAGGGTAATGGTAAGATCCGTTAAATTAAATTTCACTTGTGAAATACTATTAGTAATACTAACTGATTGCAGTGAATCGGCCAATCAAAACGGATCGAGGCTTCCCACCACATCCTGGTATTGCTACTATTGACAATTTAACTAGAATTATTACAATTTCACTAAATATGCTTAGGGAAATTATAATTTACCTAAAAATGTTCCGCGATATTGTAAAACAAGGAGATGATTGACAAAACTCCGAGGTAATTCTAATTTCAATAATGAAATTAGTTATTATACGTACAATTAATGATTTTATAGAAGATGGCACGCCTTGGGAATGATGTGATCGCCTCCAGGCTACTCCAATGTTGTAGTATTAATGTAATATTGATGACACGTTTGACTCAGCTTGTAGGGTATACTTGCTGTGCCAGCAGGTCGCGGGTTCGAGTCCCGCTGGGGGAATTCATTTATGTAATGAGTACGAATATTTGTACTCCAGTCATGGGTGTTTATATTTATAATATGTATGTTTTTAAAGTTATATATGTGTAGTGTATCAACTATCTGGTAATAATACAAGTTTCGTAGCATACCTTGGAACTAGATGGTGCTGTGTGTTAATGTCCCAACTTTACAGTAATTTTACTTCCAAGAAAAGAAAAAAGTTTCTTCCACCAGTTCTTTTCAGGTCTTTTTTATTCAGAACTAGTGGTGGGAGACTTATGATGTTCAGTAAAAAATGTAATAATTTAGTGATGAATAAAATATTTTTATATAATTATTTAGTTATTAGTTCTAGTCGTTTATGGCATAGTATGGCATAAACAAAAGGCAAAATGAAATTGTGAGATGAAAGTGATTAATTTATCACATTGTCTAAACAATTTAGTCATTATAATATATTCACTTTGACAATTCAATTACTCGGGAAAAAGGTTTGAACAGAGACCACAACGAACGGGCCGAGCGAGTGAAGCAAGCGTGCCGCGGTAGGGGCCGGCGAGTGCCATACACGACTAAAACTTTTAGATAAAAAATATATATAATAGTTGATGTGATAAATTCTGTGTCAAGTATCACTTTGTCTAAATTTAGTAGATATTGTTAAATGACCTACCTACCTATGAATGATCTATACATATAATAAAATTGTAACTAAGTCGAATCATCTTATTGAAATAGTCATTATTATCGATACAGAAGCCGAATCTATAGTTTTTAGAATTTTTGTCTGTCTGTTTGCCTGTGACAGCATCGCAGAAAAACCACTAGATGAATTTTGACAAAATTTGATATGATGATAGCTGGTTATCCGGGTCAACATATAGGATACTTTTTACTGCGGGAAAATATCTCATCTCTGAGAAATATATGTACTAAACCTTAAAACGAATGTAACATATAAAACGTATATAACAGCAATTTAGTCACTATGACTGTAAAAAATATACAAAAATTGCTCGTTTAACATTATAAGATAACTACTAGCTTTTACCCGTCGCTTTGCATGAGTACCTTAGCGTATTTTAGATAATCTCTAAATTTTCTTAATAAATAGGCTATTAAATACAAAAAGAATTTCTCAAACTCTGCTACTTCTTTTTAAGCACGTTTAAACAAACAAACAAAATAACTTTATTATATTAATGTAGATACTATATAAGATACAGAAATAAAGGGTTATCGCTGTCGTTCTTCCCTTACAAATGGCATGTTTAATTGCTCTGCCTGGACCCCATCAAGTGCAGTCCGTAGTGTAAACAAGCATTACTATTGCAATAAAGATCCTTTTTACAAGTAACTAACTTTTGTATACTCGGTTTATACTCGTAACAACTTGTACAGTTCAGTCACACTGTAGTTTATTAATTTAAAGTGTTTACATTTAATTTTTATTGTTTATGTACTAGTTTAAAATTAATATTTAAAAATCTTAAAAAAGAGGTTTTACATCATATAAATTGTGTTATGTAATAAATGGGTTTGATTTTATTTAAAGTTATTTTTTTGTATATTTTTAGGTATTTATTCGTATTCTACTCAGCAAATCCTTTCATTTGGTATCTATATCATGGGGGTGCATAAAAAACATAGTCCGTCATCGTTGGGAGTCCGCCATGTTGAATTTAGAATGATGTCACTTAACTAACCATGCATTGTCATCTAAACTAAACGTGGATGCAAAATTTCAGCTCAATCGGTGGAGGATAACTGTTTTAAAATTCAATTGCAAGATTTGACCCGAACAAACAAACATACATTGCAAGTTAAATAAAAGCTTGTAAAAATATAATTTTGATCAAGTTCACATGGTTAATTAATTCACTAGCCCACGCTAATGAGAAAAATTGTGTGTGTATGTATGTATATTACTGTTTCACGATAAAACGATTAGACTTAGATTTTTAGTATACAGATAGACTAAGTCATGCAGTAGCTTATAAGGTTGTAAAAAACAATAAAGATCATCTTAGATACAGATAAATAAAATTGAAGTGTCTGTTTGTAATGTCAAAATAAGAGCTGTTTACTAAATGCATATCAAATAATATACGGTACTTATAAGAAACATACAATTTTTAAAATTTTTGTCTGTCTGATTGTATGTTTGTTCCGGCTAATCTCATAAACGGCTGGATCGATTTTAACAGGACTTTCACTGGCAGCTAGCTGATGTTATAAGGCGAATCTTGGGCTACTTTTATTTAGAAAAAAAATTAGGTTCGCTAAAAAATTAAAACATACCTAAAGACGCACCCGAGCAAAGCGAATGTAAGTCGATAGTTATAAATATAAAATGCTTCTAAAAGAAATTTACGTGAGCAAAGCATGGAAAACTAAATAAATTATTCACAACACCTTTTCCGTGTTATCATTATCTCAATGTCGAAATATAAGAAAAAAATTAAAAACAGATGTTTTCGTAAAGAATAGAAACTTCATTTAAGTCTACATCAAACTTTCTATTTATCACGCCACCGTTGAAACTGAAACAAAAATCAAAGACCTGGATTCCATTTCAAACGAACTGATTGATACACAAAGTACTGGCCCATCTCAATCCCATCCATATTTTAATACAATAGCTAGATTAAAAATGTTTCTCAAAGACACGATCCTTCTTCAATATTAAAATGTATGAAAAGAATGACGGAAATCGACTCCAGATGAAATCGATACAATACGTATATTTATTTCTATTATTGTGCATATTATTATTTAGATTGTTATTCTTTGTGCGATGTGATTGGGAACTATTGATAGAGACTCGTCCCTATTAGAAATAGCTAGCTTTGAAAAATCGTCTGACGTTTCGTTGAAATTGGAAACGTACTCGTATGCTATTATATTAGAGGTAGTAATAGTACAAGCACAATAGCAAGACAAATGATTACGTATATTATATATCTTTATATATAAAAAATCTGGTGTTAGTATGTTCGTAATAATTACTCTTCTCTTCTTAACGGTTTGACATATATTGATTTTTTTGTTTACTATAAGGTCACTTTAATGGTTTTGAACTATACTTGGACTCGGTAGGTGGCGTTGCTAACGCGTTTTTATTTATATTTTGTTGTATTTGTCACTTAAAAATATTAATAAATATGATTTATTAACATTTTTTGTAATTGAGAAATTATTTATTACTAGCGGCTCACCCTCGCTTCGCTCGGGTTCACCTCTAGAAAAGCACAAACAGATCTATCCCACGGGAACCGTTCATTTTTCCGGGATGAAAAGTAACCTGTTTTTTGACCGGCAATATAAGGTATCAGCATGCCAAATGTTACTAAATTAGGTGCGTAAGTTGTTGTGTACTAAACTGTATAAGTTACTATAGTTTTTTGATTATCCCACGGAAACTCTTTAATTTTCCGGGATTAAAGTAGCTGATTTGTTTTTGTCATGTATGAACTATATTATTGTAAAGTTTCATTAAAATCCAATCAGTAGCGTTTGTCTACTAAGCTGTTATAGTTTTTTAACTATCCCACGGGAACCCTTTAATTTTCCAGGATGAAAAGTATCTAAGATGTTGCCCGGGGATATAAGGTACTACCATGCAAAATTTGATTTTAATAGGTCCAATAGATCAGGAGATTAGCCCGTACAAAGAGAAAAACAGATAAACAGCTCGCTCGGGTTCGTCCATACATACGAATATGTTGTATTATCTCTTTAACCATTTGTCCAAATTATATGCAGTAAAAGGGAAAAGTCTTTTATTTTAAGCATTTTAGACGATAAATTTACTTATTTTGATAAGAATTCATAATTGTTGATAATATGACCAATAAACATGACCTACCGATTTAAATGATTTTATTAATATAAAAAACTACTTTTTGTGACTTAAATATAAAAGTTAGACATATGCTGTCGCTGACTTTTTTGTAGGCATTATTAAACTCTACAACTTTTCTCTAGAACATAATCATATATCTCTCATCGTTAGGGCAGCGTTCGTAAGAAACGTTTTCGTTCGACCGTTTTTTCTCCGACTTACTTTGCAAATTCGACTACCACGAAAAAGCCTTTTCATTTTTCGGGTTAATATATAGCCTATGACACTCAGAAAGAACGTGGCTTTCTTTTGGTAAAAGAATTTTGAAAATCGGTTCAGTAGATCCAGAGATTACCCCCTACAACGTCACAAACTCACAAACTCACAAACTCACAAACTCACAAGATCACAAACTTTACCTCTTTATAATAATAGTATAGATAAATAATGGCTAGGTCGGTTTGAATATTATTATTTTTTTGTCTTATTGGGGTGTGATGTGGTTTAAGTATAAAAAAATAGGAAAAACCCAAAAAAAACAGCTGGAAAATTAAAAAGTTCAAAACTGTTTATTTTGTATGGGAATCACTAACCGGAACCATTAAAACGTATATAGGGACGAATCCAAGCGAAGCTAAACATGTTGCTGTAAATATACGTATTCCTCTTCTTATATATAACTAGCGACTCACCCTCGCTTCTCTCGGGTTCGTCCCTAGTTTGATTCCCCATACCTACTTTCATTCCCATTTTTACCCCCTTAAGAGATGATTTCCGGAATAATAAGTATCATATGTCCTTCCCAGGGTCTCAAACTATTTTCTTACCAAATTTCATCTAAATCGGTTCAGTAGATTCAGAGATTACCCCCTACAACGACACAAACTCACAGTCTCTCAAACTTTACCTCTTAATAATATTAGTATAGATAAGTTCCGTTTTAGGATTAAACCCAACCTATAGAAAAAAGCCAGCTACTTTGTTAATGTATAATATTACAATATATAAAACAAAAAAGATCTACCCAAATTCATATATTTCTTCTTTAGCGATTTCAGATTAAAATGGTGCTTATTTTACTGCCTCTCCTGACAAATGTAGTGGGGTAGCCAATTTTTACGCATGTGCGGGAATCAAACCCATGATCCCTAGGTCACAGTTGTGGTAATGGTGGCCGGATATTTTTTTTACATTTTTATTCGTAAAACGGAATGGATAAATTAAATTAATTCCACATACGGTTTTTACCTTTAATAAACTAGCGCCTACACGTAGTCGTCGCAAATCATTTTTGCAATATATTGTCGCATAAAATTTGGTTACATTACAAATATATGAGATTGGGGGTTTTTTGCCATAAATTCATTATTATACTGAGAATCGTTCACTTTTTTATTCGAAAATAATATTAACATATCTTTTATATTGTATATGTACATATTTTAATAAAATTCATTATGTTAATATTTATACGTATAATGTATATGCAGATGTTTATGATATTTAAGTAACATTTTAAATAAAACTATCTTTTCGGATTTTTTCGCGGATTTATTTAGATTTTTGGTTCCAAACGTTTCGAATGCTTTACAGCAATCCTGGTCATGTTCAGTCTCTCCGAAAATTTTATTTAAAATGTGAAATATTCGCGTAAATCTAAGAAAGTATTATATTTAACTGAAGTAAATGTTTGATAATACTAACTTAAAAAATAGAGAAAACACGAAAAGATCATACATAAGATAAATCATAAATGAACTATTCCGTGCTTTTCTTACTATCTACATACAATATACATACATATTAAATACGACATAGAATTCCAATAGAACTTCTTTAGCTCTTGCTAATCGATTTTACAAAAAATCAAGAGATTCTCAATTCTGGTGTATAGTTCTAGTTATTGTGAATTTTCTATCACCGTCTTTTGTTAAAAACTTGTTTAGACAAAAAGACTATGTCAATATGAATGCATCAAAATACTTTAAAAAATACTGCTCTACAAAAAAAGGAATGATTATATTCAAAACTAGCGACTCACCCTCGCTTCGTTCGGGTTCGCCCCTAGGTACATTTTAAATTAAAATTGATATAGTATGTTATCCTTAAGAGATAGACATATGCCATTGCAGACTTTTTTGTAGACCTATATAAGATACACAATTCCACCATACATTATTTTGTTATATCTCAAAGGGTTTAGGCAGCGTCTTCGTTGAAAGCTCCCAGACGGCTTATTTTTTTTCGACACCTCCAACAAATATCGTTATAATATAGCCAATGTATACAAAAACTTAACAAATTGTATACTAAAACCTTCCTCTTGAATCACTTTATCTTTTAAAAAAACCGCATTAAAATCCGTTGCGTAGTTATAAAGATTTAAGCATACATAGGGACAGACAGACAGCGGGAAGCGACTTTGGTTTATACTATATAGCGAAGATATTCTAATCGAATATGACCGAAAATATCAAAGTAACTTTAGATAGTTGTATGTTTATATCAAGTATTGGGCCCAATTACTACGTGGTTTTATCATATCTCCATATTACTAAGCAATTAATAGATATATCTCAGCTAAGTTTCATCGAAATCGGATGAATTGTTTAGACGTGCATAGAATACAAACATACTAAAAATATTTATATTTATAGATAACTATTTATAACTGTGAAATTAAATGTAGTTGGTACATATCGTTTTAAATCGTTCCCATCAACAAGTGGCGTGTGTCATGCGATAAGGCTAATATGATTTCGTGTTGTGCCCATTTGAACATTTATACATGAACTAGCAAACAGATTTCACTCTGCTTTATCCGGCATACAAAATAATTTTGACTACAATGTCATCTATCGGATATAAATATAATCATTTTATTTGACACTAAGCCCCACAATATAATATTGCAAATATAAATATAAAAATTGTTAATAGCTTATCAAACAAATACCACTTTTCGTATACTAGCATTGCTATTCATCGACAATCTTATTAAATGAGCAATCTCGTATTATTATATCACTTTATTTCGTGTATCTCGGAGACGGCTCCTAACTATTAAGATCAAATTTTGTATCTAGATAAGGTTTTGCTTTTTAAGTTTATCTACATATATACATAGGTCTCTTTTCTAAAAAAAACGTTATTTTTAAATCTTTTACGAAAAACACCAAGCAAAGCTCGGTCGCCCAGGTAGTATAAGGTTACAATCTATATTGATATTATAAAGAGAAAAGTTTTTTTTGGTTAATTGTTTGTTTGTACCGAATAAGCTCCGAAACTACTGAACCGATTTAGATTCTAGTAAAAAGATGGACTGAGACCCTGCTAAGGGCAGGATAATTTTATTCCGAAAATCATCCGCTAAAGAGGGTGAAAATGGGGACGAAAGTTTGTATGGGGAAGCAACCTAGGGACGAACCAGAGCAAAGCGAGTGTGAGTCGCTAATACATTATAATAATGTGAGAGGTATCGATTTTGAATTATATGGTTTAGAAATAAACATAAATTTCTCCTTTCTTTTTTTTCTACACCTGCCGAATCCATAGAAATGTATGAAAGGATGTTTAGAAATTAAGCTCTTACAATGTTAAAAAGGATGCAAGACTATTTCAGTAATAAAATAAATATTTTCTTTTCTTAACTCTTTATAAAAGCTTAGTAAATCAATTGCTATGCAAAGCTTCTTTGAAATGCTTCTATTTTCCAATAATGAGTAAAAGTACAATAGAGCACAGTCGACTTTAGTTCATTTATATAAAATAATAAGTTTTTAAGACAATATCACGATATTGAGAAAGTAGATAACGGAAAGATAGAACATAATATTGTCTTTTGAATAATACTTTGTTAGATTTACGCGTATATTAGACATTTTAAATAAAACTATATTTACGAATTTTTTTTCGTGGTTTTTTTTTTATTTTCGTTCCTGACGTTTCACATGGTCATGGGAGAGACTAAGGTTTTAGACGACTCAAAGTTGTTATATACTTGTTACACACAGCCTTCCCACAAAACAACAAAATGAATTCAAAAAATACAAAAATGGCACATTACACACACACAGACACACACGCACATACACAAACAAACACACACACATACATATTTGTTAATTTTAATTTAACATTTTTATAAATTCTATTGTCTTTTGAATAGTTTTATTGTGAAAATCTTGTTCAGAATTACGTGCTATACTGTCTGATATTTAAATAAGTATTTAAAAAAATATTTAAGCCCAAAAGGTTCGCTAAAGTCCTTGCTTACTAGGAAAGGAATATTTAAAAAATATTTCATTTAAAATAATAATTAAATTTCAAATCACTCCCATCGCGAGCGTTCATCCAAACTTTTGCATATAAAATATCAATAGGATCGAAAGCTGGAATCAAAATAAGGGTATTATATATCCGCAATTTACGAGTGGGATTAGCGGCTGTAAAGTTTAACGAGCGCATAATATTATTGCCAAGAATACTTTCCCCGGGGCTTTCCATCGCTGAATTCAACAGAGTTCAATTTATTTTCATACAAATGCATTTTAATAAATAGACTGACTGTACTAAAATGTATTGTAAAATTCTCATTTCACATTTATAACGATCGTTTAGCCCAGTGTAAGAGGTGATGGATGACTTTTTTTTAATTATTTTATCAAGATATGTGCTTTTAAAACCACGAAACCTCATAAATATAGAAAAACTAAATTTCATGGTATATCTCAAGAAATATTATTTAAAATTCATAATTAAGTAACAGAGTACTTGTAATAAGTAATTTATTTATAGCATTTTTTCTTTGTTATAGAATTATTTGAATATCTTTTTCTTTAAACAAGTATAATATATACAATACACTGTCTTTATTACTGTCTAAACAACATTACAAAATGACATAATTTTCTAAGTATAATTAATAGATATATAAAAAAATAGTAATAGTGAATAAAATCAATTTTATTTTTTCAATAACTTGCTAATATTCCACGTAATCAAATATTTTATTTTGCGTTTAATAAAAACCAGGTTTTCGCAATAAATAGAATTTTCATAGCCCAATTCATAAAAACACTAGATTTTTACGTGCGTTATGAACGTTAACTTTGTTAAAAAACCATTTATGAATTAATAGCGCTATAACCACTTGCAAACCAAACGCCGATTTAATATCCGTAGCGATATGGTGCTACGGTGCTACGGCGCTACGGTGCTACGTATCTCTACATAACAGCTATGAACCGTAAAATAAATAGTTGTTTGCATCTGCTTATTAGAAACAAGCACATGCATAAATCGACTCTACCCTAAACGTGATGAATCAAAACAGATAAAACTTTAGTGTTTTTAGTGATTGCATTTACTTTTGAGTACCTGAGATCAATTTTTGCTTATGACATTTATAATAATCTAAAATATTATGTCGTTTTAATAATTATATATTAAGTTTAGAATAATTTATTTCGGAAAAAAATGTTAAAATGGGAATTGTAAATAATCCTTCTTTCCATCATGTATGATGTGAAATATAAACCTATAGAAGTAATCTATATATAGTACAAAAAATTTCACGAAAATTAATATAAATATATAAAAAGGCCTTGTAGCGTTTAATTTGAAATACGAGAACGCTTGAAAATAATATCAAGAGTAATTAACCAATATGTTAAATTTGTAACGTAATTAAAGTGTATTGAAAATTCCAGCCACCACAAATAGATACATACAGTATACATATATTTTATATAATAACAAATTAATTATTATGAAACTTGTTTTTTAGTTAGTAATAACTGCTTTGGCACTGACAACCACATGTGCGTAATTGAGAACAAACCACTCAAATTAAATTAACATAAATTTAATTTGAAATGTTTTCAATACGTGAAATTTCCACAAATAATTTATAGTCGCACCGTACAAATGATTGGTGATGTGCGTCATTCGAATTTTGCTTTATGGCTTTATTGAGTTTCAAATAAATATGTATTAACTTTGAATATAACATTTTTACTAAAATTAAAAGCATCACGTGAAAATTAAACCTCCTGATGAAAATTTACAATTTAATTTAAAAGCTCATGAAACGATTGTTGTTGTCGAGATAAAGCTTAAATAAGTACTTTTATCATAACTATATAATATGTTATTATATAAAGATAAAACTTTTAATCGGGAGCTTTCTGGTAACGTATGGGTCTATTTTTCATTAGGCATTCGTCATTCGGTATCGTGAAAAATGTGACCCACTAAAATCGTCAATCTGACATTAACAATCTCCCCGCGTCCACTATCATTCGACGTTCGAGCTTTGCCCCGAATTTAGTGCCGTCGCGGTTGGATTTACACAATATAAAATACTATGCCTAAATAAGTTATGATAGCTTTGTACTATCTTTATTTTATATTTTAGTTTAAATATCCTACTATATCCTACTGATATTATAAATGCAAAAATTCGTGAGGATGTATGGTGTGGATGTCTGGATGTTTACTCTTTTCATGCAAAAACTATAGAATGGATTTTAATGAAACTTTATAATAACATAGCTTATACATCTGAATAATACAAAGGCTACTTTTTATCCCGGAAAAATGTTCGGTTCGCGTAGGATAGATTTATTTTATTTGAATTTTATTAGTTATTTTGTTAGGTAAATTCGTATACTGACTGCCATTATGCAATTAGCAAGATATTATCTAATTCTTATCTTAACTGTATTTTTTGTCTTATGAAAAATTTAATCTTAAAAAAATGTAATCTTAAAAAATGCTAAACGGTTTTTTTGAGAAATACTAGGTAAGTACCATCATAGCTTCGAAATGGATAATTCTGCCGTTTTATACTACGCTAAAGGTCATTTCATGGATTAGATTTCGACAAATTTATCTTATATGTGTCTACCTTGCAATGAAATTTTGTTAAATACATGTAAATTTGACTATATATAGAAACACAAGTAATGTTAATAATAACTAGTTTTCTATAGCGATTGCTTGCTAGTAGTATCTAAAGCTAAAATTTATCTCTTTATGTAACGCATTTTAGCTTTCTATAAATAAAAGAGTTATAATCGGATATTTAACATTTTAAATAAATAATTTTTAATTGAGTGTCTCCCGTGATTACAATTGCTGTAAAGCAAAATCCGCGAAAAATACTGAAAAGATTAGTTATATTTAAAAGTTATAATCGGTTAAGTTTAAGAAAGTATTCCTCACATACAATAAATCAATTTTAGCCTTTTATAATAGTATACGTTTAAGTAATAAATAAAATGACTACAACCGTTAGAGATTTTATTTAAACGTTTATAGTGAAGTTAGACAGCTCTAATTACGAAATTTTTTGCCTAACCGAGAAATTTTAGCGTTATTATAACATACATGTAATAAAGTAATACTATTAAGCTAAATAACGTTTTTAATCAACATTTTAACACACATAACGTACAATACAAAGGACAAAACTAAATTATTCTCATTTCTTTCTGAGCGCTGACAATTATGTAACACACGAGCTACGACTACGTCGTAGCGCTAATTGCTACGCAACTCGTAGAGGCTCTAGGTTCCCGGTAAAGACCTAGGGTTAATCGGTACTGCCTTCACTTCCTCTTAATAAAGTTCTTAACTATTTTAATATCAGATTTCTTAATTAATATTTACTAAAGTGGTTTTATGTCAGTTTTAAACGCTCTGTGTTTAAAATTTAAAGAAGATTTTAATAAAGTTTGTAATAGTTAAATATTTAATAGTATTTTTAAGTATGAATTAGAATATTTATCTAGAATACTTATCGTTGATTTCATATATTTGTATTTTATAATAATAAAACAACAAAAATGGTGTCTATTTGTGTATGTATATATCGCAATTTCTAATTTCATTTTTTAAGAACTTAAGTATATATAATGCTACAATTTTACAATTCCCTTAGTACTAAATGAAAACTGGCTTACACTGTATTATACACCAAGCTCAGCTCTACGTAAAGTTTTTCTAACCGCCGTCGGAGCGTTAGCGCTACGAACTTTTGTCGAACAAACATAAAAGAAATGTAGACGAGCTTATAGTTGAAGTGTGATTATATATTTTTTTTATTTTTCAACCATAATATAAAAGTAGTTGAAATTTTTCCATTCCATAAAATATAAGTTAGGAAATAAAAATTCTAAATCATATTTTCTTTTAGTACTCACCAATGATTACTATAAAATCATAAACACATTAAACATGGTCACAGTGGAACAGCTGTTTAGAATCACTCACTTATTCAACCGACCCATCACATATAAACTCAAGTTTGCGGGTATCAGACATTTCGCGCGTCTGTCATGACCGCATACCGCACATCCGACTCGCACCGCAGTCGGCTGCCGACTAACGCGGGGACGCCGTGTTGCCGCTTACCCCCACCTACCCCCCACAAAACCTACCCCATTACGTAACTATAACTGTTATAATAGTTCTTCAAAATAAAAATTAAAATTGCAAATGCCCAATTAATATTAAATCTCGAATAACGGCTGTGTGACGTAAATGAAAGTTCGACATTACTAAGTATGAATATATAAATAATGCGGTAGTACAAATAGTTAACGGTGTCTATGAAATTATTATAATCAAATCAATATTGAAGTACTGAGTTATTATCGAAGACCTATTTTTCATGATTGTCCCTGGAATTCTGGGAAATTGTGGCGCGTATAGAAATGGCTGACGCATGCGCGCGGCGGCCCCGCCCTTCCCGGGGCGAGCTCCGCTTGATATTTTAAACTTATCGGGACAAGTCGGGACGAATTGTAAGATAATTGCTTGACACATCTACATCTATAACTGCTACGAGAAAATATCTTACTTTCTTCAAAATCAAGGTCAATCAAGGTCTTCAGCATATTTTAGATAGCGAATCTTTTCCGCCAGTAATATGTTTTACAAATTTTTGTTAATAGTAAGTGGGTATGAAAAATAAATAAAATATACTTCTTATATTATTTATTCCAATTAAGGCATTTATAACATTATTTAAACCAATTTTTAATCAACTTAATTTGAGATCAAATATGAAAAGTTCATGAAAACCAACTTTTCCGAACGGAAGCTAGTTTTTTAACCAACATCCAAATAGGAGGATGTTCTATGTAAGTCTGTTTATATTTTGTAACATAAATTTAAAAAATCATATATAATAAAACTGTCTGGTACACACACAGCCGAAACCACTTGGTGTAGACACATGAATATTTTCAAAATTGTAAACAAGCACTAAAGAGGGATGTATGAAAATAAAAGGGTTAAATAAAGGATGAAAGTTTGTAAGTTCGATATTTTAGAAGTTAGTGATTTGGAAGTTGATGTTTAAACTTCGATTTATATTGCCAATGGGAGGGACTGTTTAAATTATAAGATACTTGTAATGTAAACATAAAAAACTAGCGGCTCACCCTCGCTTCTGTCGGGTTCGTCTCTAGAAATACAAAAACAAATCTATCAAACGGAAACCGTATATTTTTAGAGATAAAAAATAGCCCATGTGCTATTACAGACTATAATCTATCTACGTGCCAAATATCATCCAGATCCATTCAGCCGTTCTGGCGTGTTTGAGTAACAAACATCCAAACATCAAAACTTTCACAATTAAAATATTAGTAGGATTATATATTAAAATGAGAACAATGCTTCAAACTATATATTTACGATCGGTATAAATTCTAGCAATCCGTTCAGTGTTCGTGATGGCTGACAGAATAATGGATTGACAAGTCAGCGCTCCGCATCTGTCATCCGTGTTGCCCCCACAGAGCACTGACAGTGTACAAAGTGGGAAAAAATTGTTAAATCTATTCTAACTTTATCAATTATAAATTAAACGAGGGGTTGTAATATCGTCTAATGATATAAAGATGACGACAGTTTACTTTGCTTTAAAACGTTTAAAAAATAATTTTATATTTAGCTTCTCTTCGTAGTTAGGTGTATTTTATATTTATAATATTACGTATACGTACAAATAGTATCTTTTGGCAAAATTTATTAATTTTACAGTTCAGTCAGTGTACTAAATTTTATCCAAATCTGTTCAGAAGTTGTAGCGTGAAGGAGTAACAAACAGACATACACATACTGTGTCGCACACATACAAACTTTCACATATATGCATGTATAGTAGTAGTGTGATTTGATTGAATCAAATGTACTCGTACATATTAAGATTCAAAAACAATAGCAACGGATTTGATTCTTAACATTCTTGTTAAATATATTTCATACCAGCGTTTTCCAGACTGCTTAGTTCAATAATATATTATTATATCCTTGTAAATTAAAGCCTATGTGTTATTTTGATATATGTATAAGCTATAATACTTTAAATTTTCATTAAAATCTGTTCAGTAAATTTCACATGAAAGAGTAAAGAACATACGTACGTCTATACCCATCCATCCATCCTCATAAACTTTCGTGTTTATATTATAAGTATTCAAGATAACATCCAAGTTGTTGAACATAAAGTTATAAGCAAGAGTATATTCGACTAGAAATTCCAAACATTATCTTTATTAAAACTGTAGAATAATACGAAAAGGTAAAGTAAAAGGGAACAAAGTTTGAGTGAGATCCTTAGTCTATTTACGAGTATATATGCTTATTTAAAGAAGTTATAATTTTATGTTTGTATATGGATATAACTTCATGGTTTGATTAAAGACCGTTATATATGTATGTAGTTACTAAAATTTATAATTTCTTTGTTTAATTATAATTCGTTATCATAATATTAATATTCGGTAAAAAAAACTGTTAATTTTATCTGTACAGAAAGCTATCCTTGATAGTATTTAACATAGCACTTTTGTTCGAAGGTGTCAAGCAAAAATCCATATGTTACCTAAATTTTATCTAAATTCGTACAGCCATTTCAGTATGAATAACAAACATACACACATACAAACTTTCGCAATATGGTAGACAAACTGCATGAACAATAGTATATACCTGTCGCTGGAATCGAATCGGTACACTCGCCATTTTAGATTTATTTGATAATACGTCATAAAATTATATTAAAAGTTATTTTTAAACTCAAAGATTAAAAAAAAAAAACAAATAAAAATCTTTATTTGGAACAAATTTACAAAATCAGAACATTGTACGATATGGACTACATTAGTTAAAAACTGTGTTGTAGTCAATAACGCCCACCTCCAAGACATTTAATTAATATTAATACTAGTTCCAATAGCTTACATAGAAGTAGTTATAAAAGGTAGTATAGTTATATTTGCAGACATAGATTCTAGAATTAAATACAATAATATATATAGTATAATGCTGTGTGTGTGTGTGTGTGTGTGTGTGTGTGTGTGTGTGTGTGTGTGTGTGTGTGTGTGTGTGTGTGTGTGTGAGTGTGTGTGTGTGTGTGTGTGTGTGTGTGTGTATGAGAGTTGTGACTGCCACTTAAGTAAGTAGATTTTCAGTATCTTCATAGGTAAGATCCTGTAACCAAGCGATAGTTGCACTTTTGCAAACATGTAGTGTCTTAGGAAATATATTGATAGCCAATCGACTACGATGGGTTTCACAAACTATATCAGATCTACGTTTATTGTGAATTGTATAGTCCTTGTATGGTGTTTGTGAATGTTTGCGTAGTATAGTATGTAGAATAAATAGTTTCCTAACCGATAATAAATGTCATGGTTTTAAGAATTGTTCTTTGAGCCCTTTCAAGACGAAGTAATTTAGTTTTTCCAGTCCCTCCCCAAGCTGTAATACCATAAGATAATATTGATTGTGCAAGAGCATAATATACATTTTTTAACAATGGGAAATCCATTAAAGGTCTTAGTTTCTTAAACACGAAAATCAATTTACGAAGTTTTGTGTAAGTAGCCGCAATATGCTCTTTCCATGTCAGGGTGTCGTCAACCCATATGCCCAGATATTTAACACAAGTCACAGGAGTAATTTTTTTACAAGTACATTCGACATTTCTCTTACAATTTTGCTCATGAACATGGATGGAAATACGGTCAGACGGGAGAGAGTTTTTATGTGGAGCAAAAGTAATAAAATTAGTTTTTTCAAAATTTAACGTTAAAATATTTAAATTTAGCCAATTATAGACGGAAGATAGTGCACTTTCTGCACGTGTACTCACTTCTGGCCAGCTTTTACCATGAACGAGAAGTATCGTGTCATCAGCATATGAAATTATACTACAGTTTGGAATAGAGAGTTTAGACAATTCATTGACATAGACAAGGAATAGTGTTGGCCCAAGGACACTGCCCTGTGGTAATTAAGATTGAATTAAGATGCTATATAACCATTATAATTTAAAAACGATCCAAGCGACAACAATACTAAAAGTATGAAAGCTACAAACTGCTAAAAGCTTCATAAATTTAAACGTCGCGTTGTCAAGAGATATTGTATTATTTAATAATTTGTATTTCTCAACCTACTTTTTTGGGGCTCTGAATAGAGTTTCACGAGGTAGGAGATTTTAATATTTTTTAGAATTTAGTATAGATAGACGAATTTTAGAAAGACCTATATTCACCAGAGATTGCGAGTTCAATTTCCATGATATATATATATATATATATATATATATATATATATATATATATATATATATATATATATATATATGTATATATATTTATATTATATTATCATGATAATTTTTATCATACGTTTATATGATCATGATCTTTACCACTAATCACGATTTTAGTATAATAACTGTTTATTTATTATATTCCAGTCTTTAAATGTAGATCCTAGTTAGGAGAAAGCAAGCACAGTATTGTGCCTAATCATTTAACATTCAAGGCAGAGTGAAAGACAAAGACAGAAGCTAGACCATCTCACTCACGAGGGAAGAGTATAGAAAAAAATATAAAATAAACATCGTCAAATATACCATAAACTATTACGTATTGAGTTTTATATTATAATGTTTGTAAATTCCTGTGTGTCTGTGTGCGTATGTGCGTGTGTGTGTGTTTTTGTGTTTGTGTGAGTGTGAGCTTATTACTTAGCAAGCGTAAGTTGCTATTATCAAAATAAAATTATTATATGTATATAATAATTTTATAATTTTTTTTTAAATGTATATAAACAAAAATATAGGAAATATAATTAGTTATTTAGTTTAGTCTATTTACGTATTTCGCAATTTGGTACAATATAGGAAATGTAATGAAATATTACACAAATAGCCGTTACGATCGTGACCTACATTTTGATACGTCAGAAAAATGAGTGATTTACGAAAATAGGTCAAATTAAACAATATTTCTTGATAATTATTTTAAAAACCTTGTTCATCGCTCGACTCAACTGGTATGTCAGATGCCTAACAGCACTGTATGCTACACTATTGTGTAACTAATTGGAAGTATAGAATTAGATTCTTCCTCAAATATTGATGGTTAAAATTGGATATCTATGAAATAAAAAACAAGAAGTTAACAACCGTTTGAAAAATATCAAATTGGCTTAAAATGTTGGCTTGAAATGTTAAATTTTAGAAGTTGTTATATATGAGGTTTTCAGTAAAATTATCTCTTCGGAAAGGCTCTCCCATGATCATGATTGGTGTAAAGCATTCGAAACGTCGGGAACCAAAATTAAAATAAATCCAAGAAAAAATCCGAAAAGATAGTTTCATTTAAAATGTCAAATATTCGCATAAATCTAAAAATAGTATTATAGGTATACTCCCTAAAATTTCAGGATCTTGGACCCAACATCATGTTGGTCTTAGGCTTTAACTCTAAGGGATGTGTTGATACACAGCTGCTTCTTTGTTTGTATTTGTATTAAGAAAATATTTAGAAATCTAATATTTGTTATGCTCTGTTTACAGGTTCATTCATTTGTGACAGTTGAGTAAAGTCACCTTCATCAATTTAATATTGATACTATATCGAATGTGATTCCTCCATACGAGGTGATATTGGCGAAATAATTTGTGCTTAACTGGTACGCCTTAAAGCCATTAAATAAAGAATTGAATTGGTTCTACGCCCGTTGGCTAAATAGCCATAAATATGTCCAATTCTTCAGTAATATAAATGACCTTTTGTCTGTAAATAAGATCTAAGGAAAGAAAAAATTATAATTGGTATGTAATATATCTAATTGGCACCACTTTCTAGTTTAAAAGACTAGGGAAAAAAATCTATTCCATACTAAGCGACAAAACGTACCTAGGGACGAACCTGAGCGAAGCGGGGGTGAGTCGCTAGTTTACTATACAGTAACTTGAATAGTAATGAGTTACTGTAAACCTCTATTATGTGATAGACTGTAAAAGCAGCAAGTAACCTAAAATTAAATGGTCAATCTTATGTTATCGAGCTTTAAGTATTTTAATATTGTAACTTTTGTTGGTAGTTTAATAAATCAAAACTGCTAGTTCTAGTCCGCGTCTGCGCTCGCTTATTAAATACATCGAAAAGACATTGCCTATATACCTATTAATCCAGCGTATGAATAACACTTATTTAGAATTTTACTAAGAAGCTGAGAAGACAAACCGATAGCATTGAGCTTGGTGAGAAGAATATCGCTATTCACCCTGTCAAAAACTTTGCGGTAATCAAAATAAAGGGAGTTTGCTTGATGACATCTATCCAGAGAGGATATGTAATCAGTAGCTGTTAATAAGTCGGAATTGACAGACTTTTTAGTCCGGAAACCATGCTGTTCGTCACATAGTAAATTACTGGTTTGTCTACTAATTTCTCTATGCTTGATTCTTTGTAATACCTTGGCCGACGTTGTGAATGGACCTAAATTCCTCTTTTACTAAAATCCATTATGGTCAAAAATTTACAAACACACATAATTTTTTACGCTTATTCTATTATCTACATATAAATAGGCAAAGGCAAAACAATTTACTACCTTTTCTCCGCTATTTGACAAATGATTTTCTTATTTTTTTTTATTTAGTGGTTATTATTGAGTTTGGTGTTACCAATAAAAAATTTTAAATAAATATTATAAAAAATTGTTTGGAAAATGTTTTTTTTTATTTAGACAGGTAAATTCCATCCATATATGTTTTTCTCAAATTTCTAATAGTAATTATAGGTAAACTTTCACCACTGAGCGAACATTACTTGTGTTAAATAACCTATCAAACGAGAGTGGGTTACGAGCTAATATAATTTATTTAAACGCTTTAAAATCGAACTGCAGTACACAATATTGTAACCATAAAATCGTAAGGCGGAACCGTTTCAAATTAATAAAGTGAGTTACAATGCTACTCCACTAAAGCAATAAAGAATGGACGAAAAGTGCAGTGAATCAATTCAACGACATTTAACGGCATGTAAAGTTTTATGCTCATACTACGTAGCAACTTATCGCTAAGTTTTATCAGACGTTTGGTTTTTATTCGTACTTTGTATTCTTATATTTGTTTATATATTTCGAATGTATCTCTGTAAATTGAAAATAGCTGCCCTATCCTACATATTAGGTACAATACATTTATTTAATACATATATGAATATCAGCGACTTACCCTTGTTTCGCTCAAGTGCATCCCTAAAAGTAGCAAATGTGCGACTTAAGGTTATAATCTATTTGTATACCAAATTTCATCCAAATCAGTTGTTTGGGAGTGAAAAATTCCAAACATGGACACATACAAACATTCACATTTATAATGCAACAAACCTATCCCACGGGAACTGTACATTTTTCCGGGATAAAAAGTAGCCTATGTGTTATTCCAGACTATAATCTTTCTCTGTGACAAATTTCATCCAGATCCGTTCAGCCCTTCTGGTGTGAAAGAGTAACAAACATCCATAGTCACAAACTTTCACATTTATAAAATTTATACAGATATATATACGCACTTTTAATTGTCTCAAGCAGAGTTAGTTAGCTTATTATATAAAAATTATATTCTCAGTAAATTTTGGTATAAATAGACACAAAAACATAACATATTATATTTAAAAAAATTAAATGACTAACCCGGCGCTACAAGCTCGTTAGGACTCGTTAGGACTCGCTCTTACCCATCTATTTACCCTCAGAGGTCATCTATGCGCCCTTAAAACGACAATGTAAGCTCTAATTCATGCAGAATTCTGCTTTTTAGAGTTCCCTAATGAAAGGAAGTAAGGTTCTATTGTTGGAGAAAAACATATTAATCTATCAGTGCTCTTTATCACTTTTAAACAAAATTAATTACTAAATTTATATAGACTTGCTATTTTTTCTTCATTTTTTATATATTTTTGTTATATGTATAGAGAGGTTTTTGTGTATATAGACACAAGAGCAATTTCTATTCCTTTCAATTTCTTTGTCCGGTAAAACGACATTTCGATACGAGCGGAGGGACCGAAGGCTTTACGTGCTCTTCGAAGTATGGGGGTGTAACGCCACCAACTTTCTTACTCAAAGCTTCTATTCATACATATACAATATAGTATGTATATACTACAAATACAATTTATTAAGTTATGGGATGAAAATATTAGTAATAATTTAACATCCATACTAGAATATTATAAAATTAACGAAATTATTTGTATGTTTTTTTTTGGCGTCACTGGAAAAACTAGTAATAAATAACAATGAAACTTACTACGGTCAAAATTAATCTATCAAATTAAAAGTCTTATTATATTCACCCAATTCTCTATTGTTACGCAATTAAACAGACAAACATACAAAAATTCTACTTAACTTCCTTTATTATATTTATATATACAATTATGTTATTTTATAAATCTTAGTAAGTAAAATCCCACTCGTATTTGCTTATTACTTTTATATTTGTAACTTATTCATTTTTAATTTTTTATCAGTTACATCTTCTTATTCTAGATTAGATTTAAAAAGACTTACGAGTCAAAGCATAATATATTGTCGCAATCATCCCCCAAATAAAAATCCTTAACTCCACCCTCGTCTCAATTTAATTATATAAATACACTCATAACGTTTCCTTGTAATATAAAATTATTATTTTTTTATTGCTATACGGAATCCTTCAAGAAGGACTGACTCGTTTGTCTGTATTTTTTTTATTTATATGAACCATGTCTCATTTTATTATAACGCCCGCTTCACTCATATGCCATGTACAATGTACGTTCTTTTTTTTCAAAAAAAATCAGTACCTTCTCTGAAAACTTCAAAACGCCAGACTTCATACTTCTCGCTGTTTAATTATTATTAAAGTCATTTTTAAGTATACTTCAAATTGTAAATTTTATACGCTCTAGCAAAAACAACACTGAATTCTTTTTAAATAAAACTATCTTTTCGGATATTTTCGAGTATTTTTTAAGATTTTTTGTTTCGTTTCAAATGCTTTACAGCCATGACCATGACCCATGACCATGAATCATCACATGAATGGTCACGGATTATGCCCAGCCAATATTAAACATATCAAAGTGACAGAAGAATTAGTAGATTACTTTTCTTAAAGATTCATCTTAATATAAAGCAAAAATAATAATATAGTAATGTTACTTCTTGCTAATATTATAAATTTAAAAGTTTAGGTGTTTGGATGTTTGAATGTTTGGGTGGATGTTTGTTACTCAATTACGCCAGAACAGTTGAGGAGATCTGGATAGGCACAGAGATAGATTGTGATTGAGAGATAGTGGGATAAATTTTTTTTTGTTATTCTAGAAGCGAACCCGAGCGAAGCGAAGGTGAGCCGTTAGTAATAAGATAATAATTTAACCCTTTTTAAACTCTTACTGCTGACCAAATGGGACTGGCGGACTTAGTATGTCTATTAAAAACTAGTTAGGTTAGATTTTAGATATACCCTTAAACGTATGGCAAGTGGCGACTTTAATGAAAATGATTTGCACATGAAAATATCAATAGTGCAAGAAGCGGGATTTGAACCTGCTTCACTTGATTTTCCAAGGAAGCACATTAACTCTAAGCTTCCACTGTCGTTACATAGCGAATGTTACCAACTTTTTTTTATTAATACAATAACAATGCACTCTTATTCTTAATACACATGTATATCGATGAAAAGTGCACATAGAGTTACCAAAGAAATACATTCAAACTTAAAAAAAAAAACAAAAAGACAGATAATATTTTAAATTTTGACTTTGAAAATAAAACTTAGAAAACTTACAGAAAGATGATTAGAGATTTTATTCTGTATATAAAGCTAAGGATGACAATTTCTGTTAGTCTCTCCTAAAAGTAAGATCGCAGGCAGCGGCTGGTTGGATATATTTATTTATTCGTCACACGTGAACGCAAATTGGCTTTAAATTGCAAATGTATGAAAGTTGCAAGTGTTTCGTGTCGGGGTCAGGTGTCTATGCCGACTTAAATTTCCGGTCTATTACAGCCTGAATACACCCCTCTTGAATTCATAGTTGGAAATATTATTTTTATATACATATTAGCAACTTACCCCTGCTCGCATACATCCCTATTAAGGGCTATATGACACTCTATATTGTAGTCTAAGGGCCGATCCAACTCTATAGTACCGATCACTATCTGTTTTCGATTCAAATTCAGTCTGGTAAAGTACTTAATACAAGAAGCTTTGCTGGAGTGTGATTTGACTGGTACTTGACCCTTACTGATTACACTCATTGTTTATACTTTACCAAACCGATATCGGACCGAGAACGAACCGCGGCAGGCACTATAGTGTCGATAGAGCCCAAATGTCATCAAAATCTGTCTAGTTTTTTTAATAATTCTGTTTGATTGGTAGTTACATCGCTTAAACTAAATGATGGGCATCAGATATCAATATTTCAAATTTCATGAAAATCGGTTAAGCCTTTACAGAACAAAGAAGTAATAAAGACCCACTAACTTATTTTTATAATCTCAATAATGTTAGTTTGAATAAAATAAGATTTGAACGTAGCATCAGTTCATTCGACTTAACAATAGTATTATATTCGGAACAGAGATCTTCTTTGAATTACACAACTTCGAGTTTCGAGCTACACAACTTTAGTACAGGTATTATTTTCAGTATATAATATTACTTACACTCGCTTAATCCGAGCGCGTTCCACGGTGTCTGACGGTAGCCTATGTGACTTCTGGTTATTGCTGTATACTAAACATCCAAATTCTTCTAAATCTAGCAGCTTGGAAGCTGACATGAAGAAAAAAACACACGCACATACATATAAACTATATAATGACTAAACTAAAACTAAATAAGACGACACGTGATGCTTGGCACAGATTGTAGTGATACTACTTGATGTGCCAGCGGTCGCGGGTTCGAGTCCCGCTGGAGGTATTCATTTGTGTGATTGACTGATTGATGATGACATTTATAATATGTATGTATTAAAAGTTTTATATATATGTAGAGTATCAACTATCTGTGGTATCCATAACACAGGCCTCGTCACTTACCATGGAACTAAATAGTGCTGTTAGTTAATTATTATTATAATAGCTACTAAACAAAAAAAAACTGTAGGCTAACGGAGAAGAAAAAGATACTGAACTGTTTTTTCTTGGCCTATTTATATATAAATTATTTATATACATATGTACATAAGTGAACCCAGGGCGAGTAGCTAGTACTGCATTTTATATGTAACACTCTCAATCCAGCATTTGAACACGTGAGGTGAATTCGCTAGAAACGTAGCACATACAAAAGCACGAATGACTCGTCGAGGCCAGGTGTCCACGATTTCCATTTCCGTTCTCTCACACCTAATAGACTGAAATCACTGTAATTTTAAATAAACACGTGCTTGCTCAATTTAACGTAAAATACTAAAAGTTTTGATTTACAATTTAATTTCTAAATAAAATTCAAGAGTGTTGTAGAAGTACATATGATATATAATTTATTTTGAAATTCATTTTGTGGTTTTCTTAGAGATTAATATAACCCGATTAAAATAACTAAATCTATCTACATAATAATCATAATCATTCTGAGTCGAATCTTTACATCAAATATTTTTTAGAAAATCTTCTTGAAATAGTCATTATACCTATAGTTAACCTATAGTTACCATATAACCTATAGTTTTAGAATTTTTGTCTGTCTATCTGGGAACGCATCACGAGAAAACCACTGAACATTTTTTGATGAAATTCAGTATGGTGATAACTGGTTATCCGGATCAACATATAGAAAACTTTTTAGTACGGAAAAATATCTCATCTCTGAGAAATATATACTATAAACGTAACTATGAACGAACCCAAGGTAGATATATAGACAGATTTTCCAAAAAATATTTATTGTACAGATTCAACTCAGTTACAATTTTATTATTATTATGTGTAGAAGATAAAAGTATCGATATAACGAATAAAGGTTTTATTACAGTAACTGGTAAAAAATAATTCCTTAAAATGCAGTTATAAATAAACCAATGACAAATGCATCTATAACAATCACTAAACCGCAACTTTCACCTTTTACGGCAGCCTTGGCAATAAAACACGAATATATTAAGACCCTTACTCCGGCATGAAATCAAAATAATACGAACGAAAGAATAAGTTATTTTTATGTATAAAGTTATACTATTATATACTAGTTTTTACATGCAGGATCGTCTTCTTTATATATAAACATAACTACACTACACTACACTAAAATATGAACATAGTTTATGACTTTTTGGTATCATATAACATAGAATATAAAATAATTATACAGATAACATATACAATTAATATAAGTAAATAAATAATAAAAATGTTGGGACATTAACACACAGCACCATCTAGTTCTATGGTAAGCTACGAGGCTTGTGTTATGGATACCAGATAGTTGATACACTACATATATATAACTTTAAATACATACATATTATAAATATAAGCACCCGTCACTGGAGTACAAACAATCATGCTTATCACACACACAAAATAGCACACAGCAAATAGGATCACTACAAACTGAGCCAAACGGAAGTAAAAAGTATAGTTAGTTTGTTTTATTATAGTTGTGTTTTATCTGCTTATTTTATAATCAAGCTTTATTTGAAATATCTATTGTATAAATATTATAAAATTTAAAAAAAAAACTACTTATTTCAAGATTTTTGCTTTTAAAAGTGATAATTAAAAAATATAATGCTTCTTCTATATTAATTCTTTGATACAAATAAAATACAAATTATGAATAGTTTATTATTAGCTTCGTCCTAATTAATACAATCTCAACTCTATAGTTCAAAGCACCGTCAGATTTAGTATTCCAGAACTAAATGAAAGTACACCAAAACTTGTTATTATACAACTTCAATTTTACTTTTAAATTGTGTTACCTATTGTACATTATATATTATACCTATGTTATATATTATATGTATAATATAAAACATGTACATAAATAAAAATGAACGTTTGTATGTTTTTGCTATATGCGCTCCTAAACAATTTATCCAATTGTGATGTAACTCTGGTGGCTTATTCTGTATACCCTTGCGAAAGTTTCTGGTGCAAAAAAAAAGATATTTTTTCTCCGGAAGTTTGTCTTTTATGTGTTCCTAAACCATTCAAGCTTAGGGCCGCGCCTGAGTGAAGCGTGGGTAAATCCCTAGTATTATATATAACATATATTTAATAAATAACATGTTTTTACGTATGTGCGCTGACAGTCGAATAAATAAATTGTACTGAAAATACCAGCTTTTTCCAAAGCTTTGATTGAATTCCTAAAAATGTAGCCTTTGCTAGAACATAGGACACCCGTAAAGGAATTTTCGACCAGAGAGAGGGTCAAAGTGATTAAACTCAAACAGCAATACGCTATCAGTACCGCAGTAATAGTAGGCCTGGTTTGGAATCATCATGCTTTAAATATATTAAAAGTGGACGTCCTTTATTTAACATTTATCGTTTTCGTTCCTAATGAATAGTGTATATTTGGCAAATGGCGTCCTTTGATCAGGTCAAGATTGGTAAATTTCATGAAGTACATATAACAATCTATTTCTAGTAGTCAAAAGCAATTTATATAATAACTTTTTCTTATTTATATATTATTTCTCGGTGATATTATATTTGATATAAAGGAAAAATTTCCACTTATCCTTATTGCCAATGCAGGCGTACCTTTAGCATTTGTCTAAGCCAGGAATTGCTTATAGATACATAAGTGAGTCTTACAATCAGTTGTATATCTATACTTGTATGGAGTACATATATACATACACATTCATACAAGTATAGGTAAACCTAGTCCTTTCGAACATGCAAGTTCCCTTACGATATTTTGCCTTACCATAATCTACACATATAATAAAATTGTAACTAAGCCGAATCTGTACATTAGATATTTTTTGGAAAATCTTATTGAAATAAACATTATTATCCATACAAAGGCCGAATCTATAGTTTTTAGAATTTTTGTCTGTCTGTCTGTCTCTCTGTCTGTTACCGCATCACAGAAAAACCACTGGAGAGATTTTAATGAACTTTAGTATGGTGATAGCTGGTTATCCGGGTCAATATAAAGGATAATTTTTACCGCGGGAAAATATCTAATTTCTGAGAAAAATATGTATAGTATACTAATATGTAAAACCGAGTAAACTAATATGTAAAATCGAGATCCGCGATTTGAACCCGCAGCATTTTATTTCCTAAGCACTGGCGTTACCACTGGGCTACGACTGCCTACACACAGACATAACTTAAGTAAAACAGCCCAGACGACCTTTAACATGTTATAATGAGGTTGATTTTTATACAAGGGCCATAATAGAGGCGGTGACGCCTACGGAGCAGATGATTTAGCGAGCCATCACGTGGAAACTACGTCCGGCATCGCACAAAGGGGTGAGATTGACGATAAATTGGATTGAAAGCATACAGCGTTCAAGCATAATTATAACTTCAAATAAATATTTATAAGCTACTAGTAATTCGTTCTGTCTTCGTTTAGATCTAAAGTAACATACAGACATATATATACCTATACATATGAAAGTAGGCAAATACAAAACAATTCCTTACCTTTTTCTCTTCGATTTGTTAATCGATTTTATTTTTTTTCTTTTTAGTTCAGTAGCTATTAACAAGATTTAGTGGGGTTTTTTAGCACATTTTTTATATAAATTCAGCTCGTATATGTATGTGTTCCTCAAATTAATAATGATTATGGTCGAATTGTGATTAATCTTAGATACTAACATAATAAAAAGATAAAGTTTGTGAATTGTGAGTTTGTGACGTTGTAGGGAGTAATAACTAGATCTATTGAACCGATTCATGTGAAAGTTTGTGTGGGGAATCAACCTAGAGTCAATCGCTAGTCAATTGATAAAAATATAAATCTAAGACTAAGGTTTTAGACGTTTCAAAGGAGTTTTATACGTGTTACAGGCAAAGAGCTTATTTACCATCATAAAGCTATTTTATCACATAATTAAGTTATTTCAACTGTACATCAAAAAAGCAATTGATACTCTATCTAAAACATATTTTAGATGCAGTCAAGCATTTCTTCTATGAATAGTTCTATTGGAGCTATTTCGACACGGTTGCGGTCTGTGCAGGAATGTAATAAGCCCTAGGACCATGGCACATTACGTGCAAGTGGCTGTAGATATCGATCGATCTGCAATATTACTATGAAACTGCTTGTCATAATGCCCTAAAATGGATATTGGATCATAGTAAAGGAATATATTATATTTGTACCTTACTACTATTTGTCAAAGGATTTTCATATCTCAACAGTTCTTGAGTAAATTTGATATATTTTATGAAATTGTTGTCGATAAAATTGAACTTGCTGTGTTATTTTGGTTCGCTCGATCCAGATTGAGCTATAAATTATTATTTAAAACAAAGTATCTCTCTATCTTTATGATTGTCAAGCTTATATGTCAAATTACTCTACCAATTTTAACTGAACTTCATCAATAGTTATAGAAGTTCAAAGAAGTTACATAGGCTACTTTTTCTTTTACATACAGAAGTAATCTGTACTAATATAGCAATAATATCAAATTAAAAATTTTACATATTTCAGAAATCACTGACGTAACGTAAGTACGCATTACTAGGTACTAAATATATTACTAGAGTATTTCATATGTAATTATTTTATCTTTTAAGTACAGAAAAAACAGTCTTCGGCCCAAACACATTGAGAGGAATTATCTGTGCAAAAAATATTACGGTGCGTGTCTCGTACTCCGGTTGGACGACGATTTGACTCGACCGGTGAGAGATCAGACGCAAGATATTTACGTACTTTCCAAGGCATGGGGGTGTAATACCGTCAAATTCGTATCCAGGCTCCTACTTAAAATTTCTTAACACAAAAACACAATAGATAAATTTTAAGAAATAGTCATAGAACTACAATCTGACATAATACTTATAGACAGCCCTAACTGGAAATCGACTCCGAGACCTCCAGATCTGTAGCCATATTATATGCTAGCCACCAAAACAACTTCGCCAAACAGTTAATGTTTATTAACATTAAAATGTTTTATTTTTTTATTAAGTTTTAATTAATTTATTTTTATTTTTATAAATTACCATCTAACATAATCTAATCTGAACTATTAAATATATTTACAATAAAAAAAGAAAATTACAAATATACTTAATTATATATACAAAACAAACTATACACTTAGGTTACACTTAGTACACTTAGTTATTAAAGTACAAATCATGTCCGCGTGAAAAAGTGGTAAGAACGCATGGAAGAATTTTAAAAATTTATTCTTCCTTTCGGGCAGTTCAGATGTTATCACTCATAAAAAGACTCACTCAGTAAGAAGCCAGCCAGACACTCAGTAAAATACCAGCCAGACAGTAAAATCTCTAGTTATACTGTAATATTAGCATAAATCATATTTTCAAATACGCAAAGTTATACACATTTTTCCCATGGTTTCGCAGCTTGCTTGCGTATAAATATATATTATAAGCGGGACGGTGGTCAAAGGTAGCCTGTCTCATCTAGGATGTGTCGTTGGCAAATTTTATCGAAATTTGTACAATAGTTTTAGCGTAAAAAGGCTACAGACAGAATTACTTTTACATTTATAATATTAAGTATACA